>VZRW01009389.1:183301-408562 GCA_013398125.1 Aegotheles bennettii | reverse complement strand
ACATCTCATAACCAGTAAAAACCAATGGGAATTGCACAAGGAGTATGGGGTAGAGGGGAACATTGAAAAAGGAAAACTAAATAGAATAGGATTCAATGCTTCTTACACACGAAGTCCAGGCTCCATGATCCCCTGGAATATTGGGTTGGAAATTCTGCATGTTCCTTTAAAAAATGAATAAATATTCTGGCAAGAAATCACAGAATATGTTGATTTGTGACCTGCATTATTTTTATTTTTCAGTATCTTCACTACTTGCACATGGCTCTGTCATGTCTCTGGATTTCACTATCTAATAATATTTATAGTGGACAGATTTGGGGGGGCACAATCACACCTAAAGTTATTTGGACCGCCAAGGCTGAGACACAGAAAACAAAGCATCCTCTGGATAATAAAAAGAAGGTTGTTGAGGAGAAGCTTACAAGCACAATGCTGCTTTACAGATTCCCAGATTGACTTCTCCACTGAATGAGCAGTTCATACCTCCCAAGCCATTGGGGTTTTTTGCCTAGTTATCAGCTGAATAAAATGTCACTTCATTGGCTCTGCACCTCATTCAAGTATCATGATGATTTCTTTATAAAAACTAAGTCTGTTTTGTTGTTATCTGACTAGGAACTTGAACAGCATCAAAATTCATAATTGGACAAAACAATAGAATATTTATAGCAAAATAAGTGGAAAGCGAATGTGAAAAAAACAAGCACCATGATAGGCCCCAAATTTGTATTTAGTCTCTTAAATGGAAAGAATGATTTTTAACAGACTGGAACAGATCTTAACAGAATTGCACATTTCCATTAGCAACCCTCCCAGCACCAGGGACCAATACTGCTGCCTGCTGGAACTTTGCAGCAGCAGTAGGATCAGATTCCTAATGTTTGGCTTGCTCCAGAATTACAGATACAAATAATCTTCTTCTGTTGCCTGAAGTCTCATAGATGGACCATTAAACAGACACTGTAATGTCTTCCATACTATATGAAAACAAATCAGAAAAGTCTAGATGCCACCTATGACCACAGACCTATAAGCCTCATGCTTAAGTGACAAGTACATCAATGAGGCAGTGAAGTGAGCAGCGTGTGGAATTACATTAATGTACAGCATAGAAAATTGCCTAGATGGCCATGGATAGAGAACTATACCCCAATGTACCAGATTGAAGCTGTTCTACAGTAAATCATATCCCTCTGCTGTCTTTCTTTTCAGGGCCAAATTTGGACAAAGTGAAGGGGTACAAATCCAGCACAGATGCTCTGCTGGATGGACTTAACAAGGAGCAGTAGTAGTTTGAGAAGATAGGCATTAAACAGCTTCCAGGCAGTTCAATATGGTTCAGATCTCATCTTATGTATTTAAACAAACAAACCAACCAAAAAACCCAAAAACCAAACCCAAATGTATTTAACTAGTCTTTGAAAGCATCCAGAAATCTTAGTCAATGTAGAAAACACACATGTTAATTACACAGGAAAAAGGCTTTAGTTTCCTACAGATGGTACCAATTGGTCCTCACATAGACTTACAGTGTTTGGCTATAACCCAAGAAGCATCCAGGGTATGACTACTCCAGAATCATGCTGAGTTAGAGACATCGAACCAAGTTGCCACCATTCACTGCAGCAGAGTGCAGCCTTTGCAAGAAAATAGTTCCCTGAAGGCTGAATTAGCCCAGGATCTGCACTGTAATTGCACAGTCCTGGGGGTAGCTCACTCAGAGCCAAGCAAAATACAAGTGTGCAGTGCTACATTGCACAGTATTATATGTGCTCCAAATAGCTTGGGAGCTGCCTGGCTGACAGATGATCTGGGATACTGCTTAAAAATAACCAAGTCTGAGGTAATCAAAAGACAAATATTTTCGAAGAGTTGCAAAGATTTTGAGGCAATATTATTTGCTTGTTTTTTAACGTGGCAGTGCTATCTTTCACTTGTTACCTCACCCCCCTTTCCTACACCATTCCCTGGAACCTTTACTACTCCCTTAAGATGGCATGGCAGGTCCTCAAATCTCACAAACATTGCTTGTGGCTGCCAATGGGACTCACTCTGTCATGGACCAAGTCTCTGAGGCTCTTTTTGAAGTTTACAATGCTTTGAGCTTGTTTTGAAATGCAGTCATCCCAGAGGAAAATCTTCAAATTGCTGTCAGGACAGTGACAGTTCTTTGTGATGCTACAAAGCCCTGTACTTTGCCTAGTGGAGACGATACATTTCATACGTGTATGTTCTGGTTTTACCATCTCTATTTCCTCCTGTATCAATGTAGAGAGAATGCACAGTTTACAGTAAAAAATATTTTCCCCTTTCCTTCTTTCACACTTTTTCAAGTAAATGTTAAGTGCAGTGCTTCTTTTTCAATCCAAAGTGGCCTTAAAAGCTAATAGCAATAAGAAACAAATTACTGAAGGAGATGCATCACATGCCCAAGGAAGAAAGAAAGCTGGCACTGCTATGTATTCTTCATCCAGCAATAATGCAGGTTTTACAATATGCTGTCACATAGCAATAAAACTCATTCACCTTTCCTATAGCCTGATTACTGCAGCTATACTGTAGGAATATGTTCAGTATAGAAAGAGACGACATCAGCCACTGCATATGGTTATTTTAATTAGGACCTTGAAAACCCAAGTAGTGAAATTTTAAGAATATGTACTGACATTTTAGGCATATGCATAATGAATATTTAAACAATCCTGTGAAATACCTGCCAAGAATTAGAACAACTGCCTTTATTATGACCAGTGATATTCTTATTAGGATGGGTTTAGACAGTATAATGTTTAACACTTTTATGCAATAAAAAGCAGCTGCATTAGGTGTGAGTCTCAATTTACGGGTGTAGAAAGATAGATATGTAAGAAATGATCTCATTACAGTTATCACATCATGTGAGATAACAACAGCACATTTCCTCTGTGCTCCTAAGTGCACCAAAGAGGCTAGATGTTTTCAAATTGTACAGTAAAGAAAGATAGATAGATAGATAAAGCATACACACTAAAAGGTGATTATTATACATATAACATTCAAATATTGACAATATCCAGGGTAAATTACTGTAATGGATCATGCAAGCCCACATCCCTCTTTTTGTGTAAATCCATATAGCAAATGAGGTCCTGATGCAGGAAGGTGAATAGTGTGTTATTACTACACTAATTAATATTTAGTGAGCTATAACTTGAAAATATTCTGCTTTCCATCTTGTGCCCTGGGAAGCTCATGGCCTTTGTTGCCAAGGTTTCTGGGAGTATAGGGCTGGATTAATATGCTGCAAAATGTTTTCTAATGTTAATTGCAACATTCATTATTTGCTTGATGCCCAACCTCAATCACTGATTGTGTTTCTGCTGGGTCCAGAGGCTTAGAATCACAGAAAATAGCCTCTATAGTCCACTAAAAAAACAGAATTCAAAATAAGTCCGCAGACAAGTGAAAGCACTTGTAATACGGTTTTACAGCGCAGGAGAAATAAAATGTTCTTGCTGCTAAATACGTTAGTGAAAACAGTACCATTTTTATCCCCTGCATTCTCAAGTAATATTGCTTTCTTTTTCTTTCTGCTCTTTAACAGACCTAGTCAAGCTAACATTTACTGCTTCAGAGCCAGAGAATACATTGATACAAGGTATAAGAATATTTTATTTTTCTTTCTATGACTTATATTCAATACTAGGAACTCACAGTAGCTCTTGGACACTACACTTAAAATTTTGGGAATATTTTTGCTAGTAAAATTGCTCCTTCCTTTTCTGAATATGGATTTCTCCTAGTGTAGTTCCTTACTAGTAAAGCAGTAAACTTTCTCCAAGTACAGATAGACAAGGTTATGGTGAAATCACTACAATTATATTCATTTACATCACCGTCTCCTACACCTCAGTCTTAAAGATTTTAAAAGATGTTTAGTACCCCTTTTTAGCATCTCATTCTCCCATCTCAAATAAAATAGCTGAAGAAAAGTAATTCTAAGAATAAAGTGAACCAGAAACACCCAATTTATGTAAAGCAAAATTATGCTAGCCATATTTCATCACTGGAAATTAAGCGTAATTTCTGATGCCATGGCAATAGGAGCTAAGAGACCTAACGGCAGGCAAGAGAACTGGTGTCATGTCCTAGGCAGATATAGTACAGTTTGAAAGATTTACAAGCTTAAAATTACAAAGTATTTGCCTGGATAAATACCTGAGTCCAGAAACACAAATCCAGTCAAACTTCAAAGAACTGTCCTGAACCTGTCCTTTTCTTTGAAGGTTGTTGTTTCTATCTAACACATGAAATAAAGAGTAGATATCTGGGGCAAAAAAAAATGCCCAGTTGCAGGCAGATATTAAACCCAAATACCACAGTGCTACTGGCTAACCTCCTTCTAGCACCAGCAAAAATAAAATATAAAATAAAGTCACATAAAATAACATAACATAAAATAAAATAAATGCAGGTGTAGCACATCTCATCACTTGCAATCAACTGGCATGTGTAATGTTCTTAGTGAAGAGTCAACAGAGTTTGAATGAAATCTTCTTTAACAGATACTCGTATACTATACCACCATCTGAGTGGTAACAAGCAGCATTCATTGCACTTTAAGTGTGCACATAACAGTAAAACACTGAAGCATGAAATGGAAGTCATAGACTGTGGGCTGTCTTGCTAAGTAGTGCTTCACATGCCCACTGGAAACAGATCATTTGAGAAAATGTCAGGAGCTTTGGCAACTATTGAAGCAGAGAAGCTCTAAGGCTGTGACCTCTGTCACAGCTGAAAAATCTGCTCATTCAGACTGCACTATAATGCCTGAGGGGAGGTTATAATATAAAATTCATTACTTATCCTAATGCTTTATCAATATTCCACTAAAATCAACATGTTTCTGCTTTAAAACCTTTGTTGGACATTGCTATGCAGAAAGCCAATGAAGTAAAGGCAGAGAATATGAAGGAACAGATGACAGGAAGAGAATAATGTTGCTATTACTATTCATACTATTCAGCGTTACCAGTCACTGAGAAGAGGTTTGGTAATGGAGTCTAACAAGTACTGATATTCCTGACTGCGCTGTGCCACCATCAACAAATTTAGAAATATTAAGGAAGGTCAATTTCTAATATATTCCAATGTATGTAATCATATGCCAACAAGGCCAGTTAGTTTTAACAGAAGCCTGACCTTCATCTTTCAGCTGATTGCCTTTGGTAAAGCCAGAGATGGTAGTAGTAGTGGTGGACACATCACTCCAAATGGACATGAGCTCTTCTTGACTTTGAGAAATTTTTGTCATTAGTGTACATATACACACATATGTTAGCATGAGCTTAAGCATTGCTAACTATGTTTGAAATATAACCAGCAATACTGAAAAACTAACATACTATTCTCAGAAACCCATATTTGCCTCTGCTTAACTGTGACAACATGGAACATAAAATCAACAAATTTAGAGCACCATCTGGAAATATCCCATAAAAAAAACCATTCTTGGATCTTAAGTGCTTAGCAAGCAATGAAAGTATTAATAAAAAGGTAAAAAATTATTATTGTACATAAGCAAAAAGCATATTCAAAAAGATTTGTTAAGGACAATACATCTACAGTGACAAGGTCAGACTGATTAATATAAATTGCTAGTTAGTCTAAAAGTTCTGTTTGTGGCATAAACATGGTTCTAACACACAGAACTTCTGGTTCTTTGGGGCGTAGATAACTTAGTACCTGAATTATCCCCAGTTCTTTGTCTCTTGCTGTTTTCCTGACAACTTCTGGACTTAAGGTATTTACTAATTCCCACCCCTGCCAACATACCTGTTATATAGTGTCCTCTGTAGGCACACTACTACACAAAACAAGAAAAAAAATAAAGTAGTAGGAATCACTACTAAAGAACGAGGGAGTGACTGCATTGCTTTAAAGCATTCTGATAGAGTTCTTTCATTCAGGAATATTTTTTCAGTTGTCTATATCCTGCTTCAGAGCTGAAATATATTCAGCACGGATGACAAGTCTGCAAAATAAAAGAATCTATGGCTCTGATATATTTTCTTGAAATATGTCATATAATAACACCTTTATGCTTACCATTTACATAAACATGCAAAAGGTAGCCTTCTTCCTTGAAAATCATTGATAAAATCAACAAAGTGGGTTAGATTAGCTGTTCCATAAATGACAGAGGTTCATATTGATGAGAATACATCTCATCATTCGGGATGTCAAACACGGACAGATTAAAAGAGCATACCCAAATAATATAACCTTCCAAACCCCCAGTAAGACAGAAAAACCAACCATCTCTGATAATCTCCCTAAACCTTTAAAAATTTTATGTACGTTGGTATGAAAACATCTGCTCTATGTGTTTTTTTGAAAAAGTTTTACAGGAGATGAAAGTGGGAAAATATGGAAATTGAACTTTTAACAAAACACCGTTTTGAAAAATGTAAGAAAAAAATATTCTTTAACTTAAAAACATGAACAAAAATCTTCTTTTCCAAGGAGAACAGAAGATTTAGGGGGCAAAAACTAATGTGTGTGTGTGAGAGAGGTGTTTTTAAATGAATGTTATGGGCTGTCAATGAAAAACTCTTCGAGCTTGTAAAAAAGTTCTTTTTTAAAACATATATTCACTAGGCATCTTTAGAATATGTGTGCTTCCTACCATACAAACAGGTCTGAATCCTAAAAGAATTGACATTTGTGCTACTATAAAAGAACTTTCATCCAGATAGTGCTTCTATTACTGGCCACATATTGAAATAGTTTTTCTTCATAATGATGATGAGTACTATTAAGGATGGATAGAACCAGTTCCAAAAGAAATAAGGACAGATCTTGACCTTAGTCTGAAAATGAAATTGCATTGTCAAGGGCATACAATGACATTTGACTCCATGAGAATTATAAAACATATTTCACGCATCGAGGGCTTGTTTTAGGGAAACTTGTTTCGGGATTTGTGAGGATTTGGTTAGATTCCAATCAACTGTCAAATCCTGCTGTGTTTTCAGTCTTGATATTTATTGTGCTCTTAACACTGAGTGACTGAATTTTCTTTTATGTGTTTGTGTGATTGAGTGGTTTATTATTTGTTTGGGTTTTTTTGAATGGTTGTTTTTGGGGTTTTTTTATTACATTCTTTTATAATTGATACTTATTATTTCCTATTTGGTGGCTGCTTTTAAAAATGGTTTGTTTTGAAAGCAGAGTCATCTAAGGTAAAGGACAATAAAGTTATCTCGTGAGATTGCTAAGGTTATCTTGTGACTCAGATGACAATAATAAACCGTTAACAAAATGCATCACAAAACAAAGTAGGTGAAATAAAAAGGTGCTTAACTACGCCAAACAGTGGGAAGTCTTTAAAATAAATGTTTTATCTCTATGGAAAATGAATACAGGACCAGAAATTAATATCAACTAAGAACAGACAAAAGGGCTACATTCAGCAATTAATCCAGCCTCCAAGATTAATCTAGTTACCTCTCATCTCCTCTGGCTTTAATTAAATCCCTCTGCCTAGTTTCATGAGTTTTAAAATGCATTCCACACTCCTGTTTGCAAGATTTTGTTTTATTTCCAAACCTGTCTAGTGTGGCTGGGAGTCTGGTACCTAGTATATCTCCTCATTTGCTTCCATATTTAAGTAGGGTGTTAAAGATATTCTTCATGGCTAAGAATTGAGTTTAAATATATTTCTAAATCCAGTAATAGAGGATTGCAGGCACACCAGTTACTTTGAAAAGACCATGTCCTGTAAGCTGTTTAATTATCCTATAAGGATTCAAGTGATTTAAAATGTTCCCACCCCAAAACAATCTTGTAAATCATTCCACAATGCTTTATCACATTTAAGTACTCTCCCCTTTCTCTTCAAACACGTAAACCATTCCCATCCATTATTCTACTGCTTTATGTGACTCTGCAATTTGTTTTAAAGCAGCTGGTTGAATTTCAAATTGGAGCCAACATAAATCTATCGTGTATTTATTAGCGGGGAAAGCATAGAAAACTCCCAATGTAGTGGTGTCCTCTGGCCATATTAAATGTCAAGACTGCCTCTAGATTTTGCAAGCATTCCTTCTCTCCTGTGTTTCCTTTTGTACAACACAAGAGGGAATTTCTTATAAGCCAGGCTGCCAGCAGCACTTTCTTACTGATATGCAGTAGAGACACTGACCACAAGTGAAAATCAAGTTCAGACAGCTATGACTGAATCTCTCTCCATATCTCTAAACATGACACTTGCATAAATAATGGAAACAACCAGCAATTTTGTAGGCAGTAGCAGCACCATATGCTAGGCTATAATGCATCCTCATGGCCAGACACAAGAAATGCTGGTCTATCTTTGCCATGTAAGCCTGTAGACTATCTGTAGATATTTGAAGGTGAGCAATCTGCAGTACTGTAATCCACTTTCCGGCAGTTCCTTCTGAGCATTAAACAGAAGGCAGAAGCATGTAATATGTCATTAAGAAATTGCCCTGCTTGCAGAACAGAATCACCTCTCACTGTGACTGCCTTGTAACAGCTCACTGCTACCCTCAGCTTCCCTGATCTGTCAGGAAGAGGCACATGCTGTGAGCTTTCCAAGTCTATTGATTCTGACATGCCTGCCATTTCCTCAGCAAAACGCTTGCCTGTTTTCTACATAGAGCCCTGGCAAGAGAACATTTACCATCTGGCTCTTAAACATAGGTCAAGGAGCAATGCCAAGACATATTGTTTCGCTCAAACATGTCAGCCACCCCTTTATCTTCAGATGGGATAGTCAGTTGCCTTGACTATCAGAACAGTATCTCTACTGTTTCACTCTCTGCCTTTGAAACAGAAAAACCAAAAGCCCTAAGTCTTATGTTACACCCTCTTAAGTCAGTCAAGGTAAATAATAAAAAAAAAATATGCACCAAGACAGACCTCTTCCATATTTCTAGCCAGCTAAAACATCAATGGCCCCAGCGAGAGGAGAGAGGGTACAGACTTTGGTGGTTAAGGTTGCAAGACTGAGCAGCAATGGACAAACAGGAGGTTTTGATTTGATTCTTGACCAGCAGTGGATGAATAGTTCTTGATTTGGTTCTATAAGATTCAAGAAAAAACATTGCTTTCTCACTCTGAATAGGGCGGTGCCCTTTATGGTATTTAAATGAGTTCTTCCATCATTTTCTGGTGAGCAGTTAATGACCAAGAGCTATGGTCTCTGGAGTGTAGGGTCTAACGGGAGCCAGCCATGTGGTTTATCAGGAGCTGCAGGACAGCCCCACATCCTGCTGTAAGCATGCTGCCACTCATATCAATTTCTGTGTGGAAATGCAGCGCATTGGAGACTTTTCAAATGTCCCAGTATTGTCTTCACATGTGACACTGTCTTACAGAAACATAAGAACACACAGTGAGTGGTGCCTATCACAAGTATTCACTCGTTTTACAAAGTACCTGATACAGCTGTGCTGATAGGTGTCTGCACACTGTGATAATCACTCAGGAATGGCATATTTTTGATGGAATCAGAAACTTCTCAACAAAATGGAGGGGCTGATTTTCCAAATCCTTTTTCAATGGAGACAAAAATCAACCAACAATTTGACTACATCTGCTCCATCTTCTGATGATCACAGTTGAATTAGTATCTATGCAGGCAGCTATTTTGTTTCAGTATCATGATGATGTCAGAAAAGAAGAGATTATTAAAAAAAGAGGTCTTGGAATAATTTATGAGTTGAGATACGGTTTAACATGATAGCAATTAAAAGGCCAGAGGAGGTGATAGTATTTCTTGCATGTGAATTTGTATAGCTATGATAATTAAAATTATGATAATTAATTATTGAGATGCAATAAATATTAGAGTTTATTAATTTACTTCTAAGATTGATACCTCAGGCAAAGAAGAGTTAATGTCTTCTGAAAGACTGCTGAATAGCACTGAAAGATGTGAAATGAGGATGCTCCTTAATATTATTTCCTCAAAATTATAGGGCCTATCCCTCCCTCTATGGAGAACAAAGAATATGATACACTTCACTCAGAAACATTAACCACATGCTGAACTAAAATCAGCAAAATCATGTACTCACAAGTTGTGTGATAAGGAGCTCCATAGGGAAAACGTCTTAAACAAAAGACTACCAGAAGTGTCACTTGCCCCTAAAATAAAAGAAACACTCTTGCAGAATTGTATGAAGAATAGAGTTATAATTATTTAAGCAGTAACTTATTTAATTTTCTACCCTTCCATTAAATTTTAAAATTCAAAAGCAAGATTTACTCTGTTTTGACTATGCAGTTGGCTAGAGGACAGTAGAGGTACTTAGACATATCAGAAAACACCACATTTACATGAGTAACTCATTAAAACTGAAGACAGCAGTTCAGCAAATCCAAGTCAGAAATACCAGAGCCAGAAATACCCAAAGCTACAAATAAGACACAAACAGAAACTTTAAATCATGGCTCAGTTCCAGAATCATGTGCTAGTTCTGAAGCTGGAAAATGCCCTCTGGAAACTATTTGAAAGAGAGCATATTCTTGAATTGAAATTCCCTCTTTTTTGTTAGGGTGCTTAAGGAATCAAATGGAACTAGTGTGATTACTTCTTCTAAGCTACAAAATGGTTAGAAGAGAGAGGTTTATTTCAGGTAAATGTGTGGGACATGCTGTTTTTACTAGGAGCCCACTCTGAAAAAAATGGTTCAGGGTAAATTCAGAGACAGTAGTCTTGAGCCAGAATTTGACTCCCATTTGTTTTCTACATGCATCCTTTGTGACTGCTCAGCTATTGCAGGATATACTGCATACACTTGTTCCAAAAGGAGAACAAAATCAACATTAACCTTGTAACTCTGCAACACAACAGGAATTTCTTAAAGAGGAGGAAATGTTCAAACCTCATGCTGGGTGTATATCACCCACATCTATTTCCTGAGAAAAGGAACTAACTCTGATGGCAAAGAACTTTGTTAAAGCAAGAAGAAAAGCAAAATTAAAAAAAAAAAAAAGGAAAAAGAAAAAGAAACATAGACTTTCCATCTGGTTTCCCAGCTGCTTCTGTAAAGACAATCTCTCCCTGTTGAAAATTACAAAATTAGTGTTGCAGTGCAGCTTTTTCAGAAGAAGGCACAAAAACTCTTGACTGACAAGCCCTTTCAACAATGGCACAAGTCAAGTTTTGTCTTGCACTTGTTACTCTATCTGCATGTGAGGGGCTTTCAGAAATTACACACACCAGAGTGTGGAATTTGAGGAAAAACCAAGATATGAAGGTGCTTTCCACAAGCTGTTCCTGTGTGCAGAGCTCTGTGGCTCAACGCTCCTTCCAGATCCTCATGGCACCACTTCTGGTCCCTTTCTGATCTCTACCTATGTGCCCCATCTTACATGCAGTGTCTTTCTCAATGCACTATCATCCAGCTGCTTCACCCAGCATGTGGACACAACCATTCAGTCACCAGTCCAACACCATCACTGCACTCAATCTTCATGTCCCAGGCACCATTCAAGACCCAGAGGAGGATGTGGACATCCTATTTGTTCACTAGTGTTAGAAAGTGTCTCATTCTACCACAAGTAGATCTTGTCTTGTATGAGAAACTGAGTACAACTCACTTTTCCCCAATCCTGTCAGATCTCTGTTTCCACCACATCCCTTCATTTTCAAACTCCATTACTGCTAAGCTGCCTTTTGAAATGCAATGTGACAGCCTTATTCTTCAATTTTTGAGACAGGGTTCTTTGTACTGACTGGCAAATCCTGGCATTAGTTAGTCTGTAAATTCCACAATACATTTCTTATTTCTAAAAGCTTATTCTTAACTAAATGAAAGCTGTTTAGACTATTTTTGTTTTCTCGTTTTTTGTATCTCAGGCCTTTGGGAGCTGACTGCTAACACCACAGCTCTGGGGAGGTCGTTAGTGGGCGTAAAGTTCAATGAATTTGAAGCTGGGCAAAAAAAAGGTGGCAGTAGACCTCCACACATCCATAAAACCAGACAGAGCAATAAGCATATAAAGTCTCCACAGAGTATTCCAAGTATTTGTACTTCTCAAATTCTTTGCTGCACCAATAGTCTCAAGGCTGATGACTTTCACAGAGGACTGAAATTAATGAAGTACTCCTTAACACTCCCTCTTAACTTCATAAGAAATGTAAAGTAGTTCATCTCAATTCTACTCAGCCAACTCCCTAAATTTCAAATGTAATTCAGGATTTTTTTGGTTAAAGAAGCAATGGCTGTCAGAGAAAATCAACAGTAAGTCAGTTCTGAAGATGGAACTTTGCTAAAACAGATGATGTTCTCACTTTTCTCATTTCAGTAATTTCCACATTATTTTATTTCCCTGAATTTTTCTTCCAGAAGTAATAAAATATTGCTGCAATATTACAGTTTGTCGGTAAAATATTTTCCTATTAACAAGAAGGAGAACTAGAAACAGGCAAGGAATCAAAAGATAGAGACAGAGATACAGAAAGAGAAGACAGAGGAAAATGGAGACCATAGCATACAAATAAAATTGATATATTTGCTTTTATGCTTTGTGGAAATGGGTGAGACTAATGCTGACTAGTAAAATTCCATCTATCTCCATTGGCATCAAAGGTTCCACACTGAAATTATGTTAAATAACCCCACATAAATTAATTTTAAACACATTGTAACATCTCTAAATGTGCTAGAACACACAGGTAAAATAAAATTTCCTTTTTCTCTTTAGAAATCTCATTGCAAATGCTACTCTTTCTTCTCTATAGTATAAGATGTCTTTAATTTTTGGAATGACAACTTCACAAAGCATGTGAAAAATGGATTGCTGAATTGACAATCTCTCATTCTATGTATAGCAAACTTTAATAAAAAAAAGTCCTGCAGAATATAACAGAAAAAAAGTTGTAAGATTCTCTAGGTAAGTTTCATATAAGATTCTCCAAAGGGAGAAATATGTCCTTTATATAGGTCTTTTGAACGATAATGTTAGATTCCAAGAGCAGGACTGTAATTTTCTATTAACTTTTATGGGATGTTAAAAAAAACAAAAACACCTAGGGAAAATTAATTTCTTATTAAGTTTCATGTTTATTTCTTGAGGCATGCTGTAGTTTTATTATAAATAATGCTAATGTATCATTCATATAGCACATTTCACCTTCAAAGCATTTTACAAACATTAAGTTATATTTAATCTTTCTGATACAGTAGAAACATCAGTGTTCCCAGAGAAACAATACGAGCTCTAGCATCACCTCAGAACTGCATTTAGAATAATGTCTGGCTTTTCTGAATTTCATCATTCCAGTCTATTGGGCTGAAAATATGACACTGGATCTAAACTTTGTGCAAAATTCAGAACTTTCAGGCATAGGCCATTAAAGTGATGAACCAAACTAAATAGAAATTTCTGAGCCTGGACACAGTTTCCAAGCAGCTGTCAGCAGTAAGAGATGGATAGATGCAGAAAAGTCACAAGGCGTGCACAAAGCCACTGATACCAGTGTTGGAAGTTCTGAGTTGTTAGAATGAAACATTGGAAATATGAAAAAGTGATGACTAAAATTTTCTGTGCACCACAGAATTCCCATTTAAACCAAAGGTAGAACTGACTTTAAAGGAAGCTGGAGCAGCCGCCAATAATGTATGTAAAAAACAAGGCACATTTTGCTTATGAAGACAGCTAGTATTTTATAACAGTGCCTGTTGTGCCTGAAGCTTATTTCTCTCTGCAGAATGTATTCCCCAATATTTATATCCATTTATATTCACAAGGATTAAAAACAGTGGATCTGTCTCAACCAGTTAGTCAAATGTCCCATGCAGAGGCTGTAATCCCGAACATTACTGGAGTTGAATTGCAGGCCATGACCCTCAAAATCTGCAGACAGCCATTCTCCAAAATGCGCTTCAACACAGCCAACCTGGACTAAACAAACTCCAACTCTAAATAACTTCTAAGTAAATGATACAGAATATGAGGGTCCAAATCAGCATCTGGCTTACTGCCACCAACTTCCATGCAGTTACCCCAGGGATAAATTGTTCCATTTTGTCTAAATTAATTTGCTCATATATCTTGAGATTACTTATTTTTATGCATGCTTTTATGCAACTCCACATGTAACTTTCATTAATCAAAAAGAACCTCAAAAGTTTAGCATACACAGTAAAGTCCAAGTTAAAAAATCTTTCTAGTTTTAAAATAATCTCAAGCCACAAGCAAAGCTTCTAAACAAGATCTAGACTGCATTTTTACATTCAATTCTAGATAGACCAATGACTATTTTGTTAATTGTTTACTGCTCAGTTATACTAATTCCTGAAAGGTAATTCCATGAAAAATTGCCAGACTACATAACAGGCATGATTTAAAACCAACTGTGACACGAACACTAGGGAAATAAGGCGCAATTAATCTTTATGAAATGTGGTTAGAAATTTTGAGATAAAAATACCAGACTCTCCTTTTTAACATTATTATATAATTTCATGGCTTTTATATTTGTGTGTATGTATTTGTATATATATTTGTAAATTCTGTATGCAATAGACTGCCATAACTTGGCTGATATGAGCCGAGGGAGAGGACTTTCCTTTTGAAACCAGTAGGAGTTTTGCTATAGACTTCTTTGGGAAACAGATATCCTTCCTACATTATTTATAACAATTGACACACTAAAGCCCAGAAAAAGTGAGAGAGATCTGACATGATGTGCAAGTATTATTTTTGTACTCCAGAAGGTGATACAAGGCTTTGTAAGGAAAAAATATATGTCTCTTGCTTCAAAATCTATTTGAAGTCTTTTCAGTGTTCAGCCATAAATCTGACAAAAATTTTACTATGGCAGTTGCAGAACAAGTCTGAGACACTAAGTTTGCTGAACTGTCATAGTGGTCAACTGGACTCATACTTTCAGCATAGCGTTGTAAGGAAAGGAAATGTTTGTGATTATATTGTGTGCATTTGTCAGATGGTGAGTGGTTAAGAGCCCATTACTTAGATGCTAGAAAATCCAGACAAGCACTATAACACATGTGAAAGCAGGCTCCAGTGTTTCTCCTGCTTTTGAAACTATCTTGAACAAGCCTTTGCCACTGCTGAGTGACAGGACAGAGTTGTCAGGCCATTAGTCTGTTGTTCTTTTTAAATCTACCTATGACAGCAGAAAATTGGGTGAATCAGTTACTGTTTTCAACAATAAATACCAAGGTCTTACTGGTAACCACATCACAAATGAAGATATAATTTCTGGTTCCAGGATGTTTTTAAAGTGTAATTTTCTCTGATAAGAGACCTTCATCATCAAAAATACTCCAGAGAAATGCCAGGGGCGTTATCTCTCACAAAGACCTCTTCACCTTTACAGAAGAGGCTTGGTGAAAGTAGTCCCTGCTGTGCTCGAATTCAGAGCATCCCTAGGCCTCTTTATACTGAGGAGCAGAGCTTTTGTGAAAGCCCTTTTCTCAGAAAATGAGAGATTTCACAGAACAGGAGAGAGATTGGCAATGTTTACCTTCCTTCAAGGGGTAATTAAAACACCAGAATGTCTCTGTTCTGCATTGACATCAGTTAATCAGTTTCTCTATAATTACCACCATGTGCATATAATGCAGTGCAGTGCTGTATCTTCAGTAAGTGAACCTCCCATGGTTGTTCAGCAGCACTGATCAACAGCACAAGTTGGAAATACACAACAGAGATGCATGTGAGAATTTTCCCTAATGTCTGATTCTGGCCTTGTTTATTGGGTAAACTTTCCTTTGCAGACAATGGGAGCAATTTCAGTAAAGACGCCAGGATGAGTTCTCTGACTTTGCTGAGATAAAAAAAAAAAATCTTTATCACCTTACCTACATTTTAGTGCTGCAAAATAGAGCACTGAAGTACACAGGACTGCAGTGGAGCTATCACCATGCTAGGCATGGACATGAAGAATTAGGGAATGAAATAGCAGGACACTATGTGTTAAGTTTTTTCTCTCTGTGTCAAGTGAATGCAGTCCACGTGAAGACTGCAGTGTTCTGGAGCAGTGTCTGATGACAAGACTAAGAAAGCATTTAATTCAGAGACCCTTTTTAGGAAGAGATAAAGGCCGAGTTAGGAGTAAAGGACAGCAAACATTCATTAAGAACATTAATATCAGAGGCCTTTATTGCATTATGAACTAATTCAGTTTCACACTCAGGCTATATGAGTAAGTCTAGCTTCCTATTTTTATCAGCTGCTGTTTATTAAGGGTTTGAAGCAGAAAATGGTGGCAAGTCATTTTCTAATTTTTAATTTAACACTGAGATTTTCTGATAACCATATTGGCTTGGAAATAAACAACAATAAATGCAGATTGGCATCCACAAAAAGGATAGACAGTTCTCTAACCACTGTAATTAATATTGTTAGGATGGGTACTTTAAGATCCCTGTGTTTCTCAGAGTTGTGTGCTAGATAAAGTCTGTTCAGTCAGGCTGATTTTGGCTTTCATCCACATATATTAATTTTACCCAGAAGCATTCCAGAAACTTAATTAAGCTGGCAGGTTGCATTCTCTTATGGTCCATCTTGAACATAGTCACATTTTTAGAACTTGAATTAGAGAACAAATTCATTTGGGCTGCCTACTTAAAAGTCTTAACAAAACAAACAACCAACAACAAACAAAACAAAATAAAACAAAAAAAAAACAACCAACCAACCAAAATCCCTTAAAACATGGTTATTCAAGTTTCCATGAAAAAACTGCATTTTTTATACCTAATTGTGTTTTTAAGGTACTCAGTTTTCTGAAAGTGAAGGTGCAGACTTTGCAGTAAATAGCTGGTTAATGCCTCATGGAGTGCACACACTGCTGCTGGTTCCCTCCTTCAGAAGTACAGTTCATTCCTTGACATTTTGTGATATACTCAGACCTTGACTGTTTAGCTACTTGCTCAACCCTCCTAAATCTTTAAATCAGCCATGAAAACCTTTTTATTTACTGCTAAGCACAGTGAGAGATGGACCTGAACCAAGACTTCAGGTTCAGAAACTTTTCACACTGAAGACTTAGAGCTGAATCTTATTTGCATGAAGGAAAAGAAGGGAATTTTTAAACATTGGAATATATTTTTAATTCCATCTCCAAAACTGTGCCTGTGCTCTAATTTGGTGACAATTCAGTGGCTAGGGACTTTCAGGTATGGAATTTTCTAAGGTTCTGTTCTGGATTTCCTGAATAGAGTTCTCTTTTATCCTAAAAGATGAAAAATATAGAGATGGTTAATTTTATACCCGATTATGACAGTCACAGAACCTATGCAGAAAGGTCCAGTGGTGATCTACTGGGTCTTGGGCTGTGGTCTATGGCAGAATGGGGTTCTCTAAGGAATCTTAATGAAATTACTGTAAGAGAAAACTGATGTCCTTGGGAAGGCCTGCTAGTCAACAGAAAAAAACTCTGACTTAATCCAAGATATAAATAATTTACTTATTTTCCCAGATGACTGAAAATTTTTGAATTTGTGAAGTCTCAGCTTGGATTCTTAAAAAAAAGAAGTGGGAAAAGGGCCAGAAATGTCCAAAGCACACCTGCAACATTAGTAATATGTTCACTGAGTTCCATGTCAGTTTGCCTCAGTAAGAGTTAATTGATCAAGCCCTGCAAATATCTGATTTATATTTAAATCCTTATATGTGTTGTATTCTCAGTAGGAGGATTTGCATGCATTACTCTGATAAATGGAAACTCCCATTGAGAAATCGAGTATTATTTCACCTACAAGTCTATTGTTAATAGCTGTATAATATATTTATAGAAAAAGATTTTAAATGAGCTAAATCAGTGAGTAGTTGATAGCAATTATGTGACTTCCCCATGCTGAACACAAGCCATCAAACAGAGAATAGATCAAAACAAGGAAGCTCTTTGTTTTTGTTACCCATGAAGTCCCAAGTCACCTGTGTTCAAATGACATATTCTCTGTTTTGCCTACAGAGGCCTTAACTGAATGAAAGTTATTGCCTACCCGAAGATCAAATTAAGGTATTCAGGAAACAAAGTTAGAAACTGAATTTCAAATAATTTAATTACACTATATAATTACTTTACGGGATCTGTAGTGTATTCATTAAACAATAGTAATTCCTACCTGACTCCCACCATGACACATATTATGCCTTTGAAGCATAAAAGACCTTAAATTCTTTCTTTTACTGAACTAATGAAAATGTTAAATTACACTAGGAAAAGCCAAATGAGCAATTGAAACAACCATTTCAAACAGACGAATTGGGATGATATAGTATGTTTCAAGGTGGGAAAACATTATTAAATAAATAGCTAGGGCATGAATGCAACACCCAGTGCTTAAACTCAGTGAGCCATAAGTGATTCTAACTATGATTTCAGCATTATTAATGTGTTCATCTATTTCCAAAACAGTGAAAATGTGGATGAATTTTTGTAGACAACTGTTCTGCAACAGAAAGAAGTCTCTTGTTGTCATTTAGTTACCACATGCATTTACAGAATTACAGTTCCTATCTGTCATTTAGCTAGCTACTGATTAAAAAGAAAACAAAAAAGAAAATAAACCTGCATAATTTTAGCTGCTATTTTGTTGTTCTAGTTCATCGGGCATTTAATTAAGATTTGGAATCCCAGGCTGCATTCTGTAGTCCCAGTACTTTCAGTGGAAAAGCTGCTTGGACATACACTGCAGTAACTGTCCCTTTAGTCCATCAAAATTAACACCAGTCTCAAACCCTCCCCAGTGTCAAGCCTACATATTCTTCTCAGAAGGAATTAGAGCATGTTTTTTCTTATTGAAAGTAATGACATGTCAGCATTGAAAAATGCATATGGGAAGTGGCTGTTACTGAGCATATATGGAATTGGGGCCCCTCGGCACCAAGGTTTGACACACCTTGCCCTGCTTTGTGGTGAGAAACAGATGGGCTGCTCACAGGACCTCAGCTTGCATCTCATTCAGGACTGCACTGATGGCTACATCAGTGACAGGAAACAGTGCAGATGTATCGTGGGAAGTGTGACTCTGGCTGAGGGTCTGGGCTGCTGGGTTTCCATCTCTGCCACACATTTCTTTTGTGAACACAGGTTCCTCACTCTCACTGTTCTTCACTTTCCATATCAAACAGAGAAATTATTACTTCCATTTGTCCATCTTGTCTATATGGACTTCCAATACCCTGGGCCACCTCCTGTTTACATTTAAAATCAGGCTGTCAGGTTCTGGTCCAAAAGCATTTCACATCTGTGCTGCTTTAAGTACAAATTCAAGTAACAATGTCATCCCCATCTGGGGTCCTGAGGTCCACCTCTCTGGTGATCACTGTTATATTGCTACTGAAAATTGGGTTGATGAGTAAGATGGGCAATTCCAGCTGGCTTTGGAGTTCCCTTCTCTCCTGCTGTGCATGCAAGAGAGTTTCTCGTTTTTAGCTAGCTTAATTTGATTGTAAATGTAGCTACATCATGTCTAAGCAGTGCCTGGCACAGAGAGTCCCCCGTCAGATTACGACCCTCTGGGCATTGCTGCAGCACAAATTATAAAAGCTATTATCAGTATGACAGACCAAGCTTTTCAGTAAAACCCACTGATTGCCACAGAAATTGCACAAAATCCCAGGGAGACCCTCAGTCAAATGGATACCATGTATGAAAGCATCTCCTCTGTTATCAGTGGAATGAGAGGAACAGATTTAAAGCAGACGCGTTTACAAAGGCAAAACTCCTCATGTGGCTAGAGAAACTGCATGCCCAAAGTGTTTTTTCCAGTTAGTACCCAGAGTGTGACCATTTCAGAGACTCCACAACATTTTTCCAAGCATTTTAGGCATCCTCTCAGACATGACACTGTGGCTGGTAGAGGGTAAAGGGTAAAGAGCCCTTCTGAGAGCCAGATGAGAGATGAGATTTCTTTGAGTCCACCAGAGAGCACTTTACTTCCCATAGACCATGAGTGGGCCAGAGTCCTTCAAAAACACCTCATGGAATGGATGACACTCTCAGGTTTCTATGTCTCCTTCTTGCAGGTTCAACCCCAAAATCACAGTTTGTCCAGGATCAGACCATATTATTTTGCCTCATAAGCAAAGAATCCAACATCACTTATTCACATAACGACTATTTTAATTCTTCTCTTCAAATGACTGAATTACAAAAGACATGGTGGCCAGTCCCATGACACATGGTATGTATAGCAGTGTCCCCAGAATGTTGTCTCACTAGGGCCACTGCGTCCAAAAATAGTATCACCTGCACTGTGAAGATAGCAAACACTGCAGGAAAAAAAAAAGCCAAAAAAATGCCCCTCAAAACACATCAAAATGCTAAAATATTCCCCAAAATGCTGAAAAAAGACCATTAAAAATGCAAAAATGCCAGAAAACACCCAAAATGCCAAAAAGAACTGAAAGATGCCCCAAAACACCAAAACCAAGGGGAATATGTCAAGAAAAAAAAAAAAAGAAAAAAAAGAAAAAAATCTCCAAAATTCCCATAAAACAGCAAAAAGCCAAAATTGCACCAGAAATGAAAAGAAAGCACCAGAAATACCCAAGAAAGAACCATGATGCAAAAAATGTGCCATAGCACCAAAAAATAATGTCATATTGCATGAGAAACACACTAAGAATGCAAAAAACCCTCACAAAACTGCAAAAACCCCTCCAAACTCACAAAGAATCCAAAAATGTCACCAAAACTCACAAACACCAGTAAAACACACCTAAAATTCAGAACCATGGAATAATAACCCACCAAAAAAGCCTGCCAAGAACACAAACCAAGCATGCCAAGAACCAAACGAGGACCATTCTTGGTTTTTTATATTAAACTTCTCCAGGCTCACCCTGGGTCTGCTCAGCTCCATGACTACCCACAAGAAAAAGGCTCCTGTGCCACAGATATTTTTTTCCAATAGAGCAAAACAACACTTACTGTTATTTTTCCACAGCCTGGGCAGCAGGAATGGCTGACTCAGGGACACACATACAAATGTGCAGAGTCCGAGTCCAGAAACAAACTGCAACAACAACAAAAAGTAATTGACAACAAAATTCAAACTCAACTAAACATTCCAACTCAACTTGTACCGTAGAGTACACTGAGACTGCTACTGATTGTTGAAGATGTTGAGCCAGACTAAGTGTGACTTTCTGGAGACAACCTGTTGCTGTCTTCATCTTTTTTGCACACTGAAAACAACATGGTTTGTTTTCCAAGGAAAGAAGTCTGGTGATAACCAAAAATAACTGGTTAAAAAATCTCATTTGCCACAAAACATTTCAATTATTATAAAAATGGAGATTCTCTTTGGCTTCTATGTTTTAGTTAGAAGCTGGACTTGAAACATTCCCTGTACCTGCATCAGTGGGCAGGCTATAGATGTTACTGCAATATAAACGATAAATAGCAGTAGTAGCTGGAAAGATGACAGTGCTGCACCATATTCTTAAATATTCCTGTTTGCTGCAGAACAGGAATACACAAGCATTTAGCAAACCCTTGAAGAAAAACTTCTAGTACATAAGAAATCAGTATGATATGTTTATCACATAATTTACCACAGTAAATTAACCAAGCTATGAGCAGGGATATTATTTAAATCAAGACTGTTGCTTTTGCATTTTTGTTTCTTCACTTAATTTATTCTTATTACTTCATATCCGTGTAAATGCCTTCCTAATTATGCATACTCACAATCTGACTAAAATCACAAAACACAGAAAGTATCTATTACTAATGATGTGAAAGATTGCTTTCTGTCTATATTTGTTGTTTAATTCTCTATGCGTTAGCTCTTCAGTGTGTCTGGAAAGACACATTCATCCAAGCAGTCATGCCATTACTTGGTCTGTAGTAAATTTGTATTGCAGCATGAAAGTGATCTACAGACATGCTGCATTCTGTGTTGAGAGATCAGTTTGAAAAATGTAATTATAGTTTATGAACTGCTTAACTAAGATATTTTGAATGAAATAATCCACCATTAGTTCAATTATAAGCAGAGGACCACCTTCCACCTTCTCATTACATAAAGCATTCATAGTGACTTCAGGAAACAGTAAAACACAACCATTTCCAAATGAATGAACCCAACATTGATTTCTTCTTGTGAGACTAGGAGATCACCAGCAATGTTTTATGGGTATGAAGCTGAAGGATATTTTACTTTCTGGTTTGTGTGGGGAATCTCAGTGAACTTCTTACAAAGTAAATGGGCACTTGCTATTGATCACAGAATCAATTTATTGAGTTCAACATCACCTGAGACAGAGCTCTCTGTGGTCCACCTTCCTAAAGTGCACTGCGAGCAAGGTGAGAACAAGCAGCTTAATCTTTATAGAGAAAGGTGAGGCTAAAGCACAGTTGCTGTAATTCCTGCAGACAGATAGCAAGCTCGTGGTTTATTAAGACAGCTGATTCACTGCAGTTTTTAAAAACAGGATAACTTGGTTGTATATCTAAGCCTATGAAGAATTTTTACCATGTAGTGCCCCAGCTGCAGTAAAAGACACATATAAAGTGTTTCAAAACTGCCAGAAGAACAAGCAAACTTTCTAGAGATTGGCCCTGAAATGTAGTGGTTGTTGCATCCACTGGCCCATTTACCATTACAGTAATAAATGGAATAGCTTCTCTGTACAAACTGCTAAAATGTGCTTTTACATGGTGCATCAGAAACCTCAGAATTCCATGGCACTGGCTTGGCCTAAAATTTCTGTAGTTTCCTGCACTTTATTCACTACTCTCCCAAATGTCTTCCCAGCCAGTCAGGACACCAAAAGGATTTCTACAGGCTTTCATTTCTGTTGTGAGTGAGGTTAAAACTACTTTCAGCATCACTTCAAAAGTTGTTACAGACCAGCAGGCAAATGCTGATGTGGCAAATACTTTATTCCCTGTTTAGGAGGGAATTCAAGCAAGTCATTTGAGAGCACCATGTTTTATATCCCACAGGAGGGCATATAATTATCCATCACCATCAGCTGATTCCTACAGATATGATTCAGATATCCAGCAGGCATGTAATCACGAGCTGATTACACATTCTAGGATTTATTTTAGCTGCTATGTTTCAGGATTGAACATCCACAGTTTGAGTAAAGAAATCTTTAGTTGTAGCTTTTGGGCTCTAACTCCCACCTCCAGCTGTGGTTCAGAAGTTTTCAGTCTCTCAGTCCCAGACGCATACAGACTGTCTCTATTGATTGAGGGTTCTTAGTTTAGAGACTTCCTCCTGCACAACACCAGCCAATAATCTGCCTGCCAGCGTTTCAGTCACGCTTCACTTCCTCCAGACCATGTTCCCAGACTGCAAGCTTCTGCTGAGAAAAAAAATCCTTAATTTGAACATTGGGTGACTAAACACTAACAGCTACAAAACACTAATGAACACAGAGAAGTTTGTAACTTCAGTTTGGATCATAAACTCTTCATGTGAGATGTTTATTTAAACTTTCCAAACCTCTTCTGTCATAGTATTGTACTGGAGAGGAATCCACTGTGCTAGAGACCTCCCTAAAAAAATGTCAAGACCACCTTCTATCCAGTTGGAAATCTTTAAACATACACATCAACTGCATAGGACACTCATAACCCGTAAGTTGTGATAACACTGGTTTCTATAATAGAGTGCAAAATTTAAGCAATACAAAAGAATTACAGATGCTTTTGCTCCCTGTCAGAGAAATCTGGTCAAGGTGCCTAACTTAGACACTTATATGAGATGTTCTGAGTGCTGACTAAGATTGCTCAGTTGATCTGAGAGCCAATGACTGTTAGAAACCCAAAAGCCTCAAAAATAGATAACAGCCATTTTTCAGAAAACAACCTCAGACATTTATTTGAAGGGCATTGCTACTTTTTTTTAAATTGTCTGTCTAGTCCCTTCTCTTGCAAACCTGTAACTTTGCAAAATAGTCTCACATACATTTAAGGGTCTGACCCAAAGTCATTTTCAAAGGACCCTGGAGCTGACAAGTGAAACTCAGTTTTCCAAATGATAATGCAGTGCTCTAACCATGAGATTACATCTTCTGAATGCTCCTGGCACAGTCAGGGATTTGACTTTCAGAAAGGAGTGTTCACTAGCTGTACTTTTCCACTGCTTAGCAGAAATTTGGTTCCATCGGGTTAGACCGGTGACTTAGAGATATAACAGAGTAAGAGAGACAGTATCTCAATGAAAACTTAGAGGGATCTGAAGGACTTGAATCAGGAGAATAAACCCTTTGCCCATTCTAATACGCACAGAGTCTGACAAGCAGACCTTGAGATGGAAATATGGGAGGAATAGCAGTGAAGTCTGATTCCTCCCTAAACCCTTAGTGAGTTTCTTCTGTAGAAATCATTGATCTAGGTTTCTGAGGTTAGCAAGGGAAGTATTCACAGGAATGGTGCTGTCCACAAGCATTTGGGCAGATGGTCCTCAGTACAACTTAATTTAAATACAAGTAGCTCTAAGACTGCATGTAATAGAGAAAAAGTATATTGCCACATTTTTGTTAATATTTAGTTGTTTAAAAGGAGACTTTAATCCTCCAGATAAAATACAAATTTACAGAAGGCAATGTAGAGGTAGTACCTATTTAAAGCATTTTAAGCATTGTGATTGGGGAATGTTTGTTTGAGTGAACATTAAATTAATACTTTTTATGTTGCCACACTTGTCATGTAGCTGCACATGAAAGACCAAAAATGATCACACAGAACAAAAAATATTAAGTATGTCTAAGAAGCCTAGCTATGTATGTATGCATATATGTATGAATATATTTTATGCTATAAATATATTTATTCTAGAAGTGTGTATACAAATATAATACATCATATATTTATATTTACCCCCCTAAAAAATCACACCAAAGGAAAACAAACACACAAAAAAATCAAACCCAAATAAACAACATGGACCATTGCACATTGAGTTAGATTCTGACAGCACCCGAGTCCAAGGTAGAGTGGTCATTTAACAGTGAAAACTACAAGTATAATGGCTTTCAAATAATACTTTTCTCAAGTGAATTATATTGTGTAGCAAATGATACAAGTACATTAGATAGGGTTACCCATTGTCACCACTGCTATTTGCAGTGGATTTAGATCCAGCAGCTCTGAGAATATACTGTGTATTAGAATGACTGCCAGTCTGTATAAACTACTTCAGCATGGCACCCTGTAATCAACAAGTGAACTGTGTGAAACTATTGCTCAGACTTCAGGGAGATAGGTGGAAAATTCTTAGGGGCTAAACATCAGCTATTATACATCAGATAAATCACTGCATAAAATTTTCCTATATCGCTAATTATACACTTTGAGAAACTTCATGCAATAAGCACATAAATATCTAATATACATACTACTAACATGTAGTATGTAATATACACCTATATGTACACATGTATACACATATATGTGTAAAATGTACTTCACACACAGGCATGGAGTTCACTTTGAAATTCGGGACACTTGTTAAAGAAACAGTTAAGGAAAGGTAAACGTTTTGATGATCAACTTAAAATTGACATTCTGGAATTTGCTACCACTATATGCTATCTACTAAATATCTGATTTCTTTTACAGCCTACACACGAACCCACTGAAGATGGTGTTAGTTAAATTCTGCTTTGAATTGCCCTACATTCCAGGAAATACTTCCTGGTACTTGGGACTGTGGGTTTTCAAAAACAAGATTCTGGGATGTCTGCTTCCAAATACAGAAGATTCTATTAGCTCATTATGCAAATTAAGCATCATCTGATAATTAATCCTGTTGCATCTTATTATAAAATATAATCAAAAGCAGACACAGTGTGATATTAAATACAAATTAGTGTTAGAATAATACGAATGCTAAGAAATAACCTTCCTATAAACAAAGATTTAAAGCTGTATAATATTAGAGGAGCCATTATGATGCCTCACAGAAATAATTACAGACATTTTGCAGAATGTGCATTATATTATCATTACATTATAATGTGGCAATTGGGGTCCAACATTTACATCTGTACTACAAAAGAGGTTCCTTCTAGCTGGTAGTAGGAAAGAATAACTGAGTAAGAACACTGTGGCAAAGTTTAATTGAAAACTTATCAATACTTCAACGCATTGTGGTTTGATTCATTTAATTTATAGCAGATACAATTTAAGACATTATAATTTTTAAATTAATAAAATAATCTTCAATCTCCACAGTAAGCTGACTTTCTATTTACTACTTTTCATTTTATAAAGCTGTAGCCTCCATGGGTATGGAGATGTGGTAGAGAAGTCAGCAATCAGGACTCATCTCTGTCTCCAGAGATACTTATCTAGTCTGTCTCATGAAGTTTTTTATTAATTTTTAACTATAGATAAACTTGGCTCACAGCAAAATTGTCACAGTCATAGCATTAACATTCTTCTGAAAAAGTTCTCTAACTTGTTTATTGACAAGGAATTAGTGAGACCTAATTATAAACAATTATCCCCCCCAGGGTAGAAGGTTAGCAGCAGGCATATTTAGGAGTGGCTACTTCCCTGCTGTATCCACTAACACAAAAACATACAGCTTGATTGTCTCTGATGGCCAGCTTCCTGCAGCATTTCATATAATGATCATATCTGGATTAAAAAGATTTTCCCTTTGGGAGACATATAGTTGTTGAAAGATAATTATTTTTTTTAATATATAAAGCAAGTGATAAGACTCTGTGTAAAGATGGACTTTTGCTATTATTGCATGTTTCCAGGGGTCAGATGAGCTCCACAGCTCTAGATCACTCAGGGTGCTTGGCCACAGTGGGGAGGAACAGACTGCCCTGCAAGCTCGGGCAGTGCAAGAACACATCAAGGTGCCTTCTTACTGTCTCAGGTGCACAGAAGGACTCAATACAGGTCTGGCTGTGCAGATTTTGATTGACATCAAAATGCAGAGTAGCAGAAACAGACCTCAGAGAGACTGGGAAGAGTTCTCTGCCCTAACAGCTCCTTTTAGGGATCACAAGAACTGGTCATGTGGCTTTGTCAGCATGATCCTAACAGGCAGTCCCATCAAAATGACTGAAGGTCACAACAAACAAACCCAAGTGGACTTCTGCTCTCATATGTGCTCGCAGCTTCACACGTATTTTGAATGCCTAGTGAGAATTATAGTGCTGTAGCGAGGGCCTTGTCCAACTTAAACTTACAAGATTTCCTATCCTGCCAGTCTCTATAACCTGCAATTCTGAAGCTGATATGCAAAATTGAAAGATTTGGTATTCTCAGGAACCTCCTGCCTTTCAAATGAAATTCTCTGGATGAATTTAATATTACAGTAGACAGCATCCAGCCCATCTGGAGGGCAGAAAGTACTGGAAAGCTTTCTAGTGGTAACATACATACTATCCTTACCATTCCCAACAGAAGTGAAGCAATAACAAGGAATAACAAAGACAGCCAGAACTATGGAAAATGTATATCAATAAAAGCCTTTGACAACATGATCATAACCCATGATCCTGGAAAAAATTCTAAGTCACCTAGAGAATCTTAGAAAAATGGAGCAGTTAGACCCTCCAGAGTGCCTAACTTAGCTTTCCTGCACTGACTATTCAGGAGCAGCAGCCTATCCACAGCTCTCTATGATTCCTTGAACTTAGATACTGTTAGAAGTGCTTAAGTCCATTTCAGTGAGTGGTCTGAGAAGGACCCAGAGTGACTAGAACTGTGCAGGGAGTGGGCAATAATTAGCAAGAAAGATTCATTTGTCTTCATGAAGCAACGCTGTGCTCTATGTTGCTTGAGAAATTCTTGGCATCCACAGTTAAATGTGCATTAAGCACAATTTGCTGTATTATTTGCATACACATTTCTACCTTCAGAGAGGCTAGCACTGTAGCAGAGGGAGTGAGGGTGAGAAAGGAAGAAAAGATACAACTGAATCAAGTGTTTGGAGGTTTGGTTGAGTGTAAGAATAAATCTCAAGATAGAATTTCATAGTCAGTGCACATTTGACTTTTTATTTCTAGGGCACAAGAAAAGTCCTCTGTTAGAAGCTGAGAACTATTGCTGTCAGGGTTCAGACAAAAAGATGGGACACACACTATCCCTAATCCTCTACAGTGCAATGTCAGCCACTCAAACCACCTCACCTGGCAGTTTTAATTAAGACAACCATACACTGACGGGTGAGTAGGACTCATTCAATCCATTCCCTGGCTGTACACCAGTACTGCAGAGAGACAGTAGCTACCAGCTGACAGAACGGTGAAGCGTGTAAAATCTGCTCTAGCCATCTACAATGAACAGTAAGAATATGTCTGTCCCTCAAATGTCTACTGCAAATTAGATTTAGATTCATAAGTAAAAAAAAAGCATTTTTGAAAATTTCACTTGAAGCTTGAACAGCATTGAAATGACCTCTAAATATAACTACTTTAACTATCAAATATACATTAAACTGAAGAACCTTGAAAAAATGAGGCTTCATTCTATTTCTTTGGTACTGTAAATCTGTCATGTCAGGGCTTAAAAAAGGTCTTATTAGGGTATCATTCTCTTGGTAACTCATCACGAGAACTTCAATCCACTGAGGTCTAGTGTGTCAATGCTTATACAGAAAACGTTTTTATTTCATGGCCCATTGAGTCAATGGATCGAGCTGTTTCAGTCCGCTGGGTTAATGTGGGTGCTGCTGATACAGAGTGAATGCATTTACAGTATTAAACAGTCTTACTAAATTTTTCATGAAAAAGCACATACTCAATATTCGGAATAATAAATTTTCAAATAAAATAAGTCAATTATTAAGATTTGGTTTTCAAAAAAGGAAAAACAATTAATTCATACTGTAAATTATTGGCTAGCTTTGCCACCTAGATTAAAAGGCAAAAATACTCTTCTTCTTCTTAAGTTATGATAGCCCAGAGAGAATGTTTTAAAGGTCAGTCTTACATTTTTCTAGTCATGTGTGGAATAATTATGCACACAAATAGCTCTGCTTTTATGCCAAGACTATTTGTGTTAGTAAAGTTTTGCAAGGTCAAGTTTTTGCTAGTTGAGACCAAACAATTTTAAATTTCAAGAGGCGAGCTGATTTTGCAATAGCAGCAAAAAAGGAAGTCACAGCCAACCTCTGTGCAAAAACTGTTACAGCATTAAAATGAGGTGTTGGGAATGAAACTAATGCACAGACTTCTAGCACTGGTGGTGCAAGTGGTACAGCTTTAGTGTTACCCCTCCTTCAGAGTTGTGTAATACAGCGCTCATCCCATTTAATTCATGGACCATGTGAAAACCTTGAAGGGCTGGCAGCCTCACAAGAGACACTTAATTGGCATTTGTTATCTGCTGTTTTGCTGACTCTTATTTTAAGAAACTTTAGAACAATATGATAGAGGTTATTGGCCGAAGTTCCACTGACCTTCCTCATGAAAGAAGGTAGATAGGAAGCCAAATAGCAGCTCTCTAGGACTGCATTAGTAAAAAGAATTTCCTTCATGAAGGAAGGCTTGTCATTTGCATGAGGACAAAGGAACAAATTAAGAGGAATTTGTATGTACTTGTGAAAGTCTCATTTGGTTATTTATATTTTAAGCATAGCAAATTGGAAATATATTTAAACTTTGTCTGCTGATGGAGTTATTTCTTTATGACATTAATCAAAGAAAGACTCAGTCATCTGGAATAAAATGGAAAATTTTCACATAGCGTAACTTTCTTTCATGTCCAATCTTACATTTTTTAAGAAAAATTTTATAATAAAATTAACTTTTCTAAGAAGCATATTAGAGATCCTGTAATATTTGTAACTTTTGCTCATGAATAGTTTTGACCCAAATACACACCTAATGGTTAATTAGGAGAAAGCTATCTCTTGCTGCACAATCAAGGTTAATATTCCAAAAGAGTCAAAGCTTTCTTTGCAAGACAGCAAGAAGAAACACAGATAAGAAAGATGAATAGGGGTCATGAAATAAGTCCCCTTTCATTTTACAATCCTATTAAAAGTTGAAAAAGACAGTTGACCTGTTTCTTGATGAGGAAGTGCTCTTCCCCAAGCTTAAGATATTTTTCTTAGTTGATATTTCTTTGTGTGCTTCTGCTGTCTCCTGGTCCCAAAAATACTTAGAAAATAGCATGGCCACATTTTATTTTTCATTTTCAAGTTTCATCAGGGTAGATACTCTACTGTTTATAAATTTACCCTCTCTTATGATTAGTATTACAGTAATACCTAGGACCCAAGAACATGGAACAAAACCTTAACTGTGTCTCAAACATGGATCTTCAGCCTTTCATCCCAACCTCTGATATACAAGTCTTTCCAACATTGTCAGTGCAACCAACTATTGAATCAAACATCCAAAACATGATTTGAGAAAAAAATTGTTTACCTAAGAAGCTGGAAGTGGTGATGTTAGTGTACCACACACTGTGACATAGAAAAGGTATGAATTTACATTTATAGAAAAGAGCTTCCAGTGAGGACAAGTACAGTAGATAGACTGTGTATATTAATTAGCATATTATGCCCCTTAACATTCATTCTGAATTGTTTTATTTACTGTATCATCTTTTTGGTATTGATGGATGAGAAGGGGGTCAATAACCATAGAATCGTAGAATGTGTTGAGTTGGAAGGGATCCATCAGGATCATTGAGTCCAGCTCCTGTCCCTGTGCAGGGCACCCCAGAGTCACACCATGTGCCTGAGAGCATCACCCAAATGCTTCTAGAACTCAGTCAGGCTTGATGCTGTGACCACTGCCCTGGGGAGCCTGTGCCAGTTCTCAACCACCCTCTGGGTGAAAAACCTTTTCCTGATATCTAACCCAAACCTCCCCTGATTCAGCCTCCTACCGTTTCCTCAAGTCCTGTCATTGGTCACAAGCATGAAGACATTGGTACCTGCCCCTTCTCTTCCCCTCATGAGGAAGCCATAGACTGCAATGAGGTCTCCCCTCAGCCTCCTCCTCTCCAAGCTGAAAAGTCAAGTGGAAGTGTAGTTTTTGAAAGTAATTCAGGATCTAAAATAAGAAAACAAATGCATAAGCCTTTTACATAACAAAATGTAACTGTGTTCAAAAGATGCAAATTACTTTTTAGTAATCTACAATAATGCAGTGATTTCTCTGTCCTAGGTAGGCAGAAGTGTGCCTGACTAAAAAGATGGGAAATTACAGTTAATAATTAATGTAAAAATATGTTCATAACCCTAAATAAGAAAATGTGAGATATTTGAGATGAAATATCTGGTGTCAGGTAATTCACTCACTGGGTAAGAAGCATTAGAAATATTCCTTAACTGCATATGTCATAAATAAACTTATGAAGGAGAGCAGTAATATTTTTTCACTTCTGCTTAGGAGGATTATACCACAAAGCAGTTAGTTTTTCAACAATTAAATAATGAACCCCAGCCTATATGCATCTAAATACATCTTTAAGGTACCAATACAAACCTCACAGTTTATTTGAGAGTGAAATTAAGATATGAAATACTTAAATAATTTTTTGAGGGGTGATGGAAGAACCAGATTATACACACTTGTTTGATATTAAATGAAGATTGATATTAATGATGTATGTGCATATTGTAAAGAAAGTTAAATTAAAATTTGTATTCAAAGACAAAGCCAAAATAGGAAGACTAATTCAAACATGGAGCTGTAAGGTAGCTGTAGCTATCTTCTAAAGGTCTTTGAGAGCATGGTAGAGAAGCACCTGCCTTATGTAGAGATAAATGACTGCCTTGAAGCACAACAAAAGAATAAATAGCATTTTGAAGTCTTCTTGAGGCTGATTTTCATAAGAGTGTGTGGTTGTGGTTCTTCTTTGGCAGATCAGTAGCATTACTCAGAATAGTAAGTGGATCAGACAAAGCTGGGGAGAGACACCTGAGCCCACAGCACAATAGGGCAACTCAGTCAGAATCAGGGTTAGCATTAAGACTGTGAAACTGCCTATACAGCTGGGAGAGCCCTGCCTTGGAAAACTAACGAGGCGTTGCCGTAAGTAACAGTTTCAGCATCACTAAAAAGAGAAATCATTCAGCTTCCTCTGCCTGCATAGTCTCCCATCTCCATTTTTTTCTTGAGCAGATAGGCTAGAGTTAGGGTTTTTATTGTTGCTGTAGTTGAGTTTTATTATTGATTCCAGCAATATATTTGTAATTTTAGATATATTTGGAAATTCAGCTTCCTTTTGCAGTACAATTTAGGCCTGCAAAACTTCTACCCATGTTTTAATGTGAACTCCTGGGGCTGAGCTTACAGCAGCCTGTCAGAGGAGTGAGTGCTCTAAATGATGCTATTCATCTTCTAGCCACACATTTTGCAGGTGAAAAGAAGGATAAATTATTTTAGCTTAATCTAGTACCTGCCTAGCTAGGCCTTAACATTACTCTCATCACCATGGTAACCCTGAGGGAGAAACACACAACTAATCTTAAAGTGTTAGGAATAAGGAAAAGAGGGTTTATTAGTATTTTTTTTCTTTTTTCTTTTTTTTTTTTTTTAAGGGCAAGTAATGCAAAAGATTCAAAACCAAAGAGTCATAATTTGCTCTCCAGAATTTGAGAGGTGGCTCTGGTGTCCTCTTTGTTTTGCTTTTGTAAATTCACACTGTGTTTCAGAGGAGAAATTCTCTGGACAAAATTGCAAATGAAGAATCATTGAAAATGTAGGCTGATGTAAAACTCATGTAAGCAGCTGTATAGTCAAGTTTCCGTGACCTTGGCATCATCTTGATGAATAATACACGGTTTCTTTAGTTCATTCAGTTTAGCACTCAGATAAAACACTATGCTGAGAACCTTCATTAGAAAATTATCTGCATACAGCCACATATAAAAACAAAGGGAACCCTGGCCATCATAAAATGAGCCCTGTAAGACTAAAATATGAAGTTATCTGCCTTTGAAAATCAGCTTTCTACATGAAAGCATCAACTACTCTGCCACACAGACAGTTTACATGAAAACTCACAGGCGTCTCTGGGCCAGGGGACTTCAGACAAAGTCTTTCACCTTTCAGGTGTCAGAAGTCATGTCGAAGCAGCTCTGTTTTCCACAGAACTTGTCACAATTGTGTATTCATATTGGGACAACTGCCAATAAATTCCCAGCATATAGTACTGATGGACATATCACCATGGGAAAAAGGGTAGAGAGAGTTTTAGAGGTTATTATGGTGGTGCTGAGTAGACGGTTGGACTGGATGATCTTGAAGGTCTCTTCCAGCCATGACGATTCTGTGATTCTGTGAATCATTGATAGGATTAAGGCCCATTTCTGGGTCTTGTCTTGGTATGCCAGGTTTGCAATGTCCCCGTGCAATGCAAATGTGATCACCGTGTGTTGCTTAGCAAGGGCTCTGAGGAGTGTCTGTTATGTTTTACACACCAAACAGCACTCTGGCCTTGCAGAAGAGTGCCCTGGGCAAACTACACAGCTGTCCAGATATTTCCTGCCCTTTGATGAGTAGGTTGCAGAGTAAAAAAGACTCCACAGCTCCTCACCACTTGCTCCAGGCAGACATCTGTGTCTTCCTGTTAGTCTGTTCATCATCTGACAAGGTCTTAACCTGGGCATAGTCAGCATTTGTGAAAAGTGGCTTGCAATATCATCAGAGAGTCTGTAACCATATTTCTCTGTTGCATCTAGTGTTTGTAGCAGCAAATCAAAGAACAGATGTATAGCATCTAGAGTCAGACAATGTGTTGTGTTCCAGATTTACTCTGCAAATATTAGAAGATATTTTCAATAGCTAATATTATAATTTCCCCATTTTTCTTATGAAACAACTGGAAGATGATAATAAAAGTGACTGTGTTCCTTAAATATATAAATGTTCAACTGTTTAGAAAAAAAGAAAAATAACTTGGGGAAAAAAACAATAGCCACAAACCGTGCAGCTATTCTGATCTGTTTTACATCTGAATAACCAGGATCACTTCTTCATTTACTCACAAACACAGGCATTTTTTATAACACACATTCATTAAGGAGGAGAGATTTTACTAGAATTTTCATATACTTAAGGTGAGGGCAATACATGATGACGGTGTTTAAAATTATTATTTTCCCTTGTAAGTTTATTTTTATGTTAAATTTTCAATTTTCTAATTTCAGGTTGGTCTACTGATCCTACAGAAATACATCTGTAGAATGTGCTTAAAGAAGTGTTAGTAAAAACTACTTATTAAGCTTAGACTCTCTACAGTTTGAAAAGTCTCATTTAAGTGGTCAACTCTAATAGTATGTAACACAAAAGAGACAGAAAACTAAAGTAAGGGCCAGAAGTCTGACCTTACAGTGTGGTACCACTCATAAATGAAGCTGTTGCCACACTAGGTCACTCAACTTCACAATAAGTGAAGAAGAGTGACACTAGGCAAACATGTCACATTTTGAAAATCACAACAGGTATCAGTCAGATTTTAGCCAAAACCATTTGTTGCATGTGAAATGATTCCTGATATTTGATAAATGTTTAACACTCACTAAACACACAAATTTCAAATGCACTTAAAAAATTGTACTCTACTAGGTCAATGGTTTAACAAAAGTATAAATGTAACCTCTCTCCTTCCAGCCTGCTGTTTGGTGGTTGCATTAGAAAATGCAATTTAGCTAATGATTCAGTTAATCCTTTTTGAACCACTCACATAAATCTTGGATAGATCTTATGAAAGTTCCAGCATAATTTTAAATTATTCCTATTTACAGTTATGTCCAAATAAAAACATAAAGCTGTAGGCAATAAAAGTTTAATGAAGGTAAGTCTATATGGTACAAAATTCTAAAGTAAAGAATTCTTCACATGTATATACTTCCCTTGTTATTTTAAAGCTGATGCTTTAAAACCTTATGTATTTTCCTTTTCCCTTCTTTATTTCCCTTTTCTTGTACAAAGCTGATCTCCAAAACACAAAAATAGGCAACGAAATTTCAGATGTTTTGTAGTTAAAGTCTATCTATTTGTCTTGTATGGTGAGTGATGCAATTTTTGGCTTGTAGAAATAACTTTATTAGGTATGCAGGCTTTTCTTTAGAAAAACTATCATAAAAACCACAGCTAAGCCATTAATCTTTTCAAAAAGCTTGTTGAGATCCCCATAGGCATTTAAATGGATCATAACAACCTCACATATGAAATGTAGAGCTGCAGCCAAGAGTCTGACAGAAGTGCAAATTTGGACAAGTAAGATCATCAAAGCTTCAGCTAAAGAGATTTCTGTCCTCTCCACAGGACAAGGGGTTGATAAGACCCATCATGGAGAATAAACTATAAGTAAAGAGATAAAAATCCCAAACTCATGCCAGCAACCCAAGGACTGTTAAAAGCTTACCTGCTTGAAGATATCAGCTATTAAATGATTATATCACTGCAGAGAAACTGACACCATATCATCAATGATGGAGCATTTGCCCAGAAGTATCCCTGTTTGTCTTGGTGGATGATTATAATACACTCACAAGAGTGAGCTGAACACTTGGTATATTGAACCAACCAATGATATCCTCTTGGAGAAATAAAGAAAAAGTAAAAACAAAAGAAGAGAACATTTGCTGGGATAAACCCAACAAATAAGCAGTTATTATATCCATGGACAATGAAAATTGAACCAGCTTACAAATAAACCAGCCCTCAGAAAGAACAGGCTCAAACTTCACTATTCATCTACAGACTAGCTCAAGGCTACTTTTCAGATAACATACCAGGATAAAGTATTTCACCCAGAAATCCAGACCCAAATGTACTTTACAGCTGAGGTGGCCAGACTTATTTAACAAAACTGTTCAGGCAGGACTATGAGCTGAATTAGAGTTAAGATCCTGAGAACTTGTCAGAAGCTGTACAATGAGACTGAAAAAGTTTTGCCAGATCCTTGGAAAAACATGGACTTGGCCAGAAACAACCACTTTGAAGTTTTTTTTTAAATGGAATTATATAAAAAGAAGAAGCAAGAGACAACAGGTATGAGAAAAATTATAAGAAAGTTTGCAATATGAACCTCACAGGTACAGCAAAAGTAGTAACTGAAATCTTATAATCTCCAGGAATGACTTTGAAAACACCCACACTATTTGTTTCATAAACCATTCTGAGTTTGTGTCTTCTCAGTATCAGTCAGGTAAATATGGAGGATTTTTAGAATTTAGTGTTAATTTAATGTGAAAGTACCACCATTTTTCCTGCTTGCCCAGCACTAATGGAAATGATTGATGTCATGTAGAAAAATAAGCAGGACATCATCTGGCATTTTGAAAGTTATGAGCAATGTCACACAGAAGAATGTGAATGTGTGTTTGCATTCAGAGAGGAGAAATATGCAGCCTTTGTGATAAGTTACACTTTCTTACACAGGCATCTTTTCTGAGATTCCTGCAACCTCAGTAGTCAATAATCTCATTTTTCTTTTTGAACAGGGTGTAAAGCAACTTGGAATTGTTGAGCCAGTCACATGGACAATTATTTCCAGTTACAGTTATCTTAACACGCAAATGAAGCATTGCTCTAGCATCTAATCGTGCCTCATCTTGTGATAAAATGTCTGAGGAAATCATCAGCTTGAAGCACATGCAGTATTTTGGAGAAACACTTTATGATATGCATAAAAACATAAGTAAGCTTATAAGTACACGGGATTAATAAGAGCAGAAAAACAGTGGTAGTCTTTCAGATCTGCTGCAGACCAGCTAAGAAATCTAGCGACAGTTAAGAGGCCCAGGCTCTTCATTCCCAAAGCATGTTCAACTCCTGCCTTGTATCATCCTTGACAGTTTTGTACCAGTCTCATGAAAGACCTGAAAGTGTTTTCTCCATCCCCATTACTATATCTGGCCAGGGAAGAGGATGAGTAAAACCTGGACCAGCCTCATCTAACCTCAAACACTTCACTAAGGTTGCAAATTGAAGCTTGGTATCCCATAACACTCTCTGTAAGTATTTCAAATGGGCAATTCAGCTCAAATTTACAGGAGCTGAACCCTGGGCTGTTTCCACTGTATGAATCAGAGAATGTGGACCTCTTACTCTCCTGAAGTAGGCTGAAAAAACATTTGACATAGGAGTTTTTTTCAAGTTTCTCATTTTTTTTTCTATCTCAGAATGGAAAGAAAAATAAAATGTTAAAAATATTTCATAGGCTGAAAATAGAATTAAAGAAAATCTATGCTGGCTCGTATGGACTGTTTGATTTCAATATTTTGTGTTTCATTTAATGTATTCCTTCATATTTTCCAACTAGGAATTATCTTATCTTTCTGAAAGAGAACTTATTTCAAACAAAATCTTAGAAGTCAATTTTGAAAATGTCAAAACAGAAAAGAGTGACAAATCTAAAACTGTTCTCAAAAATGAAAATTAATCAGAAAGACTGTTTCCCTGGGAAAATGATGAATTGGCATTTTACAAGGAGTAGATAGCAGAATAACACCAATGATACCTTTATTATTGTTCAGTCATGATGCTCTGTGAGCTGCAAGCATTCACCCACCCTCCTGCTCAGAGAGAAGTCAGCTGTCAGAATCAGAGCTGGACTGGGATGCTCTCTTGATTTTGCTCCCAAGACAAAACTGAAGTCAGCCTTCCTGCTCCCTGCAACACCTAATGCTGCTCAATGGCTCACAATTTTCTGGGGCACGGTAAGAAAATCATATATCAAAAAATCCAAGGAAAAGTCATCAAACCAGATTAGTCTTATTAAATGAATCACAATTTCTATTAAAGAAATGCTTTCTGCTTTCTTCTAAAAGTCTGTTTTCTCATCTGCTCTTTCTTCAAGTTGTTCACTACTAAAAGCAGTCAATAGAATTTTCTTAAAGACAGTTCAAGGGCTACAGATAATTCAGATATTCACAAATAATTCCTACAAAGTCCACTTTGGGACATTGATCCTCAGCCATTTCAGTTTTTAACAGGTTGTCATGTATTCTGTTGTTCCTCAAACTGTCTTGGTTTTGATTTTGTAAATTTATATCAGGAAAGCAGAATCATGAAACCAAAGTTACAGATGCTTTACAGCTGATCAAAAATGAGCAGCATATACTATTTTCCTCTTCACTTACTTACCTGCAATCTTTTTTAGATTTCATACGGGTTTAAATTTACATTTAGGTAATCAGACTGCTTTTAAATGCAACAGAAAGCCTCCTATTTAAAATACATTTATTTAAAAAGAAAATGCTGATTTATTCAAACCAAACTGCTTAGCTATGACTGCCTGCCTCTGCTCTAATTAATATTTAATTATTTATTCAAATTAGAGCAGCTTCTATGGGAATGTGCCAGCCCAGACTAGCTAAAGAGCTGGGGAACAGAATCATCATTTGCAGGAACTCAAAGTTCAAATCCTTATTCTGATTTAATTTTTGGCTTCGGAAGGCAGGACAGTGACTGTCTTCCCTGTGATGAGAAGAAGCACATATGATCTGATTTGAATTGCTGCTGAGCATCTTAGTGTCAAGATCCTAGTAGGGTCTGTTGCCTTATATGTAAAGTAGGGATGATACTAAACTACTTCACAGACATGTGCTGAATAATTAACAGTTGTAGTGTTTTGAGATTAAATCTTTTTTAATTGGAGGAGGTAATGAAAAGATACTGTTGTGAATAGAACTTTGTAACAATTATTCACGTGACCCACACATGGCAAATCTTAAATCAGAAATTGGAGCAAGAATAAGCAGGAAAAGCTTCCAGGTATGTAAAGATACAATTATTGAAAAAGAAACATCACAGTTTCACATTATTGATCAATGTGATAGGCAATTCCCAAGTCTGATTTTAACAAACACCCACAAAGCTACAGAGAAATCATCCATTTGTACGTCTCTGGTCTTATTTATATTCACATTGTTTTCATATTCAAGGTTTGCTTTACCTCATATGCAATTAAATCATGAAGTTCAGTGTTCTTAGTCTAAAGCTGAGAGATCACGACGGCCCAGCTCTCATCTCAGCCAAGCTGGTGTCCTGGGAGGACTCTGTCCATTTTTCTGCCTTTGATCCCAATGCATGTGTTCCTGAATACATTTCCCGTTTGCTACTGAGTCCAGTGCAGGACCTTCCCAGTGCCTGCCCTGCAGTGATGATGGTGACATGATATTGGTTTTGTATATGTTTGTATAGATTTCATAATTTTTCCTATTATTATTATCATACTTTTTTTGTTTCTTTTTTTTTTTCCCCTAAAAGCTGTTTTAATTTCTTTTCCAACTCCTAAGTCTCTTTCCCTTTTTTACCTGTTTTCCTCTTCCAGGAAGAAGGGAAGGGGTTAATAGACAGCATCTGTTATCTGTTTAATAGTCATCCCAGCCCTAAACCATGACATTCAGTGAAACTGTTTTTTGAACACAGGTAAGTATTATAAATACCAATTTTTAGTTATGCTTTTTCCTAGAACTACTTTATATAATGTCCAATTTAGATATATTTTGTATAATGTCCATAAAAGTCCAAATTTATGAACTTTTAGTCTACAGAAAGCCGCAAAATAAAATCTTCCCTGTGTACTAGTTGAAGTTTCTCACCACTTACCCAAATAATGTCCTAAATTATAAAATTTCTTTGTCAGCCACCATATGAGTGCTAAGGCAAGCTGAAAAAAAAGCACATCAAAAAGTGACAAATTTGTAACATAAGTATGAGATGACGTGACTTGTTTGTTTTTTTTTCCAGAAGTCATTTCCTAATCAAAGCCCAGAAGCTGTTGAGCTAATGAAAATGTCACCTGCAATTTAATGGAGATAGTTTTGATTGCCTAGGTGTCATCGTGCATACTGCAGAGTTTTCTCAATTACTGCAGAATATTTCATTTTCCTCCCTTGAGTGCAGGGTCACTGATAACCAGAGGAATGATGCAGAGAAACATGAGCTGTGTGGCTGGTGGATAACAGCCCCTTCCAAGTATGCACTACACCAGTCCCTGAACACATCGGCACATCTATCAGAACAAATAAAAGCTGCTTAATAGCTTTTTAGTGCCAAATGAGTTAATTGCTAGTCATACACCTATAGGCATAAAACCATTGCCAGAAACAGGCTTGAAGCACACAGTGTGATCAGTACCAATAGTACATGAGAGCTGAACAGCAGATTGTTTAGTTTTTTACTAAAGCAAATGTGTATTTTGTAACACTAACATTTTTCACACATTCCAGTCAAATTCACCAAACTCTGAGCTTAGAAACAAAAGGAGCCACAGGAATATTTTTCAATATTTCAAACCCAAATTATTTGTTCCATGCAACATAGCATGATTTTTTTCTCTGAATTTTCTTTTAATGTCCTTGTAGAAGAAATAAGTTTTAAAATAATTCAGAATAGGAAAAAGTATTTTTATTGTGCTTCAAAGTTTAAATCCAGATTTTCAGTTTGTCTTAAATACTCAGATTATTAAAACTACTTTTTAAGAATACCAATTTACAACACAAAAATATATTGTTTAATTGAGTCTATATGTTATATGGATATGGATCATTCCCACAGAGCTTTTCAGGATTTGAAGGTACCACCTGCAGTTCGATGAGTACTCTCAAGTTCATTACATACCCTGATGCTTCAACTTACTCAAACATCAACTAGTAGTAAGTACTTAGCTTGCTTATTTATTTCCAATTCACTAGGAGTTGAGTATCTGTTGTGTTTTGTTTTATTTTTTTTTCCAATACCACCACTAAGAAACTTATTTGCAGAGACGATCAGGGAAGTTTGTTAAACTTTTTTCATTTGAAAAATGATATTTCATGAAAAATGTGTGTCAACATAATAAAGGGCATTTTTTTTCATCATTTTAAGTCTCTGACTCAAAGCGAGAATAAGGCTTGAACCTCCAGCTCCTAAATCCTATGCTGCTGACCTAGCAATCTAAGTAAAATTCTGAACTACAACGTGCTTCAAAAATTACTATTAAAGATTTACTATAAACCAAGAAATTTGCAGAATGGCATTTATCCATACAAGTTTTTCACAAGATACTCATGCAAGTAATTTCCTTCTATTTTCTCAATGATAAATGAAACAAAACATGTAAATTTTGCTCTTGTGAAGGAAAAAAAAAAGAAATCCCACCTGTTGAAGATCACATAAGTTTTACCTCAACATTAACACTGATGAATCAGCAAGTAGCCTTACAAACCTTTCAGAAGGATTGGATGCAGAAATAATTATTTATTAGAACAGTACCCTACAAGATTGTTGTTTTGATAAATTGGCACACATGGAACTTGGAGATGATGAATTGCACTGATGTTAATTCTATTAGAAGTTGCCTAATATGCACATAATTAGATTTATGTATTTTTCAACAAAGAAGAGTACCTTCCTCTCATATAAAACAAACACTCATGTTACTAAAACATACCAATAGTGCAGACACTAAATATTGAATAAAATCTTCCACTCTATAGGTCTTTACATTCTTGGCAAGCTGAATTGTGGAATATGACAATCAATACATGTATTCGCATACTTGTGAAGTCAGAACTGACTTGTTTATCGCTAGAGAGAAAATGGCAAATACACCTAGCAGTTCTACACAATCAGCAACATCTGGCTTAAGCTACTATTTGCTAAGTAGGCAAAATAAATGTCCATGAGGGGTTTCTATCTCAGTATACTGGGATACATTATTTTTTAGGATCTTTTAATCATGCAGTTCTATGATTCTCTACTCGCTAATACTCCTAACAAAGTTAAACACAATGGAATAGAATAGTTCTAGAATTATTCTAGAATGTATTTTCAGAATAAAAAAAGGTAGCGGAATATAGACAGCATGAATAGAAGTTACTGTCTTGGTTTCATTCTCTTAGAGCAGTATACTAAAAAACAGTAAAGAAAGAAAGAAACAACATAATGCCCTTATTTGTTGGCAAACTGTACCTCTAGTGCCCCTTTTGGGACCCAGGAAGGGGCTGTATTTTAACTCACAGTGTCAGAGAGATTGGCCTAAAGCAAATCAGACAAGAACGAGACATATTTAAGACATTTGTGCACCTTCACCTCTCCGGTCTATCACCTCTGCCTGGGCCAGTTTTTATTCAGTTTAATTGATATGCCATCAAATATACCAGCCAGATAAGAAAAAACATGGAGCACAAAAGAGCAGTTCATGTAGTAAATTATAGCAAACTTGTTCAGAAGGCTGCATTCCCAGAGATCAATCAAAACTAGGCAGCTATGAGAGTCAAGGCATTTCAAACCAGTTGAACAAAACCAGAAAAAAAGGGAGATACTGCACTGAAAAACTTCTGACAGAGTATGAGTGCAGAATCTGAGAATGAAGCAGCTGGCAACACATAGTCCTGAGAAGACCCTTCATCTGGTGTAAATCAGTAAATGGAGGGAATAAGGGAATAATTACTACACTAGCTGAGGGATTTTTCCTCAAAAAAGTTTTATTAGCAAACAGGAAGCTTTAGCATTCATTAGACCAAGAAGAGAAGCTAATGTGTCCTTATTCTTCACTTATGGCTCCCGTGAGCGTCTTAGCAAACCTTAAGAACAACATGATGTCAAAGAGACATAACCGGGTCTGTTTAACCTGGCCATTTATGCCACCAGTTCTGTCTGTTTCAATAGGTTTTCTAGTTTACTTAGATTTATTTGCATTTGCCAACTTGAAAAATAGCTGGTTTTCATGCTAAGAACTTGTTTCACACATCAAAAATTCTTACTTTGGCTTTTGTCAGTATGAGGGACTATTTTCACTAAGAAGAATGACATTTTTATCCAGGGACAAAACTGCAATGGACTTTAGCTTGCAACTAAAACTTTAGGACTTAGTTAAATTTTGAAACAAATACTAACAAACAAACCTTGTGCTCTTTCAATTAACATCCTGGGAAGCCTAAATGAGTATATAGTGACATTTTTTGTCAAAAGTCAAATTCCCATATTAATTGCATTCCAGTGGAGAAACCTATCTAGAAGTATAAAAATGTATCATATTTGCCTTCCAGATGCACAAATAATGGTGACAGATAAAGTCCTCTGCAACATACTAAGATGTCTAAAGGAATTATAGAAACAGTCACAACAAAAAAGAGATGAAAGCAAGCAAACAAGCAAGGAACTTTGAAACTTCAGTGATTTAATAAACAAACTAAAGCATAATCAGAAAGGGCCCATCATTTAACTTCTGTGCAACATTAGTGGCAAAGGATCATTTAGTAAGTCTTTCTGAAATGGAACCTAATAAAAAGCTCCAGACATAAGGAGACACTTGCTAACTGTGTCAGTACTCATGATCTTGATTTTCTCAAGGCTTCTGCATTTCAAGTCTGAATTAATTCTGGATGCAGTTGGGCAGCAGATGGGATGTTACTGAAATGATCTAATGTAACCCGTAATTAAATGTCTAAATTGCATCAACTATTTTAGTGGTTTTTTCCATCTCCTCCAAAGATAAGTGTATGCAGAAACCTGCATTGATATAATATATCACATCAAATTTTATACACTAGAAAAGACTCACAGCTTAGGGAAGGCTGACAAGGCTCTTCCTCTTAATTCTCTTAATATTCTTAATTCCTCTTAATCTTCTCTTCCTCTTAAAAAAAATTATATATATTTATATATGCACACACACACATATAGAGAGAGGGAGGGAGAGAGATATCTCTCAATCATTGTAGCAAATTATAAATTACTCATGAAATGAAAAATTCTGTTGACTGCACTGGAAAGTGTGGACAATGCCACCATAGAATCAATGTTTGCCATGTTATTCACTAACTGAAAAGACACTGATTCTAAAGTCAACAGAAAAAGCCTCTGCAGTTATAAATTTCAGCTTGCACAGTATCTGTGCATTTTCCATTTCTTTTCCAAACCAGTTCAAAATAAGCATATTGCAGACTTTCAATCACATCAAGCTCTCCAAACTTCCAATTAGAATCTAAAGTAGCTCTGAAAACCACATATAGCAAAGTGCAAAAGGAATCTTGTTCTAAAATAATGAAACAAAAAAATCATTAAAAATCAAACTAATAAACTGTATTTTTATGTTTCTGTGTTAGAAATAAACAGAGATGTCAGTGATTCCAGATAATTATAAAGGAATCTCAAGGATCAGCGAATTTCTAAATTAGGTTTTACCTTTGCAATTACAAAAAATCAAGACTTAGTTTACTCTGAGTTATTATTTGCAATCAAATTAGCTATATCTATTAGTTTGATTTTTGCCATCATAGCTATTCTGAGAAAAACCTTAATTTTAAGGAATTTATATTTGTATAAAGACTTAATTTTGTGACCATCAAAAGTATGCAGGTATGTAAGCATTTATATTCTAGTGTCTATGAAAGAGCTGTTTATCACTTTACTGCTAATATCATAGCTAGAGTATTCTCTGTGTGAGTAAGAGACTTTGAGAAGAATCTGCTTATAGTGTAAGTTGATAACAATGCCTCAAGATTTAGGAAAAGGTAAAACGTCGGCTGAATAGCTAAAAGACAGACCCAAGATGCTAATGAAAAAGGAGAGATTTTGGAGTATAATGCCAAACAGGACCATTGATGGTATGATCTGATCTTCTGAAAATCACCTGGATTTTAAGCTTGTGCAAACTGAATATGTGCAAAGGAGTACAACACAAACCACCAGCTGGGGACAAAGGCACTGCTACGTATCCTGCTGTAAACGAAAAAGCAAAAATGTTGCTCAAATTTTCTAAAGGACAAGTATCCATTCAGGAACTTAACCAAGTTTAAAGCACACAAAGCTCATAAATGTAAAATATTTTGCTTTGAGAACTGGGGAAAGCAATTCAATCATCCTCCAGATATCATCACTGTATATGCCTCAGAGCTAAAATGCCATAATTTCACTAGTGTGTCTCTGCTTCTGCAGGCATACGTGTATCTGCAACTTTAATTCAGGCACAGGTGCAGTCCCAGATACTTATGCTTCTAATTAAACAGTATTGAGTTGCAGGTGTAAATCAGTTAGGAGCTGATTCACATTTTAGCTGGGCTTCATTATTGGGTGCAATTTTAGTCTTGGTAAAATGTCAGTCTTAAATTTGTTCTCTCTATGCAAAAGTAAATCCAAAGCATACCTCATTCCATTATATGCTATGGCAGAATAATCCTAACTGACTAACAATAAAAACAAGTGATAAATTTAAAGATGTAACATACTGATATTAAACAGGATCAAGAAATAGACAAAATGAGAATCTGACCACAATCAGCTCCTTTCAGCATTTCATTCGGATTTGTTTTTAAGTGAATGCTTAAAGAACTATGATGCAAAATGAATTTGCATGATGGACAGAGGGTAAGATCTGTATCACAATACTGTTTCAGAATGTATCTCAGAATAGCACTTGCCTTCATTCTCATTAAGTACATTGTATTTTATCAGATCTGTCTTTTCCCTTGCTAACCGAAAGAGGCATCTGAAACCCCACAAGCTTAAGAGCTATGCTGAATCTTGAACTACTGGATTTACAGTCACAATACACCATTTGCAAAACCTCTGACATGTATTTAATCAGTCTATCCAAATGAAAAACAATTTCCAAAGGAAAATAGCCTGGAAGCCCCATTTTAAGTTCTCCCTAAACTCTCACATACTACTTACGGATTTTTTATGTCAAGTCAGCTTCATATTTTTCCTTCCTCATGTCTATATCTGGGACAGTTTCCAGTAGCTGGCATTCAACCATAAAATCCTTCGAATTATGCAGATGCATTTTATCCACATACTTAGAGACGGTGTTTCAAACACTGCTCATAGACCCGTCTTCCCTTTTTAAATTGCACAGGAGAGTTTTTTTAATCACATAGGAGAATTAGGCAAATCTTACTACTAGCAGACAACTTGAAATGGTATTGTCCATCACAGGGCAGGGAACTCTGTAGTGTCCAAGTAAATAGCCACAGTCCTTTGAAACACCAGTGCAGCAGATTCACAGTCTCAACCAAGGAATTTGACTTCCTTCCCAGATACCCACCAGCAGTGCTCTGGAAAAAACTGTGGATATATGTATGTAACTGAGCAAAAAGCAAACCAATAAGGAAAACTGTTTATTTGCCATGGCCATAAGTATCAGTATATTTTAAGTTCTGTTCTCATATGCCTGGGTAATAAAACAGTGGTTTAATCTATATGAAGTTTTCTTCTTTAGTATCTGCATTTTCTTACAGATGGACTAACTAGTGACAGCTGATCAAGTTAGTCCTTTTGCTCAAGAGGTAGAACATGTGCTTTCAGACCCATAATTCAGGGCTTAGGGAATAGTTTAGCTGCATGCAATCAAGCATACATTCCAGTGTCCTGCTAAGCTAGAGCCTCTGTGTTCGAGGTACAAAGTCCAACAAGCTCTCAAGCATTCAAATTCAGGCAGAATACACTTCCATGAACATAAGGATTTTTTTTTTCTTGCCTTACTCAGCAAAAGGATATGAAATAAGAGCTGGGAGCTAATTATTTTAGAGACAGTTGTCCCACAGAATAATCATTATTTTCTAGCAAAACTGTGATCTAAGAAGAGATACGAAAGGAAAGAAGACAAACTAGACCAGACTAATTAATATTTCACTCTGCCTCTTCTATTTCTATACGTCTTTCACTCTCCTCTGTACTTTTTTTCTTCCCAGAATGAATGCAGGAGGCCATGCAGCTATGCTGTGGCAATTACACATAAATTTTAGTATGAAATAATGCAGTAAGCACAGCAGTGACATATTTAGGGTAGAGAGCCTAGACTGAATGTCAATAAGACTGTATGTCTTAATATCAATACCTGGAGTTTCACATGCTTGGTTTTTAAAATATGGCAGGAAATGCAATGATACAATAGCAAAAACACAGGCTGCTCTTAGTGTCAGATAACCCATAAACCATGTTCTCCAACAGGCTGACTGCAAGTCATTTCACTTTAGCACTAGGAAGAAGAGAATGTTAGCAAGTCATTCAGTTTTTCTTTGCTGCAATAAAATGACAGCAGAATTTGACACGTCCATTGTGAACATGTGTCTTCATGTTCATCATTACCTTCATATTAAACTTTTTGAGTCATCTTGTTTCCTTATTCTTTTATACCTTCCCTGAAACATTTCTCCAAGACTGATTTTACTATGATGCTTTTTTATTTATTTTAAAAAACTTTGTTTTCATAAGAAGAACCCACGTCTGGGGAAAAATAAGAAGCTGAACATAACATTGAAACAATGAAAAAAACCTATTTTCACTATCTCTCAAAAAGAGGGAGAGGCCTGTTCTAGGCTGATGGTGGGGTTACGTTCTTAACTGTTGCTTTTCAGATTTAAAATATTTACAGGCAGAATATAAATTCAAATTTACAATCTCCCTCTAAAATATGGTTCTCACAAGGGACAAATAATCTCATAAGTACTATTTATACTGCTCTGTAAATATTATTCCTGGAAAAAGTAGAAGCCAGATTCGTTTTATCTGATTACTTAACAAAAAACAAAACTGGGAGTTCACTTGTTCTTAATAACTAGAAAACTCACATACTTTGTATTATGGAATTGCTTTCAAATAAGTTACGACATTCTGCCTTTATTGCTCGTTTTTCATTGATTAAACTAAAGCTTAGCAGAACTCAGGTAGCAAAGCAATATCCCTGTTAAAGGCAGCATCATTATAGATCATGCTGGTAAAGTAAACAAGTGAAATTCTCTTAAATAATTCACATGCACAGCTCATTGACATCAAAAGCCTTTTCTCAAACAGCACCACAGCAAAGTGTAACTCCTTGATTAATCTAGAAAAATATTAACTGTACACAAAGAATACAGTTAGCAGGAAGAAAGGGCAATGGAGGAGACAAAATAATGGCTAGTATTATAGGAAGTGCAGTAGTCAAGTCAACTTGAAGATTTGCAACAGGGCAATAAGCACCCTAGTTATCAGGAGAGCAAAATGCATTTGCAAAGGACAACAGACATATGAAAATAACATGCAATGGAAATAAATGACTAGCACACTCTGAATGTGATTGCTATCGGTAAAATATACCAACATACACAGCAAGGGTTTGCATCTCTCAGTGCTGATACTGAAGACTGAGGTTCAGAAGCTGTAGGTCTGAATAGAACAAAAGCCTTTCACTACAAGCCTTATGGGAATCCTATGAACAGGATGGGGTTTTGACTAGCTTACCTGACCAGGCAGCATTTACAATTCTTACACTGCATGACAGGATTTTAACCCATATAGTTATGCTTTCTCAGCTGGTTAAAAAAAGGGTTTTTTTTAAAAAAAAGAGGGGGCAGGAGGAGAATAGAGAGGGATCCATATTCCCTCCCATTTCCTGTCATAGTGTATAAAAGCCAGCAGGATGGGAAGTCCATCTCCTTTCTTCCTGCTTCCTTCTTCCTTGCTGTCTCACTGCACTGAGACGTCCCTGAGAGAGAATGCTGCCCTTTATCATCAACTCACTGTGTGCCCTGCAGGATCCAAATCCATCAGGTGCTGGGAAGACCTCTGGACCCTTTTCCCATGTTGGCTCTGACATGAGGGACTTTAGGGGACTTATATCAGCTATCATCAAGATCGGGTTTTGTATATACTTGTACACTGTTCCTTCTTGTACACTCTCCCTTCCCCATTCTATTAAACCTGTTCTACATTTAACTTCCAACCTTTAAATCTCTTGTCCTTATTCTCCTTTTCTCTTTTCCCAGGAGTGTGGAGAGGAGTAACAGAGAACAATTCTGTTCCCTGAGTTGTGGCTCACCCTGACCATTGAACTGACACACAACCCAAACCATTCTAAGATTCTGTGAGCAGGCAGTGTATGCTCACAGCCCAGTAGCATTCACGGAAATGTGTAGCATGTTTTTGCAATTCCAGTCTCCCTGAAATAGGTGCTGGGGTGTAATGCAAATAAACACTGTGTTGAAAATATGTTTGGACTGCACAGCCCCGCAAAAATTGGATGATTTACAATTAAAGATTATAATTTGTTGAACAGCTGCTTTTAAAAATATGGTTGCATATATATCTAGGCACCCACACACATAAACACACACATATATATATAATTCTCTTCAATGGTATGAACAACATGGTGACCTTGAAATATCTATGAAATTAGGAACAAAATGGAATGTGGGGAAAAACATTTGTGATTATCAAAACCAGTGAAAATTGTCACTTTCATATTGTATAAATTATTCACAAAGCATCCATTCCATCTCTACTTGATATATTTTTCCTTATTCTGCACTGGCTTTGTAATAACAATAACTGTCTTGATAGATTACTTACAATATCATTCAATTTTGAGTAGCCACATTTGTTTTCATGTTTCCAGCAGAATTATGACAATAGATATAGATTATTGTAATTGCATCTTCAAACAAGGTCTACAGGTGGTTTGTTTTATTCATGAATAATAACTCCCATTTTCCTCTTCATTCAGTCACTGAGATGCTCAGACTGTTGTCAGAGGGAGATGATGATGTGGACTTTATTGTGGCAAGAAAACATAGAAAAATTATTGAGACTTAAAAATATCTTATCATTACTTGTATACATTGTGGTGATAATGACAACAGACAGAGATCACTAAAGCTACTCTAATTTCTGTCAAGAATGTCTTTCACAAATAAGGAAAAAAAACCCCAAAAACCCAACTGAATATGTGAACAGGTTTTTTTTTCCTTGTTTTAAAACAAGCTAGAGTGAAAATCTGGTCACAAAACTACACTGACATTATTTAAATGATATTTACAAACATTAATGAACAAACAACTATGGTCCCTCATTTTGTCTTCATTTATATTCACAAATACAATTGTTTTTCTAAAGTGAGCAATATTATTATCACATCCCTGACTTGTACGTTTTTGGGGAACCATGCAGACTAAAGAGTTTTTGTTTTGCCAATGTTTTGTTTCTCCTACTTTGCTTTATAATTTTACCTACTTTTTCTCAACGAGTTGCCTCAATAATACAATCACATCTCAGTTATTGGCATGTTACAAGCTATGTTATTTCCAGACTTTTTTTTATATAAAATAAACAAATTTAAATACTTTGGAGCCATATTAGCTACAAATATAACATGTCTTCATGCAAAAATTTATCTGAATTAAAACCATTCTGTAACTAAAACATTGCTTGCAAAGGTTGTTCCAGGATTTTAACAGAGGCTGGTGAACTCTGGACAAGGAAATCAAGCACACCCTTAGTAAGTCTGCAGATGACACCGCTGGGCAGGAGTGTTGATCTGCCTGAGGGTAGGATTGCTCTACAGAGGACTCTGGACAAGCTGGATTAATGGGCTGAGGTCAATTGTATGAAGTTCAACAAGACTCAGTTCTGGATCCTGCACTTGTGTCAGAACAGCCCTATGCAATGCTTGGGAAAGAATGGCTGGAAAGATACCCCATGGAAAGGGACCTGGAAGTATTGATCAATAGCTGGCTGAATCTGAGCCAGCAGTGTGCCCAGGTGACCAAGAAGGCCAACAACATCCTGGCTTGTATCAACAATAGTGTGGCCAGCAGGACTGGGGAAGTGATTGCCCGCTTGTACTCACCACTGATGAGGCTGCAGCTCAAATGCTGTGTTCAGTTTTGGGCCCCTCACTACAAGGAGGACATTCTGGAGGATTCTTCCAAAGAAAAGAAATTAAGCTGGTGAAGAGTCTGGAGCACAGGTCTTATGAGGAGCATCTGAGGAAACTGGGGTGGTTTAGTCTGGAAAAAAGGAGGCTGAGGGAAGACCTTATCGCTCTCTACAACTACCTGAAATGAGGTTGTAAGGAGGTGGGTGTTGGTCTCTTCTCCCAGGTAAGAAGTGATAGAGTGAGAGGAAATGGCCTGAAGTTGTGCCAGGGAAGGTTTAGGTTGGATATTAGGAAAAATTTCTTTACTGAAATGGTTATCAAACACTGGAGCAGACCACCCAGGGGAGTGGTTGAGTCACCATCCCTGGAGGTATTTAAAGACATATAGATGTGGCGCTTAGGGACATGATTTAGTGATGGAATTGGCAGTGTGCTAAGTTAACAGTTGGACTTGATGATCTTAAAGGTCTTTTCCAACCAAAACAAGTCCATGAATCCATGATTTAGTCAAAACTGTCACGGAAGTGCCAAATCAGGATGTAAAGAGCTGATCAGAACAAATTGACAAGAGAGAAGTATGATAAAACAGGATACAAGAAGTTCTGTACTAGTAGTTTCTAAATTATGTCTTAAAATGTTGAAAGATGGGATTTTTTGGCTGTTCTAGGCAAACTGGGGAATTCTTACTCTGTTCCAAATCACATGTTAAAGAAAAGCAAACTGTGCTGCTATGAACCTATTCTGCAGGTGATTCCTTCCCATAGTAAGAACAAGTGTCACCACATGATTTTCACATCTTGCATTTCTGTTGATTGAATACCTACAGGTGAAATTAATTTTTGTTTAAAAAAGACACTAGAGAAGTAAGGTCAACCACAAGGACACAAAGTACAATTGCCATGCTGTTGAATTTTTCATTAGGTGACCAAATTTGATGTGGTCAGAATTTTTAACAGCTGCAGGACTAGCTAATTTAAAATTATTATAATATTTCTAGGGTTTGGAAGTGACTTCATTTGAACAACAGTCCAACAACACATTATACCAGAGATTTAAAACAAAAGGATTATAAGAGATTTCAAATGTACATATTTAATACAAAATATCACAAACAATAGAGAGAAAAGCTAAGGCATTTGATAGACCTCGTGATAAAACATAAATAGGCAGAAGAAGTGAAGTTATTAATCATACTTTCAGAAAAATTAGGCTCAGTGTACCAAGACTAGCAACATGAGCCAGCTTATGATGAATTACTGTTTCAGAAACTTTTATTAAAAACGGCCAGGTTACTGCAGAAAATTAATAAGAATGAGTAATATGTTTTCCCTTCAATTTCTGTAGGCTTCTTTCCCCACTTAGTTCACATTCACCTTAAAGGAAATTTCTCTTAATCAACTATCAGGAGAGATTCTCCTTCAGGAAAAAGAAATCTTGCACAACTTGCCAATCTAATACTCTTATGGTTATGAGAAAATCTTCCAAAAACAAGGTCCTGCTTTGGGTTAGACCTTCTGTAGAAGTTCCTGTGTTTAACTGCACACATAAAGAACTCTCTTGTAACTTGAGAAGAAATAGGCATGCCAGGAGTGTGGCCAAACATTTTCCTGCTACTTTAACAGTCCCTCAAAGATGCTGACAGCCTGTCCAAGAGGGAGCAGCCTTTAAGACTGGAATTCATTGCAGAGAAGCCTGAGTCAGGAAGAGAGGAATACAGAGGTGTTTAAAGCTGCTTTTGTAGACATCAGATTGTTTCAAATGTCCTCAGCTAGAGCTGGGAATGAGACATTTAATATTTGCCACAGTAGGTGCTTTTTAATGCAGCCTCTCTCCAACACAGAATTTCTTGCATCGAGGGGTAATATCCATGAATTCCTCCTTTAATAAAAGGGGTTACAAGCTTCCTGCACACTCTGTCTTCCTAAGAGGTAGAAATGTAAAGCTCCAGCTCTCTGCACAGATATTTGTTGAAGTCTGATCCCAGCATGGCTGATTGAAAGAGATGCTGCAGTGCAGGCAGCACAGCCAATACCTTGGAGTGGCATTTCAAATGCTCTGCCGCAGCAGGGCTTCTCATGTATGCATCCTGCACTGTATAGCTGCTTTCTTTCACTCTTGCTTCCTACATTAATAAGAATAAATGAATGTACTGTGAGAATGACTGAAGGCATTATACATTACCATCCCTTTCTTGAACTCTGCAGTAAAAACTATTCATATACAAAACCGTTTCACTTCTTATGCCTTTATTTCAAGCCCAGGACTTGCAGCATTCTAGACTGGTTTGGTCTCTTCAAGACTTCTAATGTAATATTTACAGCAATCTATGCCAAACCAAAGGTTAAATTTGCACAGGGACCCTCACATTTCTCTGTTCTGTCTCCTGTCTGCTTCTATCAAGGCAGTCTCAGGGAAAAGCCAGATGACATGCTAATAATATTTTTTGTCAAGGTTTTAAATTCACAAGTACTTGCTGTGTCAGTTTACTCAGGATGGATGTGATTTAGAACAAAAATAATCAAGCTCTGATTTCATTTTAATAAGAAGTTTTGTAGGTTTCATAAAAAGGCTGAAATAGAATAGAGGCCATGTGGATGCCAATTCAGAAGTTTTACCTATACATTAAAAAGTTTTATAAACTTTTAAATGGAGTCTCCATCTCCTGGGATTTCTGAAATTCTTTTCATTTAAGGACTCTATTGAAAGTTTTAAAGCACATCTTTCCAGCCTATTTGTTATGATCAGGATAGAATTTCTTGCTTCTGAGAAATCACAGTTTGTTTAGCCATGTATGTGCTGGAGTCTGATAAAAAGTTAATAAAATGCTGCAGTATCTGAGACCAGGACCATAACCTCTGTAGGAGGGGATTTCTACCATACGAGGTGCCTGATCTGAAGTAGTCACTGTGTACTTTAATAGCATTAATGCCTTCATACAATGAGCCATCAGGGAACTACAGATCTGAGGGTGAATTTCATCCTTTATACGTGTTCCATTGAGACTAATTTACAACTCGAATTGTCTGGGTGTATTTTGTACTTAATGAAAAATGCTTCTTTTAATAGAAGGCAAAGCATCAGCTAGAGTGATTTTCTGATGCATATGTCTATACCAGGTGTGATATTCAGACCATGTCTGTTATAATAGCACATGTTCTTTGTTACAAAGGATTATTTCACATTGGCAACGCTGACTACTAATCTTTACTTCACAGTTCTTTATGCTTGCTAGTTAGGTAATAAACCACAAATAATGTAAACAGTATCGTTTTTAACTTAGTATCCCTTGACAGTATATTGGGTGAAATTTGTATACATCGCAGTTTACTTGAAATATCTTTTCCCACTTGGCATTAAACCTGGAGCATGAGAGTACTCCAGCAGAGTACTGAAAGGTTTAGAGAAAGTTGAGATCAATGTGAATGCTGCATATGCATGCTGGTGCTACCTGAAGAGTTATTCTCCTCTTTTTCCATTTTCCCCATGACAACCATTTGGGTTACCAGTCTTCAGTAACTGCAAAATATGAAATAGTTATTTTGATTTATAATAAATGTCTTATCTGAAGTGACTCTGACTGTCAGGTCAGCTGCTTGTGAGATACACTGTCAGTCCTCAAATAAGATGGTGATCTTCTGTAAATCTACCACATTAATCCACAGCTATGTAGGACTTTCATACTTCTGGATACCCCTAGGAACATCTAATGAACGCATATGTCACTGGCATAATAGGCTTGCACATATTTATAGCTTTTGGGCTTAATTTTTACAACATGTATCAAGCAGTAAAGCCCTGTAGAAGCTCCAACTGAAAGAAGCTCAGCAGCCCATCTGCTTTGCAACACAGGCCACTGACAGTGTTTTTGTGTTGTGTTCTAGCATTTGCACCAGCTCCCATGGAAATGTGTTTTTCTCAGGGACATAGCCCTGGAGCCCTACAAAACTCCTTTTCATCCACAAACACATACCCCACTACAACTGACTTCTACAAACCAAGGCCAGTTCCACTTGAGCAGAGCCTCATGTTGGATGAAGGCAAATACAGGCAACTGGGCTCTGACCTTAACTTCTGAAAAGATAAACAAGCTCATAGACTGTATAGGACACCATCCAAAAAAAAGGAAGGATGGTGCTAAAGAGGGACTATTATGCGGGGAAACCAGGGAGTTCCAGTCCCCGCTCTTTGCGGATTCACTGTAGGATATTGCATAAATTATTTAGCTTCAGCAGTGAAGAGAGGTGATACTTATGTTGCCCTAAAGAGAAACAGAAAACCTCTATGGCAGTTAGAGAAGGAAAAATGCAAACCAAGTAACATTCTTTAGCTCCCTCTAACTCACAAAAACTTCTGCAGTAATTGAAGACTAAGGCCATCAGCATTTATTTTCAGAGACAGGGTAGAATCTGTCACATTATCATGTGACATACTTCATAAAGTAAGCATCCTTGGACAAAGATAGGCAACACTGGGCCTGTAGAAATCTTAATAAAGACCACATTGTGTTTTTTAGGAAGTCAGAGAATGTTATCTTTGTAGCTTCTTCAGGCCTCTTTGAAAATCTCAGTAACATTTTTCTGTTACATCAGGAATTCCATTTTTTGCCACAGCAGATATTGTGTACTGCAGTACATTGGTAATTTCAAATCAGCAAGAGCAAGGGCTGTGCAGAATATACTGTAGCCTCCCAACTTCTACTGGGGTTGTAGCAAAGAACCACACAATAACATCTCAGCATCCTTGGCTTCTCAAACGCCTGTGAAAAACTGGTCTTCGCCCATCCCTGTAGCCTCCCCACTAATGAAACCTTGACACTCAAACCCAACACACACACATTAAGTTTCTGTGTTGTAATGTATTAAATTATTACAATTACTACTTCATTGCTGTAGTATTTGCATTAATTACTACAGCTGTTGTACAGGTCTGTAGGAATTGAGTCTGACTTCTGATATATTAAGCAGTTGATACTGCCATGTCTGTCTGCATCAGCATATATTGTTTTTCAACAGGGAGCTCTCAGAGAAGATTCTGCAAACAACATTTGTAAAATACAGAGGCTCTTGGCTGCAGATGTGTTGAAGGAAGCTTAATAGCTGTTTGGATGGGTTAAGTGGTTGTGAACTTCCAAGAAGATTTATCACCAGTAAAAAAAAAACCCCATTTTGTAAAACTTACATCCTATTAGAGAAGTATTAAATGAAAAGCAGAGCTGGAGAAATTCTTTTCTCTACAGTTCTGGGTGGTTTTTTTTTCTTTCTTTGTTATTATCAGCAATACAAACTTGGGCAATGAAATAGCTTGGTTTATAATGATGAATTTCATGTTTATTTGAAAAGTAGCATGGATGGGTAAATGAATTTGAATTAATGGCTATGTGTAGTTTAAAAAAAATAAAAGCAGAAGATTATTCTTTCAAGTCAGGATGAACGCATACATTTGTATTCCCTTCTGCCCAACTGACTGAACTTCACTTTCAAAATGTCAAGGATAAATATCCTCCAAATTATTCCATTAAAATTATGATAACCATAGTAACGGTGTGTAGTTTGCTTATGTTTTTGGTCTTTTTTCCCTTTTGGCATATATTTTTTGCAGAAACTTTGCTGCCAAGAGAGCTAAAGCAAAGTGATCCCTACCAAATACGTGATTTGAATGTGGATGTTGATAGCCTTCATATGTTAAGTCATGAAATTAGCTTTTATTTGGTAATTTACAGATCTGTTATATGAAATCTGAACAGGGCATTGTGAAAATATGCTACCACCTGCTGCACTCATCAGTACGGAGGGGATATTATCTACTGTTTACTATTTTTTTCCCCCAAGTAATTATTTCCATTTTTATAGCAGAATCGGAAGAGGGGAGAGTATGAGACCAGAAAATGTTAAAATTAAGTTAAAGATACTTAAGAGATCCAGCTACACGGCCTCCAATTACTACCAATACAAATGGGCTTTATATTGCTAAATCCCACAGATGTCTGGCAAAAAAAAAATAAATCAGTGTTTAAACTAATGCAAAGCATTGGGACAATATTGTTAAAGCTAACTAACTAAGGCACATAGATTTAGGTCTTGTTCAATCATACAAAGTGTAATCCAAGGAAAAAGGCAGCTTGTCAAAGGAGTGCTGAGGCAGGGCAGCCAAGAGAGTGCAGAGGCCGCAACAGTTGTGTATGCACCATTCGTTACAGAACTATGTTGCCATCGTCCCCTTTGCACAATATGTGGGTTAGACACAAGCTAATTTTGGCCTTGAAAACCGAATGAATGAAAACAAACAAACAACTCAATGAAGAAACTCAGCCTGGATCAAAACTTCTTTTCCTGAGCCTGTGTCAAGATTGAGTTTACATATGTGTCTACTTATTCTATTCTAAGGCACCAACCACATTGGGATGTTACAGACAGTTTATGGTCTCAGGGAAGGACTAAGAAGATGGTCAGGGAAATTCAAAAGCTGCTTTGGTACTGTCAAAAGGAAAAATGCCAATACTATATGCTGAAGGGCTTTCCTGATTCATGTGACAGATTATTCTTTAAGGTCAAACAGTGTTTTGCTGAGTCCCTTCTTGATGCAAAATCTCCCAATTTTACAAGCTTTGGGAAACACAGTTAAATCAACTAAATGCCTTTTTTTTATACTGCACAACCAATTCCTTTCATTCTTCTGCTAAGTACTTGCAAATGATACACCATCCTTCTCACAGTTAACTAGCATTTACTACAGCATTCTTTATCTGATCATAAACAGAGACCCTATGGATCTTTTACTCCTTTTAAACATTAATCTTGTGGTTAATAATGCACTTCTCTCTTTTACTCACTCTCATAAAATAATGAAGAAAGAATGACCCAACATCTCAATTTTTTAACAGTTATAGGAACAGATTCTCATTGATTTCTGAGAAAGAATATTTTGCAGTAAACTCTCATGAAACTTTATCGTTAGAAGATAGCTGTGGGTTTCTGTTATCTGTCATCAAAAAAGGAAAAAAGAGAAAGCTACTTTTATTTTCAATATGGAAGTGGAAGGCTTTCCCCGTAGAAATATTTTTTGTGAAATATTTACACAATAGTCTCATCATATGTCTGATAAGCACAGAAGTTTTGTCCCATCTAAACTTATAGTGAGCATATGAACTTCTTGAAGGTTCTAAATTAAGGAGATTTTATCATATCATTGGATGACTCACTCCAGTGACTACCAATTACTATCACTTAAATAAATGGTTTGTTGATTGTCAGGTTTTTTCCAATTTTAATTTCTCTAAGTGTCACTCGATGCCAGCTGGGTTTTTTTTGTATCTCTGATTTCTATGGGAAAGTTTCATTGACTATCAAGTCAGGTTTTTTTAAGTTTTGTTGTCTTCACTCTCCATATTCAGTGAGAAAATATCCCTATATTAAATGTCTTCAGCAACTGGACTCAGTGAGTTATTTTTTATGTTTAGTTTATGTTTAGTGTATGTTTAGTGAGTTTAGCGAGTTATTTTTTATGCTTTTTCCCCCTCTGATTTTCTGAATCATTTTACAAAACAACCTACAAAGGCTAATCAATATTATGTGACTTCTCAAGGAATCTTCTACCACTCACCCTCTAATAGCATGCTTGCTGTTACATCGTAAAAATTAATCATATTCATTAATTTAACAAAACAAAGTTTAAGTTTTCCTATGACCAAGTTCTTTCTTCCAAAAGGATCCAGAATAGGCTGGCACTTTAACATATGCCATTTTTAGATAGGAATCTGAAAATTTTCTGCTAAACTTAACTGCAGGAGAGGCAGGTGGGGCTGCACATCAGGTGCAAGACAGTAATTTAATTCTTTGCTTATAACACTTCAAGTGGGTGACTTCAATATCTGGAAAAAAAGAGTACTTTTGTTGTTGTTTTCTGGGTCATGATTGCACTCCATACATGCCTTGCAGCAGATGCCTACAGAAGCTACACAGCAAGAGCTCCTGGAATCTTATGATGGTTAGCCCACAGCTGCGAGATTTTTATCTAGTTTAATGTTTTACCTAGTTTTAAGTTCCTGAACAATCATTAGCATCCCTCTTCATGAAAATAGTTCCTCTGTAGAGAGCTCAGGTTTATTCCACCTTCTACTTATGACTCAGACTGACAATTCTGAGCCTAATTCATAGAGAAAACTATCAGAGGGATTAAAAATTGACAAATACATATTCCTTCCATTTACAAGCATATCACTATAAATAAAGATATTTAAAACAATATGCACCTTTAGCTGTTAAAAAACTCCAGCTTTCTAGCAATTCTATAAATATGTCAGACCATGGTGATATAATTAGAAAAATTCTTGTTACTTTGATAGCTTACATATATACATACATATAGAGGTGGGAGTTAAAGTCTGATTCTCTGACAATAGGGAAAATTATCTGGTTTTGTAGGGTCTTATGAGTGCTACTATGAGAAGACTTTCCAGCTAACTGTATGTGGACATTTAGCTACTCAGCAATCTGATATCTTTTAAGAAAAGCTGCTCCCTTTCTATTCTAGATTAGACATTAACAATGGCAGAGTAGCCAATATATACTCTACTTTCAAATGTTTTCACTGATCTGTAGAACTATCCAAGTATGTTCTTATAAGATCAACAGGAATTACAGTGAATTGAAAATGTCATACATATTTATACAACCTTTGAGAGATTTGAGATATTTCTAATATATAAACTGGTTCTGCATTCCAATATAGATTTAAACAGAAATAATAATTTGTAAGTATTTGCACTACCTAGTCAGTGTTCCTCTCATTTTTGATTTTTCACAAAAGGCATCACCACTGTAAAAATAGTTAAACTTGTTATATGTCACCATAGTGAATGATTTCTTTGACATTTTTACTAAAGCATACATTTTAATTTAAGCTCTACTCAATTAGTAGCATATGGATTTTTGAGGTTTTTTTAATTCATAAAAATTTTTCAAAATATATCTGAGGATACATTCTTTCCTGCTGATGAGTATTAATGTTCAGTTGCTCCACCTGATGAAGATCAGAACTTAGACATAAATACACACATTAAAAATTAAGGAAAGTAAAAAATTCATTAACCACTTGGTCTTACAGTTGCCTATAGCTGACACCTTATACCGTGCATGCAATAGTAAAAGCAAGCTATGATTTTGTGACTGCCACTCAGTTTTCATCTCTAGCATAACAATGAACCCCATTGTCAGTTCCCAAAGATGATGTCTTTTTTTCATACAAATTCACTTGCTTTACATATAATGGATCTAGAATCTCTTTAAAAGGATGGAAGTATTTCCCCAACATTAGCAAATGAAGACAGATGTGGGATTCCTCCAAACCCACTAACTCCTAGATCCAACTCAGCTGTTAAACTCCATTAAAATAGAGCTGTACTCTTCTTTAGTTCATCAACTTATTATTTACAAGTTTTATTTTTCTTTATAATCTCTAACTAATTTCTTTTGCTGGGCCTCCCTTTATTTTGCTTTGAAAGAGAAATTTGCTTGCCTTATACTTAAAATTTCCAACCTCACCCAACTTGCACCTACCACTCTGTTTCATTTCTTTCCATAATTATTGGAATACATAATTGGGTTGTTCTGCTGACTCCTTATTTAGCTAGTTCCAAGTTTGTCCTGTCACAGAGACTTTTCTTTCTAAACTATTATAATAATAACCTCCAGCCACACAGTTCCATAGTCTCTTTCACTATCTTTATTTTCTTCCACTCTTTTGACAGAGTACATCATCTTTTCCTCTCTGGCTGTATCAATCTGCTTTCCTAGTGATAAATATTGATAGGATCTCTCACCTGGAAATAACTAAAGACAGACAGTCAAGTTCCTTGTCTAGGACAGTAATGATCAATATGTTTTGTCTAGGTCCATTTGTCTTATTATTCATTGTTTCTATAAATGCTTTTCCATACGCTTTCCCTCTCCTTGAATTAACATTTCAACAGAGCTGGCTTTAGTAGTTTTCCACATAATGCAAAATGTTTTTCATGGTAATTACCTTGTACTGATGTTTTGTTTACACCATTCTTTCTCCTGAATGTGCATTCAAGGTTAGTGTCTTGTAATTTAAGTTTATCATGCCTTTAAAGACTCAAAATTACCTGTGTATGTACGTTACTGTTCTGGAGACCTTTCAAGAACATAGTCTTGAGTACTTTTAGTTTGGTATGAGATACACTGAGATATAAAATATACCACCAAGCAGAAGTACTTCAGTTAAGTTATTTACTTTCTTCCCCTGTGTTTTTGCTTAGAAATAGAAATTAGAAAGAGTAGTGTCATACTATGATGACAGAATCATAGAATCATCAAGCTTGGAAGAGAGCTTCAAGCTCATCCAGTCCAACCACCCACCTACATCACCACTAAACCATATCACCCAGTGCCACATTCAGATGCATCTTTAACATCTCAAGGATGGTGACTCCACCACCTCCCCGGGCAACCTATTCCAATACCCAATCACCCTGACAGTGAAGAATTTTTTCCTAATGTCCAATCTGAATCTCCCCTGCTGCAATTTTAAGCCGTTTCCTCTCACCCTTTCATTATGGGCATGGCAAAAGGGACCAACCCCCCACCTCACTCCAACCTCTTTTCAGGGAGTTGTAGAGAGCAATAAGGTCCCTCCTGAGCCTCCTCTTCTCCAGACTGAACAACCCCAGCTCCCTCAGTTGTTCCCCATAAGACATGTTTTGCAGTCCCTTCACCAGCTTTGTTGCCCTTCTCTGGACATGCTCCAGCATCTCAATGTCTTTTTTGAAGTGGGGGGCCCAAAACTGAACACAGCACTCAAGATGTGGCCTTGATGCAGGCCAAGATGCCATTGGCAAGATGCTAGTGTCAGTTTGTGGGGAATAAGACAGATCCTTTGATGTAAGCTTGTTAGTCTAAATGACTATGTTCCAAAATCAGCTTTAAGAGATCTCAGGAAAATGTAGTGGCAGGTGGGTAAAACAAACTGTAGCTGTGAGTTGGTACTTAGTATTTTGATATATTTACACCTGGGTAGCTGTTGGCAGCCTATCTTATTTTGCAATCTTTCTAAGTCCATCTTTGTAGGAGTGGGTTCTGAGTCAAACCATTAGCAACAAATCCCAGGCAGCAAAAGCAAGATAGCAGCAGCATTTCTTTCTACTCATTGCTCAAACCCTTCTGGGTGTTACACTTCAAAGGAACAAAGATAGACAAAATCAAACCTGAACATAAAGCCCTTTGTGAAATGTTATTTGTACACAGTACATTCCTCATTATTCAATTTCAAATACCTACCAGATCTATGTATTAATAAAATGTCTCATTTTCTCCTTTTTGCATGCTACAAAGCTCAAAAATCATCAACAGTAAGAAAAAGGTCAGATTAATATATGTTGTTACCCACCATGGAAAAATCAATATGTCTTTTCTTGACAGACTGTTTAAAATATTTCTTAATTACTACATCAGAAACATTTACCAATATTTCATTTTTCAGTCCCTCTAACAGTGACTCATAAAAACAGCACAAGGTCTTCCTTTCTCCTGTTTTTCATTTGCTCTCAGAGAGAACATTTTGGCAGCATAAATCTTAGACTGTCCTTGAACTTTTGTTGCCTTGTTTACATTTTTTACAAACCTATCTTGAATTCTCCGAAGTTTGAAGAATCACTTTGATAGAGGAGTATTAATTTATTCCATTTCCATGAATATCCTAAAACCTGTCACAGGAAGGAATGAGTAGAAGATTACAGCTGCAACTTCTAAATGATTTCCACCCACGAATATTCTGAAGCAAAAAAGCTTCTCCTGGGTAACATGACCTGTCAAACACAAAGAAGTGCACTGTAAGCAACTTCTCCCCTATTACCATAAGAGTTATATTCAATTGCTAGTTTCTTTATTTAAATTCTTCACATGTTTTCCCCAGCAATTCTCTACTATTCCACATCCCTTTCAAATTTGTGTCTATAGAGATAAATAAAAAAACCCCAACTATCCAAATCTAAACTTTGCCCAGTGTTTTCTCTTATTAATTGATAGGTTTCACAGCTCAGTATGTTTCAGAATGTCTGGGTCAGTATATTTCAGGACACCTATATTTGGAAAACATTTGCTCTTTTGTTTTTTTGGGGGGAAAAGTTGTAGATTTATATGTCATTTTACGTATTAAGAAAGGGAAGTTGCCAGACTTCTAATTCTACCAGGGAAATTATACAATCCAGTAGCAGATCTGGATGCCAGAGTTCTTTTGAACCTGTGAGATCTTACCTGACTTGATTTTCCCCACACACTCATTCATTGTGACCAGGAAGGTTGGGCAAAAAGCCATGTTGGTTTGTGCTGTGCCACTGCTGACAGCTACCAGTCTCTGGCATTACCAGTAAAGTCCCTGGATATCCCCCAACGTTCATCTTCACAAATTTCTCTGATTTCAAGGATCCTCCAAGAGATCCTCTTCTTCCAGGATCTTTCCTCCAGTTAAGATCTTTACCTTCTTGTTTCCCAAACTCCAACTCCCTGAATGTCCTAACCAGTCTATATGCAGAAGCACAAGTGATCAGCTTCCTAACTGGCATTTCTGTGTCACACCTCTTTGTGATGTAGTGGTTGGTGGACATCTTGGGCATAGTGACCATGGAATGATGTTTGTGATTTTTCAATACAGGGTGAATTTAGGAGGGGCACGAGCAGAACTACCACCCTGGATTTCTAGCAGGCAGACTTTATCCAGTTTAGGAGTTTGATTGGTAGGATTTCTTGGAAGTCAGTCCTGAAGGGCAAAGAGGTCCAAGAAGGATGGATCTGCTTTATGAAGGAATTCTTAAATATTCAGGTAGTCCCCATGTATAGAAAGACAAGTCATCAGGGAAAAAACCTGCTCCAGCATGGGCTCCTCACTCCACGAGGTCACAGGTCCTGCCAGAAGCCTGCTCCAACACATGCTCTCTGTGGAGTCACAGCCTTCTTTGGGCACATCCACCTGCTCTGACATAGTGGGTCCCTCTTGGAGCAGGCTGGCATTGGCTCTGTCAGACACAGGGCAAGCTTCTAGCAGTTTCTCACAGAAATCACCCCAGTAGCCCCCATGCTACCAGAACCTTGCCATGCAAACCCAATACAACTGTATACAGACAAGCCCACTTGAGGCTTGGTCTAACCAGGTCTTGAAAACTTCCAATTCAAACCAGGTGTATAAGGCAGGAATTGTACCTCCATGCAGTTTCAGAAATATATTATATTTGTAAATGTGTTCATTTTCACGTCTGGAAAATTCAGTGGATAAGGAGAGTATGTTATGAAGTAATACCTCACAGTAAAATTTATTTAAAACATCAGGCCATTTTCTCTATTGCTCCATTAAATTTATATAAACATTCTCTTAGTGGTCTCCAGTCTCCTTCCACTCAGAGTCCTTTCCTCTACCACTTAACATTTTCCTTCCCTATGTCTTAGAAAACTCAGAAGTAACACGCATTAATGGATGTTCTGGATACTGCAAGAGCATTATCCATATGTCTGAGTGTATGGCTCTTGTGGTGCCTCAAGGAGAGTAAAAATTGTTACACTCCATCTGGAGGCTCTTAACAAAGTGATCCCTACAGAAAGTAATGTAACCCTTTCTGCAGCCCAGTTTTCACCCCCCATTTGGGAAAGAAATATGATTTTCTTTTCACACTCAAAAGGAAGAAAGCAACTTTGGACGCTGTCTCTCTCACTCCAGCTGTGACAAGAGGATAGAGCACTTCCCACCTACCAAGAACTCAATCATAAAGGCAGCAGTTGTGAAAGAAACTGCATTTCTTAAAAACAGAAATCACATTCCTAGTTAAAACAGCAAGAAAACCCCCTGTTTCCCAGTGATATAAGATGATCTCCCCTGTGTAAGAGGATTTTAGATGGAGATTAAAAAAAAACAGATGTACAAATATTTGCCATTTACTTCTATATTATGATGACAACAAAGATAAAGCCCACAACAGAATATCCAGCTTCTACATTTATTATAGTGCCTACTCAATTTCTAAACTAGATCCTCCACCACTGGATTATTTCTGTGACGCCCTGCAGCACAAGAGTTGAAATTGTCCCTGGGTGAAAATTTGTGATAATGCTTTTATTTTTATTTTCCTTGACAAATTTGCTTCCTCATAAGTTTATCTAGTCTTGTCACTACCTACATGAAGTATGACAGTATTATTTTCGTATTGAAGTCAAGGATGATTTTCTGCTGCCCTTAGGAGATTTTCTTTCCACCATGACTTACTACTCTTTTCCTACAGAGCTGTTTTAAGACTCAGAATTTGAACTTTGACATTATTCTCCTCCTGTTTTATTATTTTATTTTCACGTGACAGTGCTGTGCTTCTCAATTCAGTTTCTATCACTTGAGGTTTATTTCCAAGAATTTTCTTTGTTCCTGTTTAATGCGTTACTTTGGGTTGCCTTTGTGTTTGTTTACCAACACTGGCTTTGAAAAAAACATTGTTGTGAAAATCACTGTCCCACTTGCTATTTCTATTTTGATCTTAACCTGGTTTATATTATTCATTTTTGTCCCTGGGATAGTGTTTGGATTATGTTTCAGTGAACTAGCGGAAACACTTTTCACAGGAAGTGTCTCCCTTTGAAAATGAATCAGCGTGTATAAATTCATACGTTTTTATTCCTTAGGAACAGATGTTAAGGGAATGTAGGCTAAGCTTTAGATCCAAACTAGTCTCTGAAGGACTATAATTTGCTGTGATAAACAGAAAGATGAAAACGCAAACCAACAGGGGCACTGCAGATTTAACATCCCTTCTGTTCTGGCTGAGATACATTTGACTCTGTCACTTGCAGACTTTGCTGCCACAGTAATCAAAACCAACAGAGAAATCTCTCGTAATCACTAAAAGATTGCTAGTCATGTCTAAAGCTGTAAACATGCAGTTCAACAGAGACTGAAATTCCCAATTTTTCCAAGTAAATATGTATGGTCCAATACTGCAATTTTTTCTTCTATGAAACATGTTTATAAGAATTTGAGAAACCCATAAGTGTCATGCAAAGCCAGAAATGGACAAAAGCTTTCAAGTGAAGGCTGACAATTTGTTCATTGCTTTTGAAAATGGAAAAAATAAATTAATGGATTTGTTCTTACCTCAGTCACTGCTCAGTTCTGCTTGGTACCTCCAGTAGACATTTGGAGCATGCTGGATTGGGGCTGCCAGCCAGCCTTGAAAAATTCTCTCCTTCACTTGCATTTGGTTTTAGGCCAATAAGATATTAGTTTTTCATTATCATAATTAATGTAGTATGGATTAATTAGTTGATTTAGATACCTGAGTGGTAATTTTGAACTTGACTGTGGCAGGATATACACAGCATATCTACCTCCAGGGACTTTTTGTATACTATACTCCTCTTGGTTTCTGTAACTTTTTTGACACCTCTTCCAAGCAGACACATCTCAGGGGAAAGAAAGTCATTTCACTAGACAGAAGCACTAGAGAGGAAAGGGCATAAACCTGCTACAGTGTAAAAGTAACCTGAAGAGAAATATATAGAAAAAGAGAGCTCCAACATGTGCATTCTACAGTTTTTCAGTAAGGTTTCACAACACCTAGATACCACAAGGCATAAATCACTATCACAGGTCCACTCGTGATTCAAACTAAACATTTAGTGCAGATGAAGCCAGTGTTTATGGGTATTTTTTCTAACATACAAAGTGACAGGGTGTGGTACAGAACTTCTGACCCTTTGCTTACAGTTCCAAAGAAGAGATATCAAAGCAAAAGAGCCTCAATGTATGCTTTGTGTGTCTCCAGAATTAGGTGTACAATGGGTCTTCTGTAGTGCTGACAAAAGAGCATTTTTATAAATAAAAGAACATGGTAGCTTACTTAAATAGTATGCCTTTTTGAAAATACAGTTGTATCTTGATATAAATTTGTGTAGTACCTTATTCAATCCCAGGCATATGTTACCCAGTAATTCCTTTGTGAATTTATGGCAATTATTCCTTAGCAACTTCTTTAACATTTAGAGCTTTGCCTTGACACATGCAAAATAAATGCCATCTACTTTCTGCAAAGCACAAACAACCATGGAATTACTTTGTGAAAAGACTGCAATTATCATTTAATCATGCTTAATTATATGGGTAATGTACCTCGAGTTACAGAAACTGAGAAACACATACCTTGTTACAGTTACAAAAATGGCATTAAATCTAACAGAATATTGTCCGTCATGGAGTGTTGCACTAATATCACACCCAAAGACATTTAACTGATTTTACTATTCAGAAAGTAACTCACAATGTGAGGAGGATTTAGCTGCTTTCCAGCCCCCACCTCCTGACACTCAGTGGGACAAGGCCTGTGGTTTACAAGTTTACAAGAAAACAAAAAAAATGGGAGCTATGTCATAAAAATACAATTTGTAGTCTAGTATCTTCAGTTTCAAGAGTTCCAGTGTTGCTTTAGACCTTTTTTTAAAGTTTTGTACAAAATTAATAAAAAACCTCAGAACAATGTACCCATGAATCACTGAGGAATTAATGTCTTCTTTTTTATAACGTCACCAGCCCCAAGTATCCTGTATAATACATAGAAGAGCTGATGATGGAAGACCTGTTCTCTCCTCTAAGGGTTTTAAAAACCAGAGGTTCTGTGCTGCTGTTGTGGAATGTCTTCTTCACAACACTCAGCTCTTCTTCTCTAAGGTAAGGGATCTGTCAATCTGCCATCAAGACATAGCAGCTGGGCTATGATTTATATAAGACAAGTGCTTTGGGCCAGCCCAGGTATGCAGAATCATTTTCAGAAGTTTGCTGAAAACACAGTCTGCAGTGATTTATAGTGGTTTTACCAATCACTAAATCACTTATTTGACTTTGTAGAATGAACACTAGCACATTTTTCCTTTTACTTACTTTTTTCTTCTCAGCTAAAATATATTAGCTAAGCCCTAGTGTTAAATCATTATAAATATTTGTAAAAAAAATTGCTACGTAAAAAGCAGTTCCTACAGTTGCTACCTCAGACATCAAACGAGCACTTTGATGCTATAAGTGAGGAGCATCCCATAGGTAATATATGGCTGATGCTCTTCTGATTTAATGTTGGCAAACAACAATGACATATGTAAAGATCTTTGGCCTACTTAATACTTCCCACTGCAGAACAAGTAATATTAGACAGCAAATGTGAAGGGAAAAAAATATTCTACGTACTTCTGTTTTTTAAAAAAATCACCACATATTTCTGAAGATGATGTTATTCAGCTGTTATTTGTCCAGCTGTACAGTAATATGAGCTACTTTAATTTTGCTCCTGATGAAGCCCAAGGCAAAGATGCACTATTGCCAAGATTTCTTCTAACTTTTTTTTGCACAGTCCCCTGGGATAGATTATATCTGTCCATTGAAAGGCAGCCCTGGCTGTGGAACAGATCAAGGATTCCCTCAGCAGGGCATTATGCACAGCTCCAGTTCCTGTGTTTACCAGCCACAATATTGAGAGAGAAAGTGAGAAAAAATTACAAGTGGCAAGTTAAAAATTGTTTTTCAGAATAGGCAAGTTGGTGGTTCCACTGAAGTAAATCAAAGTTTTTTCTTTCATTGACCTCAGCACAAGTTTTGCTATTTAAGTCTTGTTCAGCCCAGGACACCAATGCTTCCAGCCTCAATATCACCAAAATAAATGGCAAGATATTACAAAAGTATTCATATGAGAAGATCAAACACACATTTCTAATTAAATACTGTTTAGTGTCCTATGGTTCAAGAAGGAGGTTTTCCTGCTAATGATTTATTTAAATTCTGTTTGATACTGTGCTTCATCTGCTTTTGTTTTCTTTTTTGATCTTAGGCCGTTATTTACCTTACAAACGTCTCATGCCTGCTTAGCATTCTCCAGAGCTGTGAATCATGCTGCTTTATCTTCATCAGAGGCATTCATTCCTTCTATTTTATTGATGTTCTACCTCCTCAAGGTACCTGATCTTTGTCCCTATATCGGTGCCTTATTGCATGCCTTTTTCTCCACAGTCAAACAGGTTTCTTGAAGGCGATGCAACACAGAGCCAAAGCAAGACATCTAAGAAATACTGAGAAAGAAACAGGGCAGAGGTTATGGAGTTCAGGTAAAAGCACGCTGGCCCTGGGGAGACTGCGAATGACCTGACAGACTGACAGCACGTGGAGGGAAAACACAGAAAAGCAAAGAATCATGTGTAAAATGAAGTGAAAAGCTATAGGAAGAAGAAAGAAAACCCCTGGCAAAGTGAAATCTGAAGCATCTTATATGTCAAAAACTATTGTTAAACATTGAAAATGGACCAAATTCTGCTCGCCTGAAGCTGCCGAGTTAAGTCATAGCAACACATTATAATACATCTACTCAAACAAAAAGATACTAGTCCTCTGACAGGAGAAGCCCTTGCTATTGATAGCAGTTATTGTTCCCATACAGTGAGGCATCATCATGACTTAGCCTGCTGCTACTTTTCTTCTGCATGATAGTCTGACTTAGCTCAGGTCTGACCTTTAATTGCTGGGTAGGCTCTTGTGGAAAAGTGGTAACCTGGCAAAGGTGAGGGCCTGGGCACAATTCAGCCTGTTAGATGTCTTTTCAGTGCAAAGCCCTGTGAAGCTATGAAGGGTAAGATTCTTCTCTGGATTAAGAGAGTTCATCTAAATATAATTTTGAAACTATCAGTTTGATATTTAACTTCTCACAGAGCCGTAACTTAAGAAATTTATCAACAGGGATGGATGGACCTGATTCAAACTCATTGAGTCAGAGAGATTTTCCAGTTATCTTCAATGGATTTTGAAACTATACACGAAGGATCTGTCAGCAAGATTGCATTAGCAGACAGATCTATTGAGTTCCTTCTCCTCCACTGTGTAACACCAAATGGGACTGAGTGACACAGCAGAGATTACAGTAGCAGATAGCAACTGGAGGAGGGCCCTTCTAGAGCACAGGGATGTGACATGGCAGGGATGTGACATGGCAGGGATGTTAAAGTAGCTGCTGCAGCTGGTTAGTGGTTAATGGATGGGGTTGACCAGGTGCAGTTGGCACACAAAGAGCCAGAGCTGGAGAATTCCCAGAACATAATGCTGCAAGTAAGACTTCACTGCAAGGAATGCGAGAGTGAAGTTAGTAGCATGTACATCTCCCTTAGCTGGAGAAACTTGTGTGAGGTGACCTTTGAGTGAGATAGCCCTATGATTAGACTTCACATTTCACTTTGCAGAGCTGGAAAGTAGGCATTTTTACATTGTCTCTTATAAAGACAAACTCTGTCTGGTGAGATATAATTATGGGGGCAGAATCAGAACAAATTTGTTTTTGATGACAGCTGATACTTTTGAGAAACTGCTTCCTCTGTGAGGGGGTGACTTTTTTGTTGGGTTTTTTTTTGTTGCTGTTTTTAGTGCACTGTTAAATATCTAGATATTGTGGACATTGAGAATAATAGTTAATTAATATTATCTGCTGTCTGCTCTTGTGTAAATAGCTATCAACACGGAAATTAATGGAAATTAATGGAAACACATTTTGTCATTTATATAAAAAAAGAGCTTGAATAGATTTGTCTAAATTCTCAGGCTGTTTAATGTTGATCATTTTCATAAAAAGGCATTTTTGTGTAATGTTAGGTTGTCTAGAAGATGTAGTACATATCATATGAAATGTCAATTATACTCTATCACTTATGTGTGTTAATAAATAGCATGGGATAAAAAAAATCAAGTTTTCAGGACTTAAGCTCTCTACACACTCAAAAATTGATAACATGTTCTGATTACATAAGTACTAATGTGAAAAACCTTGAAATGGCAGGTTAGTTTGTAGATCTTGTTAACATCTCACCTAATTTTACCCCATTTTATAACAGCTGCTTTATAATTGTGGCTGATAGTTCTTTTATGAAAGTGACCTTTATGGAATCATTTGTACTTAATCTAATATAATTAGGGATCAAAATCAGACTGATCATAGTTTCCTGAGATAATCACACTGATGGATCAGCTTAGCATAATTTAGTTCAACTTTATTTCATGTTACCCACTGTAATACATTCTTAGAGGCTCGAACTAGCGGATTGTTGAAGGGGTTTTTTTTCCTAAATCAATTTTTAGTTACAAATCTAAAAATAAACAATTAATGTTTATACACATAGTACTGGAAAAAAATTCTTATGATTGGAATAATAAGGAGGCTGAAAAAAGATAAAGCCATTTCTCACACAGGGGGTTAGAAATAGAGTAAGGATTACATTATCAGTGCTTTACCTATACTGAGAAATAAGTTGACATACATCACATTTCAATATTGGCCAACTGTTTTGCTTTTTCAAAATTTACTGAAAATTAGGGGGGGAAACAAAAGGATTTTTTTAAAAAAACATGCCTGGGCAATGCACAATCACTCTGATTGTCTTCATTTGGAGTGATATTCAATGAAAACAAACAAAAATTGCATGACTGACAGCCAGACCTTGAGCTTCAAGTAACCAGTCCAATACTGGCTACATCAGATATCCCCTGAACATCCACTCTACAACCTGTTGGGGTACTGTAGACTAGGCTGGGATCTAAGCATGTCAGAAAAGGAGCTGAAGATGACAGGCAGTACTCCACCAATTCTGAAGACAAAACAGCTTAGAGAGTATGCAGAAAACTTTAAAATTTTGAGGTCAGTTTTGTTTTGAGATATTGTATGTAATGGCATTTAAAAAAAAAGTAACTGAGGATATTTTAGCCACTAATACTGACTAAGACTAGGAGAGATAAAAGTAATCCTGATCTTTAAAAAGGAAGGGGGAAAAGTATTTGGTACTATCTTTCACCAAGTTAATCTTTGCTAGGTGGCAGCCCAGCAAACACAGCCTTCTCAATTTTGCAATTTTAATGCCTTGCTGAACTTTGCAGCATAGCTCAGTGTTACATCTCCTTTCCAGCCTCTCTACCTGGTTGCCCTTCACGTTGGGTACACCTTTGCTTCTGCATATGCAAGTCCCGATTCTGGAAAATCTTTCTGAAAGTGGGAATTTAGTTGGGAGAAATTAGGTTAAAGGCCTTAAGAAAAAGAATGAGATTTAAAGCACTAAAAGCTGTGGTTTCTGGCTCCCTGTCAGACCTAGTTGATTGATGAAAATTTGAAAACGTTCAAGCTTTCAAAGCAACGGCTGAACTAAGAGCCCCAGAATATGGAGTTGATTACTTCAAATTTCTGTGTTGATGGAAAAAGTCCCAAGACAAAACTTAGAGCTTTCCAGATTTCCAGCAGAAACATCCGAATCATTTTGACCCATGAATTATAGTCAGGTTCTTACAGTTTTCAGTGTAATTTCCTATGAAGTCAGAATTTGTTATACAGCCCTCCTGTCATCTGCTGTGGAACAGTCTACTTAGCAGGACTGATTAAATCCATTAGCCCTAGAAGACTGTATTCTCAGCTGGCCTGACAGAAACCAATCTGGTAAGTATTTGAATCTTTGTTTAACTTCGGGTTTAGAAGTTTATTGAAATAAAAACACTTACAAGAGAGAAAAAAAAAGATAAATATAAGAATTTTCCAGAGGAAATGTAACTGACCTTTAACACCAATATAGTCTGCTTAATACCCATGGAAATACAGTAACAATCAGGTATAGTTCTGTACGTCTCTAAAACAGTTTATACAGGTGACACCTCCAGATCAACTAGATTTTCATATGTAAGATCACTGCCTCCAAACATAAAGCAGAAGAGAAACATGGACCTCAGCCAATGAGTCAGAACTCTTAAATCATGTAGGCATCATCTCACTTAAGCCTTTTCACTTTCTTTTCCTACCCTTTTTCTGTCGTGGTTTTGAAAGACTTCTTCAGGGAAGATACCAATGAAAGACATGATGACACCTCTCTTTCAAATGGACATCCCAGGTTTCCAAAGAGATAACCCCCCCCATAATGCTAATAATAAGTAACATCATCTTGAGTGAACAAATAAATTATGTTCTTTTGACCATTGGCAGGACAGAAGTGAAAGCATGTTATAGCACAATATATGTATTATTCAATGAAACTGAATGGCTTTAAAAATGAAGCATCAATAAAACTGAGGGAAAAATATCATGGGATAAGCCTCATGACAGTACCATGGTAACAATTCTTGCTGCACTGCAGCTGAGTGGTAGGTTTACTTTGCAAGGGAAATAGTTTTCATATCCAGACCATTCAATCAAATACTGAGTTATGTTTCTGCTATAGGCAAATGGGGAATATAAATAATAGGAAATTTTTATTATGCCTCTTCTTGAATCCTTAGTTATTAAGCTATTGTTTCAGCAATAACAATAAGCAATATGTAGATTTTGATTCTCGGGTAAGTTGTTAGAAATTAGGTTTCACAGTAGTGTTTATATATTAGTCTGATCAAATGCTGTATTATCTTCTACACTTCTTGGTGGTATTTATGTATCAAGCTTCTTTTTATTAAGTTTCTTGCTGAAATATGATGTATTAAGTAAGGGCTCCCCATAGTAAATTATATAGGTTTCTTGGTAATATCACTGCATTACCCTGCTCTGAATGATCTTATGTGCCTCATTAGCAAAACATGAATTGCACTGGGGAGTTTAATCTCCAGTCCTACACTTCTTCGTGCACATCTTTTTCTCCCCATAACTTTTCATTACTGCAGGCTAGGAGTTTAGGCTGATCACCAAACAGGAAAGGAAAAAAATCCTGTTCCAAGATGAATGAATGTAACAGCCTTCAGGAATAATATCTGAATGTACTCTCAATTACAATAGCAAATAGGGGAATGGAATGAAAATTCAAGGTGCATATATATCATTTTTACCTGCACTCTATACCTAGTGACAGGAGAAATGAACCAATGTTTTGCCATAGTGCCAAAAAAGAAAAGAGCATGGAGACCCAGATTCTTCTTATGGATTTTGTGCAACTCACTAAACAGCTCAAACAAGTAACATAGTTCTTCCATGCCTCAATGTGATAGAAATGCAACTATAGGAAGCAATGTAGATATGTGTAATCATATTTTTTCATATCCTTTTCCTGATGTGGTTATGTGGGCACATTAACTAAGACACTTGGCACCTAAGCATGAACTTTTTTTAAAAGACAGAATTCTTATGATTTTTTCCTAGAGGCAGATAAAATTACATTGAAAGAGATTTTGTATGAAAATATTCCATTATTGCTCTGCTCCAATGGAAGTAATATTTTTTTTACTTTTTAAAATAAGTTTCAAATGAATGACTCCACCCAAGTGCATTCAGAGAACTGAGCAGATGGGTTAAATAAATAATGACTTAATTATGGATAGCTTTCATCTCTAACCTTAAGATCTGATAGGCTCTTACACCTGTACTTCATAATTAGAGAAAAGGAAACTTAGATTTTGTTTGACTTCAAATGACTGATTCTCCTCAAAAAATGGCTCACATATGATTGATCTTCTGTTACTAACTTGCCTTACTGCAAAGCAGTTTGGATCAGATCAGGCATGTGGTATCAATTTAAAGTGCTTTTAGAAGGTCCCTAAATGCAAATTTATCTTGTAGATCTTAAGGTTCTCCAAGGCAAAAAGATAATTTTCCTGGTACATAGGTAGCATTTCTTAAAACTCTGAAAGTTGTTAATTCAAGAAACCTGTACAGCTTTGTAAGAGCTGTTTTATCCCAGCAAGTAGTTATGTCATTTTCAAGAATATCTGTTTGAATATTTATGTAAAATGGAACTGGTGATATGGTTTAGATACATATTTTTAAGGAGTTTGATTTTATATTCATAAAAGTCACTTTTTTCCTTAATCTGAAAAAATAGAAAGAAAATTTCCATCAAAAAACAACTCCAGAAACTACTTTGATAGGACACATGTCTACCTGGACAAGAGAAAACAGACTCCAGGTGTGAGTAACAAAGTAAATATAAAATACCACTAAAATATATGCTGTTATTTATTCTAATCACTGAAATATTTGTTTAATATGGGTTACTTTGCATAGTTTTGTTTTGAAAATTAATTATACTAAATGTATGGTATTTTATTAGTGAATTGTGTGATCAGAACTTCTGAGGATTTCTCCCTGGTTGAGCCCAAGGCACACAACACCGGAGAACAGCATTAACCTGGCAGCTGTGTGACAATATTACACATTCTAAATGCACCACATTTCAGAAAAGTTTGGTATTACCACACTGAATGATGTGCTAAATAAAAAGATACAAATATTTTGTTTCTAAACTTATGAAGGGTTAGCCTAAACAAATAAAAACACTCAAGTTCTCAATTTAAGGAATGTTTTCCTAGAAATGCATATCTTATCTTTAAAACAGAATCTTTTGTGTAAATAAACTACAAATGTGCAACTTTTGGTATTTTTTGTCACATCATTGTGATCTCTCAACTCACAGCATGTGATTGTGGGTCTCTTTAGAGTGATAATTTTCTGGTAATATGAGGCCATAGTGTTTATGTTTGTCTAAATGCTAACAGTAGAGAGTGACCTGAACCAGCACAGAATCTTCTCTTCCAGCCCCACTGGGCACTAGCCTACTGCCTTCTGGTTGTCAGGCAACCTGTCTGTAAGAACTCCATGGATTTATGTATTTAAATGCTACACTTTTGGTAGCCTGTAGATTTTCAGAACCAAAATAATATAATTTAGATGGGGGCAAGTCTTCTCTCACCCTTTCTAACAAAACCAGTCAGGTTATTATTTGAGTTATACCACAAAACAAATGTGTAACCTGTTTCTACGGTTGGATTTATTCATGTTTACTTATGGGTGTTTGCAGTTATCTGTGATTACATTTCAGCAAGACCCCTATATTCCACTTTGGAATTTACATTTTTTTTGTCCTTTAAAAAAAGGATTTAAAACATTGCTTTTGAAATACTCTCATGTCCCAGTTAAATTGAAGTTTGCACTTCTTTGCAGTCTAGCAGGGGCTCTGTTATTGTTTTCATAATACCTAATCTTATCCATCTTCCAACCACATGACAAAAAGAGCAAAATTGTGGATATAGCCCTGTCACAGCCAGTGGGAGCTGTATCAGACCTGCTTCTGTCTTGTACTTCCACTATTAGTAGCACGGTCATTCCTGTTTGGATTTTGTAACAGGTGGAATTCAGGCTTTTGGTCAAGAACACACAAAAGCAGAGCAAAATCCAACTGCTATTTAAATTTACTTAAATAGAACTACAACTATTTTCAACAGGGATCAGTTTAATCTAACATCTCAAAATCCAGAGGTTAATTCTAATTTAAATATAAATCACTCAAAACATGTTTAATTTGGTGATGATGTTCACACAGTTAAGAGAACACACGTTACACATTTTGATGTTATAGCACTTGATTATTATCTGTATGCTATAGAAAGGCAGAAAAAAAGGAGAAAAAAACCTGGAAAAACAAGATCTGGAAGTTTTCAGGGAAGTGACAGAAACATTTATCAAGCCACTGACGTGCAAACACTTGTTGGATGACTTGATAAGAGCAATTGAGCACTGTGCTAAGTAGACATTGCTAGTATTCATCCACTGCAGGGACTTGCAAAGCATGACTGAAAAAGACCACTTGGAGTGTCTGAATGCATTTAGAAAAGCTTGAAGAGTATATCAATTCAATCCAAAACAGAAATACAAAAGCATAAAGCCATGGAAATTTCATAATAGGTCCAAGGGAGGTGAAACAGAAATGTGTGGGCAATTTCACTGGTTGCTTCCTCTGAAAACAAAGAAGTGTGAATAATGAGAGCATATATGAGCAAAATCAGTTTTGCAGGACAGTGATAGACAGTTACTGATGCAAACAAGAGACAATAAAACCTGGGGCCACTTCACATCATTCAGCAGTGACCAGCACCTGCAGAATCTGGATGCTAATATGTCTGCCCCTTTGCTAGGTGGTGTAAGTAAGTAACAGTGGACTATAGGGATGTCTGGTCAGAAAAAAATCATAAAAAAAATATTTACAATTACAAACAACTCATGACAAACACTAATGTACTGATAAAAGAAAATACATGACTGTGTCACTCAAGGCAACTGTAGATCTTTAGTGGAACCATAGCAGTAGAGAGGCTACAAACAATTCACCAAAACCAAACTGAAACTTCATGTCAGTCAGCTGTAATTTAACTCAGGCTTAAGCAAGCAACCATAGTTAAGGCATGAGTTTTTGTACAGCATCCAAGAGAGCAGTGTGTGACTAGCTATATGTTCATCTGCCCTTACTCCTTAACTCAGTTATACAATTAGGTCCATTCCTAGTTGGATTAACTACAGTAGGCTTTTGGCATGCATCTGAAACGAGACAAACTGCTGCCTTGGTATCAGCAATGTCTTACTCTTGCTCTGATAAGCCATAACCCAAAGAAGAGTTAATCTGTTTTACAGTTCTTTTTGTGACAACAGGTTCAAAGCAGATGCAAATGTTTCAGTCTTTCACTTTCTGGTCTTAAAGACTTATTCCACTGTCTGAGCAAACGCTAAGTAGAATGATAAACCCACTATTAAAGGAAAAAAATTATAGACTAATAAATTTAATTCTTTTTCATTTAAATGGAAAAATTGGCAGATTGAAAAATGCCTTTGCCAATTCAGATCAACAGAACATTCGTTTTACAAATTATCCTTTTGATAGCAAACATAAAAGATATGCGAGAGGCTATAAATTGAGAAGATCAAATGTCATTAAGCAGCACAGCATCAGAAAAAGCAGCATGTATATATGCCATTATAACACATAAATCACTCAAATTATACAATGATGTGGTAGTAGCTTTCTCCTTTTGGCTACTGCTGATCATGCATATGTTTGTCTCCAAGCATGAACTGATCTGCATGATTAGATACCTAATTTATCCATAAAAATCCCCAAGTTTGGTAAAATCAAAACCATAACATTAAAGAAAATTAATCTTAAAGATCAAAACAGTATTTGGGGCAGTGATGTGCATCATATTATAATACACTACCAGAGTGATTATCCTCAGCCTTCATTAAATGTGCTGAATAGCCTTCAAAGCTTAATTGGCGTATCGTGATAGATGCTTACATTCTTTGCTACAGCAGCAATTATTTGAAATGTCACCTCCTCCTGATATGCTACTCCAAATAGGACTAAGTAATAAAGGAACTGATCTTAAAAATATAAATTTTCTTTTCTATTGTTATGTGCCAAAGCATTTACTTATCGACAGCGTATTTTGACTGCATTTTATTATTATATTGTGCTGCTTTTATACCTTTATGTGCTATTGGTGACAGTATCTGACAGTTTTATTACTTATTTTAATCTTATTAAGATAGATATTGAGTTGCTGTATATTAAAAAATTTCTCTGTATTAACTTCTCAATTTGCTCAAGCTCAGAGAGTATGTCACACTTTACTCTAAAAATAAAATATATATATATAAAAATAAAAAGATTAATTCGTCAAAACTACATCAGAGCAGAAAGACTACTGGTAAGACTGCAGGTCAAAAGTCAGTACATTAGGATTTCTACTAGGCTTTTTTCACTTCCTATCCAGCCCTGAGCAAGATGCTTAATCTCTCTGACCATCTCTGTCTTCATCTTGTATATTGGGAATGCCAGCATCTTTACAGCCAGTCATTTTCAGTACTCTGAGAGCACAGATGGAAGTCATTATTCAGAGTCAAATCCTTGTTCTTCTCTCAAAATCTACAGAACCAAGTGTGTTATGATGATTCTAAGAATTTCCTAGAGAACTGAAATTACCAGTCCAGCCACCTCTGAGAGCTGAGTTACTTCACCTAGTCTATAGTCCATACCAGTTCTATTTCTTGGGATGTGCTCTGATTTTTTCAACCCCAGTGTGAGAAATAGTTCATTTCAACAAAACAGCCAGACTGTATTTTTTCATAACAGGCAGGATACTTGTAGATGCTCAAGAGGGCAAATCAGACCACTTGAGATCTGAGCCATTGCTTTAGGAGAAGTTGGTGGATTTGGATGAACCATGCAACATATATAATTAATACATGATAATTATAGTGCATGACAAAACTTCAGATACCACAGCCCATCCAACATCCTATTTCACTCCTCTCCTAATTCTATTCTGACACAAATATTAATCAAGGCATTTCAAGTGGAACTTGATGGAAAAATTGAAATAGTCTCAAGTGTCTTATAAACCGTGAAGTCAGTTTTAACAACCACTTCTGTGTTCATAGCATTGATTTAAGCTTAATGTCTGTTATTTACAGCCTTGACTCATGTATGAAGCCTTTATAAATACAATGGACAAAACCAAACCCAGAAGTTTAATTTCCCTTTAATTTAAGACCAGGAATCACAGTATTGTTACCCTAAACTTTATTAGCACCTTGGTGCTCAGAGATTATTCACTATAAAAAAAAATCAGCTACAAATCTCTTTGCATTAGTAATTCAGGTCAGGCTCATCTTTACTGACAGTGGAGAAGAAAAGACAGGGACTGGATTTTTAATATAATGGGCCCAATTTAATAATTCATTATTTTGGTCTTCTATCAATGGAACTCAGTGCAGTGCCCCAAATACAAGTTTATGTACATCTTTTTATAGAAAATCATGGAGTAATCTCAAAGTACACACCTGAGGAATATGTAAAATTACCACATTCTGCAAACATTCACACAGCCTCTCTCATCATGAATTACTAATGAGAAACAGGACAAAAGACACACATCGTCTCTCACTCAAACTGACATAGAGCTAGCAGTAACTCTAAAGAGCATACCAAATTTAAACCAAAGACATTTAGAAAACTGAGTAAAATCCTCCCTATTGGTGCACGTCATTGACTTACACCAGAAGTGTCCAGTGTGACCAGTGACACAGGAACATAATAAAGGTAAACTACAAAATCTTAATACTCCAGTCAGTTAATAATTCCTGTTAGGAATATTGTACAGAACCCAATTATAAAGTAACATCAATAATTCAGTGAAGCAGTTCTATTCCTTAGAGGCCACTGCACAAATCTTACCTTGTACTGGTATTTACAGACACCAGCTCACTTCAGAAAGTGTGATCCCTCTGTCAGCTGTTACAGCAGCAAGGCCTCTAGCGTGTGCTTCCATGTAATGTAAGAAGAGATGTAAGAGTCATACAGTTTGAATGTGAATGGAACATGTGGGCTAAGTCAACCCAAAATAATGAGAATCATCCTTCCTGAGCATAAAGATTTTAGGAACACTGCCTTTTAAACCTCCCTTTTATTAAGCTTTATTAGCTGCTGTGAAACCTGCACATGATGAAATATTTGAACTTTGCTGTCAGGAGGTAAAGGGTAATGCTTGTAGTGATTGCTGTTTTGCAAAATTATAATTCTTATATCCAAATTCTTATAGATCCACTATAGAAAACCTTTTGGATATTCTCAAATGACTACCAAATGGCACTGGGAGAAAACAAGCATGCTCTGGCAGCTGCATCACCAGACCGTGCTGGGAGACTACAATTACTGACCTTCAGCCCTGCCTCCAGAAGCCTCAGGGTCAGCAAATTGCTTCACGTGAGGGCCATTTCCATTCCTAGTTATGGTCAGTGCCCCAGCATATAAATGTGGGACTGTCTGCTCCCAGAAGCCTGCAGCCAAGTCCCTATGGACAGCAGGAATGAGCAAAGAGCTAAGTTAAAGCCTTGGTAAAGTAGTTAAGTTTGCAGTTACATAGAGAGCTGATCAGCACTTGTTTGATCATGACCAGGACAGACCTGCAGCTTAACCCTTCCTTGCTCTTACAAAGCTTTATAAAAGCTGTCCTTTGGGGAATAATGTACCCCAGTGGTCCCAGAGGATCAATCCTTTGTTACAGTGTCACTTCAGAGTGATGTCTTCAAAAACCTCAAACATTTCAGCAATACTGTTATGGACTGCAGGATGCTAATGGGAACAGACAAAACATCTGCCTTATGGAAAGAATTATTAAGACAAAAGGCATTAACCTTAACTTTTATCTTTAAGTTTTTGCCTGTATTGAAGCATCCCTCTGAAGTCTTGAAATAAGAGAAGCTCTAGGGAAAGCATCCAAAAAGGAAAGTTATCCCAACCAACTCTTTCCAGGATTTCTCATAATGGATCCAAGACTCACTGAGGGAGTTGGGCTGATGTTTGGCAGACAGATAGAGCCAAGAAGCATAAAGGTCAGGAGAAGTCAGGCTCACTGGTTGTTAATAAAAGATTAAAAAGGGAGAAACCGCCTGAGCAGCTTTTTATAACTGAGACTGGGCAGCTAGAAGCTCTCAGGGAGCAAAGAGGCCATAGATACAGGGTCAGAGATCCTTAAATAAACATTGACCTTCAGCTAGAAAGAAGACCTGAGAGACAGAAGCTGAAAGAGGATTTTCACTGGCAGGTTGGCCACTGAGAGTTCCCCCCTGCTACATTTTGCTATTTGAGAGAGACAGGTCCAATAATACTAATTTCATATAGCAGATTTAAAGTTTTCTAGCAGATAAAAAGCCAGGATATTCTTTTTTTCCCAGATAGAATTTTCAATAAAAACCTCTTCCTCAAAGAAATTATATATGTGGTTCTCTGATGGGTGCCCAGAAAAGGTATGCCCACCTGTCTGCATCATCTGCTGTAGGAATACTAGTAACTGGAATAAATTAATTACCACCCAGAAAGCAATAACTGTTAGCAAAATACCTCAAAACAGAAAGCAAGTGTTGCTAAAAAAAAAAAAAAAAAATAAAGGTCTTTTCAGCTTGTGATACTTTGCTAGTATGCAGGTACGCAAGAAGCTGGGAGGGAGCATAGCCAAAGCAAGGGGTCTAAATTGGCCAATGGGATATTCCATATCATGAAGTGTCATGCTCAACATAGATGAGAGTTGGCCAGGAAGTTTCTCTCTGTCTTCTGTGATTGCAGTTTTGGGGTTTCTTTCCTCCAGGATCACTAGCCAGGGATGGGGTGGGCATTGGTCAGCAGGTGGTGAGCAGTTGCACTTTGCATAACTTGTTTACGTATTCTAGTAGTAGTAGTATTTTATTTTCTTTTTTTCCATTTAATTGTTTTTATGTCAAACCACAAGTCTTTGCCTTTCTGATTCTCTCCTGGGGAGGGGGGGGATGGGGAGGAGGGTGAGTGAGGTATTTAGATGACTTCCAGGTCAAACCACAACAATCACACAGTACTATGTAACTTGATGTCTTTATCATCACTGATATCTTATGGATAGTAAAATTCTATAGTCCATTTTCACTCTTCCTACTACAGAAATTTTGTTAACTTCTTCCTACCACCACAGCAAATACCACAATGTATGTTTTTATTTATTTATAGATATATATGTGTGTATATATAAATAGATAGACACACATAAAACGCAGAATGTGGGAGCTTGTTAGGGATGACGACAGAAAGATGTAGAGAGAATCTTCTCCTGCAGTAATAAAATGACAAAGGGCATTTAAAGTTTAAACTGAAGAAAGTTTTTATGTGAGATGTTCATATTTGGTAAACCGGAATTGAAAATCCTAATTCTGGTCAAGCAGTACTAAAACACAGTTCTCTAAGGATTCAACTGAGGTCTCCAGGGAGACCTTGTTGCAGCCTTTCAGTATGTAAAGGGGGCTTCTAAGAAAGACGTGGACAAACTTTTTAGTAGGGCCTGTTGCAATAGGACAAGGAGTAATGGTTTTAAACTAAAAGAGGGCAGATTTGGACTAGATACAAGGAAGACATTTTTTATGATGAGGGTGGTGAAACATTGGCACAAGTTGCCCAGAGAGGTGGTGGATGCACCATCCATGAAAACATTCAAGGTCAGGACTTCAATTACCAAAGGTAAAAAAAAACATTCAACGAAAATACATGGCTAAAAAACACATAAGACAAGCAAGGCCCATGATCTAAGTTCCCAAATCTCTAACAGTAGAGTCAAGTAACAGACTGATAAACAGTACCATTTTCTAACTATAAAATATAATATATTCTCCTTCAAAATGCGTCATGAGAGCTTGTTGATTTTTATGTAGGAAAAGTCTACATGAAATCTTGACTCTTCTTTCATTTCAGAAATGTCAAAATGTGTTGTTTCAAAAAGGTTAAAGTAATTTTGGAGTTCAGTTTTATCAGAGTGATTCATCTCATTTAGGTACTTATTACTATGTTCTAGTATGCTAGAAATATTGCATGAACATGAGGATTATACTTAGTCTATAAGCTATTCATTATTTCATTTTTTAAGCTACCTATTTTACTACACTAGGGTGTTTTGACACTATATAGAATTTTTGAACATAAAGACCATTTGGCACTTGAAGAAATTTAAATTCAGATCAAATTACTGAGTAATCTCATTCAACATATGGGGAATGAAATTTCTGAAACATTTCAGATTGTATTTTACACTTTCCACTTTGAAAAAGTACTTTAATTGAATAAAATTAAAAGAGAGCAAAACAACCCAAAGATGCATGTTTTGTATATAGAATAAGGAGCTTCAGAATGAACTTAAATTTATCATCTTTCTTATTTCAACAGTAGAACAAAAAGAAACAGGAACAAAATATACTTGCAGAATTTCCAACTGAATCTATTTCTTAATGTGTTTGTTGGGTTTGGTTTTGTGGGCTATACTTAATGGATATTCCCCAAAATACTACACATTCATATACAGTGGTTGAACACCTGCTGTGAATTAGATACTTTCACAGCATCTGCTATCAGCATGGAAATCTCCAGCATGCTACAGAGAACCCAAGCAGCGGCTGCAAACTTATCCACGGTAAATATAAATTGATTGGATCTCACACAGTACGCACCCCCCAAAACAACAGAATTGTCATCTTCAAATCTTCCAGAAAGCCAGTCTCCACTGTCATTGCATCAATCATAGAAACTTTTCCCTATGTCTGGAAGAGAGAGAAGACTAATGTAGGCATATCATGTGGCCATAATATAGTCTGTCAAAATTTCAAAGGGTAATTTCCTTGTGAATGGTGCTATATAATTTGAGGCAGAAGGACTCAAGCCACTGATATCAGTTACACTGTTCAGGTGAAGAAGGTTTTATCACAGGAGAAAGGGTTTATAGGATTGAGGCTAATGCTCTGAGCTTTCCTCCCTGTCTGAACTCAAACATTTAAAGTGTAATTTGATTAAACTTCAATTCAAAACCAAGTTCTTTAAAAATGAAAGATTTATTCCATTCTGTCTTTGGATGTTCTAATTAGGCCCTTCCTATATGTACTTTCATTTCAATGTTCTTTCAGGTAGAAAATTATTATTTTTAAGCTTTGTTTTTATTTTAAGGCACGATGAGATAGTGACTGAAAATGCCAAAAGAATCAATTACAAGAACTAAATTATTAAGTGTTACATCAAAGAATGTTTCCTGAAAACCCAGCCATTGTGAGAACTTGAATAATGGAATTTAGACAAATAATCACAGTTAAGAAAGGTTTTGATACATGTTTATAAGAGAGAAGAAATTACTCAAATTATCACAGCACATTAATTAAATGGAAATTGAACTTCTGTCTGTTAAGTCGTGATGAACTTAATAGTAACTACAAAACTGGCAAGTTTACATGAAACCTCTGTATCTGTGTTTCCAATTCAAACACTTCGCAGGTTTACTCAGATATAATAATCTCCAGGTCTAGAACATACACATTTCCTATTATGGCATTTCAGGAGTGACTCACACCAAGCATTTGTGTATATAAACAGTGCAATGCTTAGAAATTTGCTATCTAAATCTTAAGTCTTCCAAGAGAAGCCCTCATTAACTGCCATACCACAATCATTTATGTTTGTTGGTTTACTAAGTTCAGATGCTACTAGTACCTGTAACTGGATTTTAACAGGATTTTCTTCTGGCATCTTCCATTTCTATATAATCTTTTTTTTCGCCCCAGAAGTGGTAATTATGAATAAGGGCATTAAGGTGCAATAAATTAATCAGTTCATTAAAAATCAGTATCACTAACAGTCTTAAGCCGTCCTAGGAAATCTAACAGTTGCAATCACCAGTTGTTGGGGTTGGGAGGCAGGGGGCAAGAAAGACCAAAACCTACACCATGGAGTCTGCTATACAGCTGTTTTTAAAATCCAGGTCCCAAATACTCATACAGCACTTTCACATATATTCAGTTCCTTAATCAAATTATTCATGCACCTTTTTATACCTTCTGACATCACCTATCTTGCTTACACAGGAAGTGAAAGAAAGCAGCAGAAGTACCTTTACTTTTGCTCCTTACCACACTGCAAAATACAGGAAAAATGAAATCTTTAAAGTCTTCCTTTTTTAAGCAACCAAACACGCACATACACATGCAAGAACAGGCAAAAATAACAGGAGGTGCTGGTCCAAGTCTTACTGGACTTTCTTACTTTTTTCTTTAGCTTATATTCTTAAAAGATGCTTGGACTCCTTATTCAGTCTTTCAAAAACTGTCCATTTTCTGATCCTCCTGCAAAAATCTTGTTATATTTCCTAAAAAGGCTAAGGGGACCTAGTACAGAAGGTTTTTTGGTTTGCTTTGGGTTTTTTGTTTGTTTGTGGTTTTTTTGGTTGGTTGGTTGTTTTTTTCCCCTCTCTAGAGAATCAAGCAAACACTACAAAGTAACTGGGTGTGGAAATATTTTTGTCTGCTTTTATCTTATGTGCAGTGGGAAAACATTGAAAGGTAAGAAAAAACTTCAAAGTCCTTCCCTTTTTTCCTGCAATTTTACATTTTCTATGTAGTACATTAAAATGATCAGCAATTCAAGAGATGGGAAGTCACGTAAATAAAAGTTGACGGAATGTAAGAACATACCAAAAAGAGTCATGAGAAAAAGGTGAATACAACAGTATCTCAGATTAAAAAAAAAAGAAAAAGGGGGGGGAGTAGTGTTTCCAGTAGTAAACTGAGAATTACTTAAAATTATCATATCTGTATGAAATATTTTCCTCTGTTCTTTGATACTACCCAAGCAATATGAGAGTGTGTGGGTAAGAAAAAGGTAGATTTCTAAAGTTGAAACCCACTGAAGGCTGAGCCCACTTTAAGGCTAAAGCACACAGAGTAGTAATATCTGATAATAATCCCTAGTTTTATAATAGAATGCAACATAACACAGGAATTACATTCTGACATGAAATCGTGGTGGATCATCAGTTTAATTTCTAAACTGCAGTATGTAGCCTTGATTGCACTGGTGTGTATCTGTAGATAACTATGGTAACAAGCTAATCAGGCCACCAGTTTGCTGGGTGAATTCACTGTTCCAGCTCTGTATTCCAGAACCTGCACACCTGTCTACATTGCTGTGGATGAACACTGGCATTTGAATTGTTCTGCATGTTCACAAATACTTCTGCTGCTATTTGCTAGCCTTGCAACGTGGGAATGAATACTTCATTGTTTGTTCTGCAGTTATTTGCTTTCATAAACTGGTATTTGTGTTTCTGAAGTGCATCAGTTAGCATAAGATGTGTAGGCACCAATTCTATTTTGTTAACATTACATAATGCTTAGCATAATGACAGGCTGGCTCTGGTTAACAAAGCTGTGAATAAACTTGGCTTTTTTACATGTGTTAAAGCACTAATTGAAATATCTGTTCAAAATAAATTGTTTCAAAGAAAGATTTAGAGTGCTGCTATTTTTACCAACATGACATCCTTCTCACTGAAGCAGAAGGCTTGCAGGTAGAAAAATTTCAGCAGGTAGAAAAATTTCAGCTAAAAAATTATGATTAATAAGCTTCTCAACTGATATAGTTATAGGGGTTCAACTGTACATGAAGTCTGAGTGTCATTTTTAGAGTTGCTGTAGAGACACAATGCCCTGAAGTCACTCCCTACCGTGGTTTAATGCTGGGCCAGCAATTAAACGAATGACAGATGCTCTCTATTGCTCCTCTCTCCCTTGTGAGGAAGGGAAAGGAAAGACAAAAAGGGAAAGAGAAGTAAGGGTTGGAAACTAAACTGCACGGCTTTAATGAAACAGTAAGGATTAAAAAGAAAATAATCAAATATATACAAACCTAGTATCACGCTTCACCCCAATAACACTCTAGTCACTACCAAGGCTGCAGGACCCTGGGAAAGTCCCAGACTGGGGTCCTGGAGTCAGCAGCAGATGGGAGCTGGAGACAGGAACACACAGAGTCAGGAACACATGGATTGGTATCAAAGGCAGACAAACAGATGGAGTCTTCTCAGGATGCTGGCCGTGGACAAAGAGAGCTTGATTCTCATGATGACCTAGATTTATACCACATATGACACAGAACACTGGTTTTGGTCAATTTTGGGTCACTTGTCTGGCCTACTCCTCCCTGCAGGAGGGTCGCAGGTGAGACCCCTTTGCTCCCTTTTATTGCCAGAGCATAAGATATTTAGCAGAACCAAGCAGTTGCCTTGGTTCTGCATACCATTCTCATGCAGTAAGTATAAGCAACAACAGTTATGAGTCCTAAAGGCAGACACTGACTGAAAAGCCATTAATTTCAGCAAGTGAAGTTACTTAGAAGAGACTTAATTGATAAGTAAAATTACTAAAAGAAAATTGGTTCTGCCCTGGTTCAAACCAGGACATTCCCTCCTATGCACTAACTACTCTCCCACTATTCAGGTCCCCTGAAAAGATTAATCATGCTCTCTGCCACACAGTCCATCAACTTTTCTGGTCTGTAGAAGAGGGAGATCCTTACTGTCACTCTGAGCCATGACTACCTCTTCAGTTCTGTGTATTGTAACTTCCCAGGTGCTGACCAGTCTTGTCTGCATGTACTGTGTATATGATAAGGTCCAGTTCTTGAGACACTACTAATTGCTGTTACCACTTCACCTCACTCAGCTGTTCAGAGACTGTTTGCAGTGTCCAAGTAGGGGGGCTACTGAACCATTCTACACACATAGTAAGGTGTAATCAGAAAAATAATTCACAGCTTTGTCACCTATAATGTAGGCAGTTCAGGCAAACTACCCCAATCGACTATATTCTTTACAGCAGCTTCTAAAAGTAGATTGCTGCAAGCTCTATTCCTCTTTCTCAGAAAAAATGTGATAATGCTTGAAAGAAAAGGTCATGCAAAGGGAAAAAATAATCAAACTGCCTTCAAAAACATTAATCCTCATAGTTATGTAATGATTTTGGCTAAGATCACTAAAAGTGTCTTAGATTAGGGTTTCACTCTGCCATTACCCTCTAATATAAGTGTAATTCAAACTATTTGATTCTGTAATGAATATTTGAAGTGTTCTAGAACAAGGCCTGTATAATTTCATTGTTTAACCTGGTGTACAAATTCACTTCCCATATATAAATTTTGTTGGCTTAAGAGCACTCAAACTTTTTGCACATCTGTGGAATAAGACTTTGGAGCCCAGATTTCTTTCTGTATGTAAGCATATTGATATCCTTTTTTCTGCTCACAATTGTGCAAGGTCCCAAGAGAGCTAAGTGTGTTAGTTTCCAGAGACCTAACCTTGATACATTTTCAGCTTTTACTGTGGTAAGTACTTCTGGCTTTTTTTGACATGAAGCAATTCTATAGCTTCCTTCTCTTCATTTCTTATCTGCTTCCATCTGTTCTGTTGCTGTCAGCTCAAAACAAAGATGAAGGTGACAGCAGTGTTACCTGATAATGCATTACACATTGCTTTTTGGAGGTTCTTTGAGATCCATAAACTGAGGTTTAGCTCTCAACGATCCCGAAGTTGAAATAAATCCATTCCAACTCCCTGGAAAAAGTTGCACTTGGAAAATACTTAAGAACTACCAGGTGACATCGTATCCAAATTTGCATTTTTATTTTTATTTTCCATTATTCAAAATCTTTACATTTGTAAGCACAAATCATTCTCTTACCACTGCTGACAAGGACAGGTGATGTTCTGAGCATGATCACTTTTCTATTTATGTTTTTAGGACCCATACTATTCTGTCCTCTCATCTATCTTAGTTACCATCTCAGCTTCTCTCCCACACAGACCTTCCTGGACATTAATAGGAGCATTCTTTTCTCTTTAAGACTCTTAATACTGTAATAGAAGTAAATATACATTGTTTATTCATTTGTGATTACACCAGTCACCTGGGGATAAAATGCCCTGCAAGTAAGCCATTATTTCAAAGGGATGTAGTGTTTTATTTGAGGTCAACCAATAAGTGCTTACACAGGAACACCACTAATGGGAAACAGCTCTTGAAGACTAAATCTGTTGATTAGTTATTCACTATGTACCAAGCCACCTGCTTTCACAAGGTCCAACTTCCAACATACTTTTCTTTCAAATTTTGATTTGTTACATTTCAATAGCCTGTTTGCTTGATTTTTGCATTGTTACTCCCTTTGAGTCTGAATGAATTTCAATGAGTAATTCTTATGAATGTATATCATGCTACATGTCAATTACTAGCCCTAGAAAGGTTTGCTTTGCTGTGTGGTTTCTGCTGCTTTAAATTAAGAAGATCATAGTTTCAACTCAAATTCATAACATGAAACAGATTTGAGATTTGTGAATTTATAATGAAAAGTCAAAAGTGGGAAGTTAACACTGGCATGTCAGGATATCTCTAGGAAGTAAATCTTAAGACTGATTCTGTTGCATCTCCTGTATTGACTTATGAGTCTCATTTGCATTTCACTGGGGAGGTTTCTGAGACATTTCCTAATAAGTGCAGTGAGTATGGGCAAGTTTCTCTAAGATGTTCTCCCTGATGTAATTCTAAAAGGAGTTGAAGTTATTTTGAGCACTTCTGATTTGCACATGTATTGCATTTGAGAATCTACCAGGACATATTATCACTGTATGAAATGTAGGTTTCCCTTTCCTATTCTCGTAAAACTGCTTGCAAGTACAAAGAAACAAAAATAAGAAACAAGACCAATTTGTGGGTTATATTTGTGGTCTCACTGACTTCACTTACTAATAAAGCTAATATTAAGTAATATTAGCCTTGTTTAAACAAATACCCTAAAAAACAGTCATCTTCTACCATACTGCAATAAATATTTTACCTATAATTTATTTCACACAAGTGGAAGTAACATACCAGTGAATATGGTCCAGAAGCTTCAAAGTGTGCTTCTTTCAAAGACAGTGTTGTTTGGTATACTGGCATCACAGCATTTTGATGCAGCACAGTTTTATTCAGGAGTCTAAGCCAATGAATACCAGCTATAATTATTTTATTACAATAGCATTATTTTGAAATACTCTTACTTTAGCCACTTCTAATGCTTCCATAGCTCACTGTGAGGCTTGCCTGCATATAAGGTCTCTTTAAAGAGAAAAATATATCTAAGGGTTGGGTTAGATCAGCTCCCACATGGCTGCTGTTTAATAACTATGCTGAACCTGCCCACTGCCATAATACAGTACAGGCAAGAGATCCATGGAAAAATACAGGCAGTGCATATACACAAGAGATACCTAAAAGCAATTTTAGTTGCTCTGCATGTTTATTTAACTATCAAAACTTAATTTGCAGTAGATATTGCAAAAGGTTTTCAGAGAAGAACACTGTTATTAGTCATTGATGAAGTCTTTCCAGATTTGTTAGGTTCATATTCAGTGTTCAAAGCTGACAGGCTGTGCTGAAAGTTTTCAGCCTTCTCTTTTCACCCTTTACAGTCTCATCTCTGCAGCACTTTGCCTAAGGATACCATCACTCTCTTTGCTGATTCTTCATCTTAGATCTGGGGAGAAGGGGCAGTGAGGGGAAAAAAGGAAGAAAGCTTCAACTTATTCATTTATTTATATATACTTTTTATATGCTGCTCATGAGCAAGTTCACATAAAACAGTGTAAAGCCTGCTCAGGTTCAGATCTGCCTGGGCTTTACACTGTTTCCAGCACAAATCAAAAATGTAGTCCCATATCAGCTACCATGAAGAAAACTAACTGTATCCCAAGCAAAGCCAGCACACCTTGTCACCCTGAACATTATTTTCCAGGAGGCTGTACTTCCCCCACGGGGGTTCTGCACTGAAAGAACCCCAGAATGGTTATAAGGCATATTTCTGATTTGCAACTTTTTTTAGAAAGTTGGCAAAAAGTTGCATTTTGATGTTGTGTAAAGCAACACAGAGAAGCTGCTTGTAATGTGGCGTTTTGTTTTTTACTCAGTATTGGTCTCCTGTATAAATGAGTATATCCTCCTGTTTAAGCAAGTCGGTTAGCTTTTGGATGATAAAGAGTTAGCAGAATAACAGAATTTTGTTTTATTTATCTACAATTCAGATTCTGACAGTCAGCCTAAGTTGTCCTTTATCTCTGCACCTTCTTTGTGGAAGGTGAAATAAGTCACTCAGGGGAACAGCATTTCAGGAAAAGCTCTTATATTTGTTTGGTTTTCATTGTGCCAAGTCCTGTGAATCATAATCAAATCCTGAATGAAACTACTGTGGAGATTTAGCTAGCTCAGCTTTTTAGCTCTCTGCTCCAAGAGTTTGATCCACAGAGAAAGCACAGGGAAGAAAAGAGGCAGACAAACCTAGGGAAGCAATATTTGGCTAATCGAGTTATGCTGTGCTCAGAACCAAGCTAATCTTACCAGTCAATATCAGTGTAATCCTGACGTAAGAAGCCTGCTGATCAAAGAGATAAACATACAACCACAATTTCAAAGGGTGCTGAACTCCCTAGATGTTTCCCTGTTCTACAAGGAACTATCAGTGTTCAGTAGCTTTGAAGTCTGGCTCACAGTACTATCTATGAAATTAGCTGGGGGAAAATATACAAATCAAAAATTCCATAAGAATGCTTATGGAGTTAATTGGCATAATCCACTCAAATGGCAAGAGCCTAGGAAAAAATCCTGGAATCCAGGAAGAGAGAGAACATAAAGGGAAGGGATTGGGAAAGGGGGTAAGTGTAATTCTTGCTGAATTTTTGTATTACAGAAGCACAACACTTTCCCTCATAATAAACATGTACCAGCTGTAGATTACCTTGGACTGCATTAGCCCTAGTTAAAATGCTAAAACTCTTTTGAAGCCTATGGATGCAGCTGGGAGCTCAGGAGGAATTATGTCAGAACCTTTTATCCTTTGTGTGCAGTATGCTTGTCTCTGTCCTCCTAAACATTTTAAACTTCCCCTCTCAAGCCATACACAGACACTGGGGCTCAGTTTTGGAAATACAGACAGGGACTCAAACTTTCAAAATACAGACTGTCTGTTGTGGAATGAGTCAGAGATCTCAAAGGACTGTCACAAAATTCAGAAACATTTTTCAGACACCCTGAAATATTTTTTTATAAATCAGCAGAAATGAGCTAATAAACTATTTGTTATATCAAACAGATAGAAGAAAAAGCCAAGTATGCAATACAAAATGTATAAACACATCAAGACTGAAATATGAATTCTAGTCTCTTCACAGCTTTAATTCCAGTGAAAAAGAACAAGATGATATATGGAAATAGAGAAGTTGCAAGATGAAACAAATCACCAAGTGTCTTACTGAAATTCTAATGTGTTATTCTGTGATTTAACTACCAAAGAAAACTTATATGAAGGTGTCTAGACTTAGCATACCTGAGTTATTTAGCAAAAGCAGAGAAGCCAGAGCATAGAGCTATCACATTTTAGCCACATCCTTGCTGTACACACTTGGGAGAACACATTAACAATGCCAGCTGCTACCTGATGCAAGTGACAAGCTAGTAAAAGCTTTTGAACCTTACAGAGGGAAGAATTGAAATGCATGGACCACTAAAAAACCAAGGAAAAGCCCCCACCTTCCCAAAAAGTAGAGAGAGAATAAGGGAGAGAAACTTACAGGCTGGAAACTAAACTTCACAGCTTTAATGGAATAGTAATGATGAAAAATAATGAAATATATACAAATATATAGAAAACCAACCTCACACTTGTTGGGATCTGTTTAAGAGATGTCTCTGCCCGAATTAAGGTACAAATGAGGCCATATGCCAAAGTCATTTCATTTAACAGTAAATGAAAAAGAGAGTAAGAGAAAGAAAGATTGTAACAATAGTAATAGAGATAGTAACAGAATTCCAAATCACCACCCTTGGATCCAGCATTGTCAGGTCCATTTTCCTGGTTGGGGGGGTGCACACCCAACTCAATGTATAGTGCTGGGGCCTTTTATTGTGTTTCGGGGCAGGCATTACCTCCAGGTATTACTTCCATGGTTAATTTACATGATAAGCAAGAGTGGGCATTTCTACAGTAACTGCACATACAACATGGGGGAAGGGTAGTTGAGCTGGGGGTCGTGGAGATTGTCTCAGTGACCTCACATCCAGCTCCTTTGTGTGAAAAAGGAGGCCCGAGTGTTTTTATCTCTTCATATCCATGTAGAAGGGTCACAGGTGAGACCCCTTTACTCTAGTGCATAAGATGTTTAGCAGAAATAAGCAGTGGCCTTGGTTCTGCATACCATTCTCCTGCAGTAACTACAAACAATCAGTCTTAAAGGCAGACACTGACCGAAAAACACGCAGTTAATTTCAGCAATTGCAGTTACTTAGAAGAGACTTCACTGAAAAGTGAAATTACTAAAAGAATTTTATCCTGGCTCAAACCAGGACACCTGCACATTTAAGTGAGGCAAATCAGAAATACAACAGAGAAGTAACTTCAACATTAGATTGAAAAATAAATTTCTCAAAAAAGGTATTTCTGTGAGGATATTTCTATCATTAGAAATAGTTTTATCATTGCTAATATTCAGAGAGGCACTGGCAAAAAGCACGCATGGAAACAGTTCAGAACATTTAGATTCAATGCAGCTATAGAAAAAGGTTGGAGTACTTGCCCCCAGGCAGTTTTTCTAAGCTAAGTTTTTGAAAATATATGTAAAACTATGACTGTCTGGATAGTCCTAAGAAGTAGAACTCCACTGTGCTATGGATAGAGACAAGACATGGAGATACAGCCAAAAACCTGTTTTTATCATAATCCACAAATCAGAAAGTGCAAGCAGGGGGATAAAACTAGTAATACTTTTCAAAATCTTCTTTCAGATTAGATCATCTCATATTTTGTATTCCAGAACCTTAAAGTGGACAATCTGCTACATTTTCCATTTTCAAATAAATTTATTACAAAAGAGTTATTGTTAATATGCTGCTTACACAAAGTATAAAACAACAGACAAAATGCAAAAGAACTACTAATAAGCAACATGATCATTAAGAAAGTCACAGTACAACAGACTGTGAAAAAGACAAAGCAAGAAATACTGAGAAATGTTGGACATTTGATACCTTTTAAACCTAAGTAAGCCTCTGTTCTTTTGATGGGACAGGCTCCAAAGTGCTGCTGATCTTACTGTCTTGATTTCAGATGGCTTGGGGGACACTCTAATGGTAGGAACTTTTTCCTCCCAGGAATTATTGGGTGACTAAAATACATCCATATGGATCTATATGTACACTAAGTTAAGTTAATGTATGAACATGTATACATAACTCTAATGAATTTTTTTACATTAAGGTTAAATTAATTGCTCTACAGCACCAGTCACAGAATCACAGAATCCTAGGGGTTGGAAGGGACCTCGAAAGATCATCTAGTCCAACCCCCCTGCAGGAGCAGGTCACCTAGAGTACATCACACAGGAACGCATCCAGGCGGGTTTTGAATGTCTCCAGCAAAGGAGACTCATCTTGAAAACAATTAAAAAAAACCCCAAAAATATAAATTAACCTGAGATTTTTAGGCCCAGATTGTGGTTATTTCCTGAGATAATATCCAGCATTTTGATTCCTCCCAAGACCACTATTTTCACATATATATCTGGTATGATCAAAAATAATTTCCCATAAATTCTGCCTAATCAAAAGATGAATGAATCTCAGAAGGCATTCATGTAGAATCCTTTAAAAAGTAAGCCCCAGAAGCAGACAACTAAAGCTCCTACTAGCTCTCCAGTTTTCCTAGTGTCTCAGACTTCGATTTTATCTATCTACTCCCTTGGGCGCTGGACTGCTTTTTCTATATATTTTCATGTGGACCAGTATAAACCAGCAGTTATAAGCTCAGGGCTAGGTTTTTAAGTCAGACTAGAAGGTAACTTTTTCAGAAGCATATGAAGTTTTGTTCTATTCTCAGGAGTCACATTTCTATACAATTTATTGGGTCTGGGAACATGGGAATATATTTTTGCATGTGTGGCACCATGAATAATTATCATTACTGATATTCTGAAATAAAGAACTCATTTGCTGCCAGAAAAAGTAGAACCCTCTGTCTACAATAGGATATTACTACAGAAGTGAGGTCTCAAAATTCTAACAGGAGAAAAAGGTTTCTGTTTCCTTCCTGCTTATAAATTCTAATTCACAAGCCAATGAACCTTAAAGTGAACAGGAAAAAAAAATCAAGAATAATAATTACATGTTTTAAGGCACCAGATGAATTAAAAAAATAAATCACAGGATTGTAAGCTTGCTTTTAAAATGTTTTCAGTATCAATAAGGAAGTTTCTACCACTGTTTTGTCACAGACAATGGCAAGTACAAAAGCTACCCTGCCCTGCCTTAGGAATTCAGTTCAAAAAGCCAAAATTTTCGTTAAATTGGTAAATCATTAAACTTACCTGTTATCACTCCAAGTTGATTTATCTTTCAAGCTCACAGATAAACAACTGTTGGAATAATGCAAGCCACTTGCAAAGGGAAATGACAGAATAAGTCTAGTTTTGGAAAGATTATGCATACAAGAATATCTGCTGTGACACCAACTTTATACTCCTTCGATCACCAGTGAATATTAACTTACCACAGGCATTATCCCCTTGTGTTTATAATCATATTTTCCAGCATGAAAAGCCAATTATATGTAAACAATGCACTATATTTTCAGTGAAGCAGATCACATATATTTCTTTCTAGTACACTTGTAAGTGCATTGCCAAGCAATTTATAATGTGTCAAGAGTGGCACATAAGGAATACAGGAGGACTTTAAAGTCTCAACGTCTTTTATACACAGTTGAGTAGCCTAGGTAATGGCAGGTAAAACACCTGTGACTACAGTTTGCCCATCTCATGCTAAATTATAAGAAATATAAAAAGTAAAAATAAAGAATATAAGAGCAAATTGGAATGGAGAGCGAGTTAAGTGCAAATACTGTATTTATTATTTCATTGTGAAGTCCCTGCACAGAGAAAATAATTCTTCCCTTTGAGAATATTGCATTTCTTCCTCCCCAGCCTCATTTATTATCAGGTATTCTTTTAAAACCTCCAAGACTCAGATTATCACAAAAGTAAGGTGATGGATTTTTCTTTTGTTGCCATCCCTTTCCTGCCTTATTTAGGTCAAAGCATCCTTAGACCAATGTCCTCTGATTTTTGAGGACTATAAGGGTTAAGTATAGTTTGGAAGGACATAAACACTGCTACAGTCATAACAATACTGATACAAACACACATGAAGAGCATTTCTTTTACAGAAAACAGAACATTTGTTAAGCCATCTCTCTAAATATTACAAATACAAAGATCCAGGCTCTCTTAACTACAGGATTTATAAAAATAGAAGACATTGTCAACTGGTTTTAAATCTATATAATACTTACTGAGCACAAGACATACAAGAATGATTGCTTGTTACAATTATAAAAAAGGAAAATTATTGTATTTCTACCGTATTCTCTAGAAAATAAGAAGAAATCTTCAGGTTCTAATTATGAACAGAAATGCTGTTTGCACTCTAAGAAAGTAGACTACCCCCTTATCTGATAGTGTAGATAAAATTTCCAGAAATAGAGATTAGGGAAGGGAAGAAAAGAAAGTGCAGTAGATAAACCTTAAACAGCATTGCCAAAAATGTCAATAAAGACAGAATAGTCACTACTTTTGTAATACACACAAAAAGAGTTTTGTGTATCCTCAGAGACTTCTGTAACAGGAATAGTCTCTACAAGAAAAGGAATTCAGAACCATGCCTTGCACTTAATTATGCACAGGCTGAGGTTTTTGTCATGACAAAAGATTACACTGAGCTTGTAACAGGTAATAGACCTATCAATTATAGCTCTTGATAAAGTAGGAGAGATATGAAAAAGAGTGAGGGGATTCATTAAACAGAAAATAGGCAAGACAATAATTGATTATTACAAGTAACAAAGAAACACAGGAATACTATTTAACAATAGAACATACTGCAGCTACTGGCTTTCACTTCTGCCACTGGCCTTCAAAACAACACAAGTGACCTGCTTCTGCCCCCCAGGCTCATACTTCTTCTAATAGATTTTCCAAAGCTAAAAAGTTCGTATCTCTCAGTTCAGACTAATGGAAGTAGTAAGAAGTTAACACTTAAATTCCCATTATACAAATTATTTTGATTGTCTCTTTTCTAAGAAAAGTACAAAATTAAGACTAAAACTAGAATTGCTGAGGTACTGCCCAGAATAGAGGAGCAAGAAAACAGACAAAATTCTGTCTTTTCTTACTCATTGAGCAATACCAAATGTTCAGTGTACCTAACCATCCCAGGAGAAAGCTTCTGAGAAATCTTCAGAATTCTCAGTAAAAGCATGGTAGTGTGAAACATTAATAGTTTAGGAAGGCAAAAGGCAATAGACAAACTGCAGCACAGGAATTTTCAGTTAAATACAAGGAAAAATTCTTCACAAGTCAAACTCAAGTTCAGTTAGACAGAGCCTTGAACAATCTTACGTAAATTTGAAGTAAACCCCAATTTGAGTGAGGAGTTGGCCTCTAGTAGTCTATCCACGATAAATTATTCCACAATTCTGTGACCAGAAAGCAATGATAGCAAACCATTGGAATCAGTTCAAATGCAAGCATCTAGCTATCCAAAGTAGGAAAAATACATTGCCAAAATCTCAGTGTGACTTAAAAATTCAGTATACTTCAATTACTGGCAAGGATGCAATTATTTGCACTGGATATCATTACTACATTGCTCTGACCACCCTAAGGCATTCTTCAACCTTAAAGATCTATTTGAATGCTTCTTCTCACTAATGCTAGGAAAAGCATCGTATTCCTGGGACTTCCCCTAAATGGGATTCATAGTGTACACTCATCCACAATTACATAGCAATATCTAAAATAAAGACTATGGCAGTTACACCATCTAAAATCTGTTACTTTTTTGTGAAGTGTAAATTATCAAAAGGCAGAAATAAGGCACAATGTGCATGACTCATTCCTACTCTCCTCATCATCCCTTTGGAATGGTTAAAACCCTTGATATTTTTCTAGTTTTATATATCCTCTCTTGATGTGATAAATCACACCAGATCAAAGAAATGATGAGCATGTCACTGCCGATTTAACAAGAATCTCATTTATGGCACGTTACATTTGGTAATTTTTTGGAGACAGTTGAATTTAAGAATCAACTATTTCTTTCTTAACCATTTCATTTCATGGTAAGTCTGAATATTTTAAGGCAATTGAGCAAGCTGCTCGATTTGAAAGTCTCTGATGTTATGACAAGCTCACAATATTGTCTATTTAAGGATAAGAGGCAAATCTGACTAATTAATCAGGCATGTATACTTGACTTCAATATACTACCCTCCTACCTTGCTTTTTGAAATTACGAGGAAGCAAGCGAGAAGACACCCATTTAAACTGCAAATGGCAAGTCATGCTATAAGCAATTTTCAAAGGGTTTGAAGATTTTGAGACACATGAAAACAGTTAGCCTTGCTGCAGAAAACCCATAGAAGAAATATTATTTTCAACTCCACATAATGAATCCTGAAGTCCTTTAGATAACTTGGGGCTGAAGAAATGAGAACATTACTTTGAGTATTTACAGTGTTCTATAAGTACTGATACTTTGTATTATCTATATCAACAGTTAAATAGCTACCTAAACTATATAAAAAGGATTTATTTGATTTTTTTGCCAGGAAAGGCAAGGGCAGATATACAATGTGGGATATGTTCCTGCAAATTGTGCTGGCTTTCAGGGTCCCAGCATTCATAATGAGTCATGCAGCTGCAGGTTATCACATTTCACAGACACCAGCTCTTAAAGGTTACTCCTAAATGAATGGAGACACTCACAAACCAACTAGGGATGTAGAAAATCCGTTAGTACCATCAGATACAAAAATGAGAAATAAATGGTGTAGATTGGTTGGTTTCGCAAAGTACACACATGCAAACATCTGTGTCATGTAAGCGTGTCAATGAATATTTTCTTGCAGAACAACATGGACTGTATTCTTAAAAAGCTTTTGGAAGTGGAGCCCCTTGAAAAATTAACTATTCAAAAATTTTCCTAAAAGTCTGACTTGAAGGTTTTTTGAACAAAACCAACCCTGTATATTAATTGACAACCTTCTCATCTTCAAAGAGATAATTATGTGTATATTTGTTATCTTTACAAATATGATCATGACTACTTTTTTTCCTGTTCTTAAAAACTGTTTTTAAACTTGATTAAATACATGTCCTATGGCATTCAAATCTTCAAAAATTAAAAGTAAGGCTTCTATCTTTTATAATCTATTCAGGAAAAGCTTGGCATTAGACCAGGTGGCCAGTACAGAAAAAAGCAGAACCCATGCATGCATGGGTTTGGTTTAATTGTCCAATTTACCATTAAAAGTAATTTACTCTAAAGGTAAAAAATCCTGATGCTAAAAGTATACCATCCACATATTTGTGCTTATTGTATTTTCCAGGAAGTAGAAACTTAGTATTTATGACTTCAAGCTTGATTCACATTGAAACACATCCTTTGCTTCCAGGTTCTTTGGTGGTCTTTCTTTAACATACTTAAAAGGTCAAATCAAATCTATTCATCAGAACCAGAATGAAGAGCTGGTTGCACACACAATCTACTTTTATCATGGAAAACAAAGTTGTTTTCTCCAAACACATCTTTATTCCAAGGCCTCAGTGGCTTCCTTTCAGATTGGTTATCCAGCAGGTTTCCTCATCATCTACTAAGCGACAAACAAGTATAGATTCAAATTATGTCTGAGACTAGTTAGATCTGAGCCTCTCAGTTTTAGGTGCTGCATAAAGATATCACAAAAGACAGGCAGCATTGCTCTCATCTTCATAAGAACTTTTAATTGATTTATTTGTCCTTTCACTTCAAAAATTGCCCATCTATATTCTTTCTACTGTAGAATGACACCTATAGAACATCTAGAAGTTAAAAGATGACAGTTGCAGAATGCCTGAAAAATGAGTCTTTCCTAGTTTTCTTTCAGGTTCATGAATAGCTAAGGTGCTTGAGAAGGAAAACCATCATGCCACATTGGCGATATCTCATTCTTTGTTAACCCAACATGGGTAACCTCAAGTTCATCCACACAGCACTTTTTTGTTCAGGCTGTATCAGATTTGGCATGTGAAAAGGCAAGTTTCAGGGAGTTGCCCAATTGCAGTTCAGTGTGGTCTTCCTTGTTTTCTCCCATTTTTAATATAACATGTTTTATATTTTAAAATTTTGTAGATTGCTTCAGGGAACAAACAGTTTTCTGAGCACTGGAACTAATGAAGCCCCATTTCCAATATATTTGAGTCTTTTGAGTGATTGTCTTTTTAAATTGAATTATACCTATTTTTTCTGACACTTTCATAAATCTATAGTATTTTCAGAGAAACATATGAGCTGCCAACCACAGCTATAGAAATAAGGTGACAACATCAGAAGTTATTAGGGAAAAAACTTGAAAACATTCATACCATGCCTCTCTGTCAAGTATGTTTGAAATAGATCATGGAGTCGAGCAGTCTGGATATCTGTTTCTATTTGCATCACACTCCTGAATGTTTAAAACAGACTTTTTATGACAGCAGTAGAAGGAATACCACATTTTTTTTGCCAGAATACAGTACTCAGCTCTATAGCCAATCACCTCAGAACAGCTTCAAGTCCTTGGAGAGACTAAGAAAAAACAACACATACCCTCAGGGGATGGTTACCTTTTTTTCACTTAGGAATGCTCTTCCCTACAGGCTTCAGACCCTGGGGACATTACCAGGCAGCCTGCAAACCCAAAGGGACTCCTGAAAGTTTTGCAGACTTAGAGAAGCTTAACTGGCTGCTGTAATGATCTCTCCGATGAGTTCCATTATGAGCCTTTCTTAGCCACCCCATGCTGCATTAGACTTCCTTTCAAGTTTCCCGACTTGAGCAGGTTTTACAAGCTCTTCTGATACTCACTGCTCCATCAACAGACTCAGCAGTATACACAGGTTATTTTTGAGATTAGATGTCCCTGCAATGTCAGAAAACATCTTCCTCGAGAACTATACCACTCTTGACTCTGTGCATTTTATAAACTTTCTGTGTACTCCTCCCCTCTTGTCCCTTGTACGCAGCTCTATTTTTATTTTTCTTCCTCAGATTCAGTTAGTCAAATTACACTGTCCTAGCATACTCTTAAATCAAATCACAGAACTAAAGTTTTTAGTTCTATCGTGCTTTACCAGACATATTATACTCCATATTATCAGCTCTCCACAATGCCATGTCTTGTCCCGGTGTTGACCTCCAGTCCTTTTTTGCTGTTTCTTTTATCAGTCATTTGTCAATTTTACTATGCGCTCTTAATTCCTTTATATTGCTTTAGACTTATCTAGCCTGTTTTCCAATTTCTGTTCATCCATCCTCTCACTGTTACTTGTATTTTCCATCAACAGTCCTCTATACTATATTTCTCTACTTCAGAGCACTTACTAGAAGGGATTTATCAAAATCAAATGATAGGCATCATCTCAAAATATCACATATTGCTCTTCGCAAACGTCTAGGGACAAAAGTACTAAAATCTTATAAAGATTCAGTGCAAAGCTTCTTGACCTCATCTACATTTGAAAAATTCCTCAGTCCTGTAATGATTTTAAAATACTCTCAAAATTGCCACAGGTTATTCAGTGTCTGGTTCTGGTGCCTCCTGATGGGTGTGAAAATTTGTAAGGTCTTTCACGCACAGATTATTTTGTCTCACCTCAACTAGTACCCAAATAGCTTCCAGTCCTACAGAAAACAACTTTAATAATACCCATATGGGTATTATTCTGGCTTCTATTATGTGGGTTCTATCTCAGTCTGTCCATGGTTGGTTGTTACTGTGAGGTGAATAAGTAGGTACAGATTGAGAATACAATGTATTGCTTTGTTTTGACATGATTTTCTTTGTATGTACACATTATTCTGGACTTAACCTTCTACCTGGACATTTCCAAGCTATCTTCCAAGTGGTACAGAAAGTCTGAGAAACACTTCTAAGAATTGTTAACACTCCTTAAGAAGATTTCTTTTCTGGCTTACTAAGTTTTTTCAGGGATTTTAAGTTAAAAGGGATATAAAATTCTATTTTCTCAGATTCTGCATTGAGAGGAATTTATGTCAACAGAGATTCATTTCAAGGTTGATATATGAGCAAAGGGCTAGCTTGGTCTCCCATGTAAGCTTATGCACAAGAAGTATCAGTTCATCTTTCCCATCTCTTAATCCCAGAAACTGCATAAACTGCCCTGTATCTTTGTGCCTTCAAAACATTCAGAGAGGAATTGACAATTGACTAGAGTAATCAAACCAAGTATATTTTGTTTTTTGGGGAAACTTTCTCTAGACCTAACTTTGCAATGTTTTTATAACCTTTCATCTCTTCCATATTGCTTCAAGCTACTCAGCTGCTTGAATCAACCCAGTAACAGACTCAGGGTGCCAATCCCACTTCCAAGACATTATTTCCCAGTATATACTACTCTGTCTCTTCTCTTTCTGTGCTTTCTGAAGACCCTGGATTCTCTACCATTTTTCGAGGCCAAATGCAGCATCTATCATGCTTATAACTCTCACTGATTTATACTAGGAGAAAGCACTGTTCCAGTTGAACAATATCCATAACCTTTTTGTATTTCATTTGTATCTGATGAATAAGATCTGCCATAGTGATTGTTTGTTTCGTATTTGCTGTGCAGTTAATATATTTTACAGGAAAAAGTACTATTTTATTAATTGCTGATGTCTGGTCACATTTAGGTTCAAATTCTTAGTGATAAGTTCATCTTCTCAACTACACATTACCCTTAAGAAATGGAGTCCTCTTTTTTCCAAATCAAACAACAAAAATTCAAGACAAAACCAATGGTTTCAAGAAAAATAAACTGGAGTCAAACATGTCTTATTTTGTAAGCCAGAAGTTATCATGCTTCTCCAAGGAGGAAATAGGAAAGATCAACACCAGTTTTGCAGTACTATAAGCAAATAAACTACTGAAGGCAACTCAAAACATTTAATACGAATTGTTCATAGAGCAGATTAAATTGGGCTTATATAGTGGCAGGAATTGGTGTAGGAGGAAAAAGAGCTTTTCTGCAGATATTCTGACAAGAAACTCATTGCAACCAAAGAAAACTGCTAGAGCAGATAAGATGAAATGTTATTTTGGAAAACATAAGTGTTTTGTGAAGGACAACTTCAGACCATAATAAGTAACCACCTGCCAGATGGTTAGGTCGTGAGGTTAACAGAGAAAATGGAAAGGCTGCATTAGAGATAAAATTTAAGTTTTCTTTAAAGTTAACTTTTAATTAGATCAACTTTGCTGCACAATTTGACAGAACAGTAGCACAACCATAACCACATATTTGATATGCCTTACAAAGAGGTAAAATACACATGTTGTTTTGCTGAATGTGTGACCCTTTATCTATAGGAAGCAGATTAAAAACAAGAATTCTCTTCCTTGGCTTGAACATGAAAGACCTCACTAAGAAAGCATGATGGTTTACCTTATTTTAACCATTCCCACTAAAGAATTGTAGGAAGTATACAGAACACAAAATATGCTCTGCTGTTTTGACACACTCTGCTGATGATCAACAGAAGCAGGAGAGTAGATCCCTTTGAGCTACTGCTCTGAACAAAACAGAAAAATCCTGTGATCCATACTCGGAAAAGAGAAATAAGACATTAGTCTTGTGCCTCAGTCCCTTCATTGAGGCAGAGCCATGCCCCAGCCAGAAAGAATGTAAAAAGTTCTTTGATACCATATGGTCTTGATTCTATAATTTATAATCATAAAGGGATTGCAAGAGATTTGGCTTGCAGAACAAATATAATAAGTTATTTTTTCACTTGACTCACCTGGAATGAAATTTTGGAAGAACAGAAAGAATAGGATCACTCTGGATCTTTTGTATTATTCAACAAATTTTAGACTACTTCATTCTCAGAAACTCAAGAAGTCATGTTTAGATAAATTGAAGGAAAATGAGAAAAAAATCCCTGTTTCTAAAGTTAACTCAAATTGTGAGATGTTGGTTTAAAAATATACAAGGCAGAAGGAAGCATGGATTTTAATTGAATCTCCAACATTGTGATCAGCAGTTTCCCAATAGGTGTGCTTTATTTCCATATGACTACCACTTCACAGATCATGACTGTAAGACATTCAGGTTTGAAGAGTACTCTTTTACTCAGCATCTTGGAACATTCTCTTCCAAAATTTCACTCCACCTTACAAGAAATTAAGCTGCATATTATCTTTATAAGAAAGTTCTGTTATCTTACTTTATCAACAGTCAAAGTGAACCCTCATGTTTTAGCAGTATTTTCCCAATGCCTAGCTATAAAGAAAAAATAGGGTATTCTTATTTTCTGTTCTACAACTCATCTACTGGAAACACTCTACTTTGTCCTGTGCTGCACACTTTGTCTGGTACTGAAGAACCATATAAAAAAAGCATCACTCTCACATTATTACAAAAACTACTTCTTATGTCACACACACCACACTTCAACATAAATCAATCAAGACACTGCCTTCCCTCCTCTTGGTCCGTTCTGAGCCAGTGTCCCAACACAATGCAATAGTGCACTAACTGACCTGCCATCCTTCAAGTGTGACATCTGCCAGGATTCTGACTACTTCTAGTCATTCAAGACAGTGTAATTTTTTTTAATTAACTCTAGTGTACTAGCCAAGTCATATTTTAGTTAATTATATTCAGCCTGCCCAACATGCCCCCTGTAGTTTCAGTTTGAATGGGTTATTCTTTACATTTCTGCCCAAAGATTTATGTAGCCATCTTGTGCAAAACAGTATTTAAGGTTTTTAAAAGTGGAAGCTGTTGCATGCCAAACACAGACTTACTGCACTAGTGTCTCCTCTCCATAGATTTAGAAATTAAGACAGTGGTGACATCATTGTATTTTTTGTTTGTAACCAAAGCTTTTAACACTGCTCATCTTTAAAAAAAGCCAACATGGGAAGTGATAATCTTTATTACTATATCAGGAAATTGAAAGTACCAATACAAAACCTGAAAGAGACAGAATTTTCTGTCTAAGCTTTAAGCTGCATTACCCCATCAAAACCTCTAATCAAGAGCAGCAGCAAAGAAAATGTAACTGAATTTTGTCCATTCACTGTTAATAGATTAGTATTAACCAGGATATGTTCCTCTACTAAAAAAAGTATCCTGATGATGAACTGTGAGATATTTTGCTACAGCAGGCCCATGCCAGAGCTATTTCTAATTGAAACTTGAAATAATTACATCATTAAACAGTTTTCAGGGTTCTGAGCACACCAGTCAATTGTGAAATGGCTCCAATCCCCTGTTGTCATACAGGCATAATAGCCAAGATACAACATACTTTGTGACCAGTTTCATAGATACAACTTGGTCTCCCATCATTCCAGAATAAAATTGTTCTAATCATCACTAGATGACTGGCCTCAGCAGGGTTGAGCAGAGGGGCAGGATCACCTCCCTCGACCTGCTGGCAATGCTCTTCCTATTACACCCCAGGATTCCATCAGCCTTCTTGGCCACAAGGGCACACTGCTGGCTCATGGACAATTTGTTGTCCACCAGGACCCCCAAGTCCACAGTGCTGTTTTCCAGCCTCTACTGGTGTATAGGGTCATTACTCCCCAGGTGCAGGACCCTGTATTTGTCTGTGTTGAACTTCAGAAGGTTTTTCTCTGCCCATCTCTCCAACCTATCAAGATCCCTCTGAAGGGCTACAAGACCCTCTGAGGTATCAGCCACTCTTCTTCTTTTGTATCATCAGCAAACATGCGGAGGAGGCACTCTACCTCCTCATCCAAATCATTGAGGAACAAGTTAAACTCCATATACTTCTGTTCAGCATCCCAACATCACATTGGTTACAGTTTCTACAGTTTTACTCCTTTGCAGACAAAACACTGTTAAATACAAGAAACTCCTACAGAAATTCAATGCTATGCCCATAAGACTGTGTAGCTCAGCCCCACAAAGTCAAACAGTCACAAGCTCTACATTGATCAATGCAGAAAAAAAACAAAGAGCATCAAGGCCACATTTCATAACACCAAAGAAGAAAGTTTAAATCCATGTGTCCTAGTTTAAGAATACCATGATAAAAATTTTCTATACTAACCTGAGACGACCTGGGACCCCCTCAGCTGCTGCCAGCCCATCCATGTAAGAACCACAATGGGGGGGAGCAGCTGGGCTTATGGGGAAGAAAGAATGGGTCAGGTGAGCCAAATGGACCAATCATCGTATTCCTTCCCATGGTGCTCAGTATAAAATGGCTCCTAAGAGAGCCCTGCTCACTTTTTTCCTCTATGGAGGTACTAGTGATGTGTTAGATTCAGGAGTGACCCTGAGAGAAGTAAACAGGAGCACTGTTAGCATGTAAACCTGTTATCGGTCACAGGGAAGCCCTGACGACTGGTTTTGTCTTTACATAGTAGAAAAATAAGAGGTGTAACAGAAAATGATAACAGTACACCTTCCCATGCCTAGGGAAACTGCGATAACTACAAGACAGAGAAACTAGAACAGAAGACAAGTATAGGGTGAAGGGGCAGCTTCTTGTGTCTATCCTACAAAATACAGAGTGAGATTACGAACATGCAAGGAATGAAAACCAAGTTGTTATAGGACACCTATTCTTTCCAGGCTTTTCCACAACAAACTGCCAGGGAGCTGCTCCCTAAGGGATGGGGAGTCAGCACAACAAGGCCTCACTGGGCAGGGTCCATCCCACAGTGTCCAACCAAGGCAATCCAGAGCTGGCAGCCAGGTTCAACCACAATTCCAGACTATCAGGCAGTTTCACAGTGATGAGGCAAGTGTGAGATCAAGCTATGACGTCAGTCCATAGGTTAGGATCATACATAACCCAGCTAGCACTAGGCAGGTCCAGAGAGATGAGACAGGTCTGAGATCAAGCTGGGAAGTCAGCCCATGTCCAGGCAGGGGCACAGATGTGGCTGAGCCAGAAATCAGCAGTTGCACAGCACTACTCAGGCAGAGAGCAAAGGCTCAAGGCTGAGCTTAAATAAGGATCCTGAGCCTCTAGGTGAGGATGGGGTTAGGAATGTTGGAGGCCCATCAGGCCCCAGGTGTAGATCATCAGAGCCACAAAAGCCTATTACTGCCATCAGGGCTCTGGAAACTGCATAAAACATCTGCAAAGTAGAAAGGTTGGTTCATCTATGATTAATGAAAGTATAAGCTTATAAGAAACATGTGGGAAATCTGCTTCGCTGTTGCATGAGAGAAAAATTAGCCATTTCTAAAGAGATTATATATAAGGCAATAATTTCGTTTTGTGCTAACTCCAGCCATTCATATTTTGCTGGTATATATTATAAGAATTATATTCAGAGAAAACTGCACTGTTCAGTGCTTCAATTTACTGATACAGCATTTCAATGGCACTTCAAAGCATTTACAAAATTCAAGCAGAATTTCTCCAGATTGCCTCAGGGAACTTTCAACGGTGCTTTTCATTGACAGGCATCATGATGCAAACTCCTCGTTTTGTGAAGTTTTGGTAACCTCAAAGGAAACTTGGGCTCATTACTGATGTCTACTATTCTTACACACTGACTGTAAAGTAATTTAATGAAAAGAGAATAGCTACAGAACTTGCAATGGTCACCACTGAATGTGTTCAACAAAAATTGCTATTCCATCAGTCAGACTATCCCCCTTCATGGAAAAATCCTTGGCATACTTCAGCAAGTTTTCAAGTCCTTTTTGGAAGACTGTTACAGGAAAAAGGTGCAAGCCCTAGGTTCTAACACAGATTTGGTTTATTCACAAATTAATCTGGATGCCTCTGAAGGGGGACCCTGCCTGTATTTTATCTGTGCCTTGTAAAGCCTCACAATCTGTTCATGTGATGTGCACATAATCCATTACCCAAGCAGTCCATTTAAGGTACATCTTCTCCTGAGGTGACTGGTCTTTTGTTTCTTCTAAATGCACCTTTGACTTCACCTTTTATTTTATCTGCACCTGAAATTCATTGATCTTGTGCTGTCCCTAGGTGGAATGGTCTCCTTCATTTCTTGAACTGTAGTTCCTTGAATTCTGGTTTCATTGGCCCTCTTCCTGTCGTGTCATGTTGTCTTACTGTCATGAGGCACTTGCTTCAGTGCTTTTTCACTATATTAATCTATTCTTAGAACTTTTCCAGGTAACAGTTTTACTAGAGTTTAACAGTAGTTCAGTGTTGCCTAAGGTTCCAATATCTCAGCTACTCATGCTAAGCAAAAAGCAACCTGGGGCCTATTCTGGTCGAACTCTAAATGTCTAGCTGCAAGTAAACCCAATATTCATTTTAATCCCCAACAACAATAGGATTCATCTGGTAGATAAATACATCCTAAGTGAATAAAGACAAATGTGGGCATGCTGAGCAAAGGGGAAAACATCTCATAACCAGTAAAAACCCACTCTTCATAGTTAATAGCATTTTAGAAAACTTCAGTATGAAATTTAATCATGTATCCATCTACGTTTAGTTTCCCACAGTAAGTACTTAATAAGCTCATTGCCATCAAGCTCTTATCACTCGTGATGTATTCTAGATGTCTGAATATACAAATTTCATATACAATTACTAGAGAAAATTCAGACCTTGATGTAACTGTAGTCATTGCAATTATAGTAACTTTAATAGTTAAAGACAACTGGTGATACAGCTGAATGCATCATAAACCAAATAGTTAACCAAACAGCTTTCTCCTCCCCCTCCAGGAACTGAAGAACAAATTATCAATAATAGGCAGATGGCCATTAGCATAATCCATAAAGCCAGAAGACATTACAGTACTTTGTATCTATCAACACTGATTAGCAGAATAACGTCTAATTAGCCTCTATAAGAGAACACTGAGTAACAGGGTAGGGATATGACAAAGGAAAGGGTTTTAATAATACACTGGATGTTTTTCAAAGTAAAATAATTTCCAGCTCACAGGCTCCTCAGCAAGGGGTGCTTTAGCAAGGATTGGTTCAAAATGCACACATTGATCAAAACAAGGAAAATTACAGGTTTTCATAGGCGCAAATTTAGCTAAAGTATTAGAATTTGAGCAGAAGTAATTTTGTATGAGCTGAACCAATTCTAGCTTGCCAATAAAAAAACAAATGGATTAAGGGGTAGAGGCATTTTGTGACTGTAGGAAGAAAAGGTTGCATATTAAAGCCTGGTTAGCCTTGAAAAACTTTCCTTGGATTATGTCTAAAAGGCCTTTAACAAATCCTCTTTTGCTGACCTTCATTAAACCCAGTATATACCTATATCTGACTATATAAAAACATAAACTCAAAGTCTGAAGACAACAAAGCATAACAGCTTAAGTCTCAAATATTTATTAAGTAATATAGAGAAAACAGTGATTTAGCCTTAACAATTTCCTGTTTCATGGTCTTTTCTAGTGACAACAAATAATATAATATAGGTAACTTGCTTTTCAGGTGGAAAACCTGAATTTTATGATTATGTGAACACTGAAGGATGCATGTGTCACAGTGGGAGAGTGGCAGGGCTTAAGGTCAAAGAATCGTCACCAAAGGTATTAGAAAAACTCAACAGAGTTGCATGGCAAGGTTCACTCTATTACTAACTATGTGGAAGAAGCATATAAAGGTTGGAATTGGGTTGGAGTGATTTACAGAGGGATCAGGGAAAAAGAGTAGAGAGGCCCAAGTCACAAGATTCAGAATGGGCTCTCCTGCTTCCTAAACTCCTTCTCAGAGACAACTGAGATCTGAATCCAGATAAGAACCAAGACTTAATCCCAGACTTGGTCAGCAGTTTATCTCTAATAAAAGGATAAAGAAAACCTCCAGTTAACTCATGAGGTTGAGAGTGGACCCCCTTGCTTTCTATACTCTTTGTCAGCTTCTATCAGCAGATGGTCTGAATCAAGTCGTGAAATATGTAGTAGCAGCAGAGAGCTCCAAAGAGCCTTACTTTGGATCAATAATTATAGGGCCGCAAGATGATTGACTTTGGTCAGTACTTTTCCATTGTGCCTGCAATTCTTACTGGGTGATCTTAGCAACTTGCAGAGTGAGCTTCTGATCCAGGGAGGAGAGGTCTTTGGGAATGTTTCCTGGGCAACAGGGTTCTGGGTGCTGTTAGGGAGTGCGTAATCATCTCAACCCACTGTACTTGTACTAAGACAATAAGGTACCAAATTGCCTCAACTCACTGCTCTAGTAGGCAAGGTTAGTGCCAAAGTTAAAGTACCAAATTGTCCCAGCCCACTGCCCTTGCAATTGAAACCAGAATAACTTTGGCTGGTGTTGACATCACAGTGTGGGCCAGGGGGAAGTGATTGCACAACCACAGAATGTTCGACTGGCAAATATTTTAAAAATACCTTGTATGTTTCATGGAGAGATCTGAACCCTTTATCACAAAGCTTAATATAGCTCCATGTAAACAAAACACAAAGCACACAGACAAGACAATGACTATCATCAATATGTATTGAAATACACACACTATGAGGTGGAGCCTACATCTTCAAATTCAGCAGAGAGAGGCTCTGAATCAGAGAAGACAGAAGAGTATAATTTTCTTCCATCATCTGTATCTGATATTTTAGTGTGTCACCATTCTTCCCATTATGATCTCTTCCACTCTCAGGTTATCTGAATGAGGATACATATCTGCTGATGATAGAGATGAAGTTGTAACACAGATACTGAGACAGTTTGGATATGTGTGGTAGGAACAGAGATGTAGCATAGAAGTAAAAAATTCAATAGTTATATTAGTCTGTTGCTATTAGGTATGCTGAAGACATAGCTAGAGAAAAATATGCAGTAATACCAATAGCTGTGGATCTAAGGTATTTTCTTTCCTCCTCTTTCTGAACAAGATGGTTATTAGCTCAGTGGAGAATGGGAACAGCTGGGAGAACTGGGGCAGAACTGTCACTCAGAAACATGGACAGAATAAGAGACAGAGGAAGTTCCTAGTAACATTGACAAGTGCCTGAAAAGGAAAAATAGAGTGGTATATTTCACTCTTTTGATTTGAAACACAGGCTTAGTACAAGGCCACTCTCTGACTAGTAACTCTTTAAATTAGCCTCTATCCACTACTTAAGAATAAATACAGAATACCTTTTTTTTTCTTGTGGGTTCTAAGACTAGCTGCTTTAGGAACCAGGCATTTATTGCATCCAAAATTTGCATCACTATGTCTTGAGCCATTGATTCGCTCTACAGTTGAAATATTCCCTTATTACTTCTTGCCCTACATTTGCAGCCTCATTAGTGCACTTAACATTTCTGCATCACTATAATTCTCCTAACTGATAGATTTGTAGTGCAATCCTCACCTTTATTTTGCAGGAGTGTAAGAATTCTTCCACAAGGATTCTATAACAATTCTTTTTCTCTGTAATGTTTTCATCTTGTTACCCTTTTACACACTCTTCATACACAGTACCACTACCCCACCAACACCAGCATCTCCTACTCTGCCATTCCTGTATAATATGTAACCTGCCCATTCATTATCCCCCTTCTAACAGGTCTCTGAAATGCTTATGTTACCAGAGTTGTCATCCGAGGCCATGCTTTCTAATCCCCCTATTTTAATATTTAGGTTAACATTGGTGCAGAAGCACCTGCCCTGACTTTATTGCAGGTGTTAGTCAGTGGGTATTCCAACCAGTCTCCCTTTCCTGTTTGTTGTGATTGTGCTACTAATTTACCTCTCAGCTCTTTCAAAAGTACAGGGAGCACTAGCCATGTGTGTTCCCCTCACTGGTTTTTTTCAGTCCGAACCAGAGGTGCTCTTCTACTTGTTAGCTTTCTCCCTCCTTTTACTTAAATACTCCTTTTGAAGTTTTAATTTTCAGTGCCAGCAGCACAGTTCCATTTTTGATTAAGGTACTGCTAAAATTTCTAAAACATGTAAACAAAGCTGCACTGGCTCATGGTTTTCTTGCATAATCAGCAACCATATTCCTGCAAAATGTGTATTTATTACCCTCTTTAAAAAATGGGGAAAAAAGTCTTTAAGCATGGTATGAGGCTGCTCTTTTAGGAAGGACAAGCTTAATCCTTTGATATTTGAAATTTGTATGTAAAGAAAAAGAATTTAGAGAAAATACAAATCCCTTTGGGCAGTGTCTCAATATGAACTTCTGTGGCATATATTTTGATACCTGCTGTCCAGTAGTATAGAAAGGAACTCAAATTATAGTAACATCAAAAGAGGGGACAAATGCATGGATAAAGGCAAATTCAGAGTTGCTTTTTGCTTGATAATTTTTCAAAAGTTGTATTTTTACTTTTTTCTTACCATGAGACTAGAAACGTGTACTGTGCTGGCTACAGGCAAATAGTTAGCTTCCTTCAAACATATATTAAAGGTATTTATGAAAATAGTGACTTACTTTTCAAAAAACTAGGCAAGTATCTTATTTTATTGCCTATTTAATCTATAGTTTATTGGATCCACAGAAAACTGGCTGCATGACAACTCGTAGTTACAGACCTCTTTGCATTACCTCAATCGGTAGAAGTTCTCTCCAGAAATCATCTCTAGTTCCAGGTTCAAACCTAACTCAGACTTAATTATGCCCACACATGCAACTGCAAAAGTGAAACTGAAGTTTCCATTTCATCCTCAATTCAAACCTGATTCAAACTTATTCAACAGTAACTGAAAAGCATTCCTTGACGGTAATGGGCTTTGTCCTGGATTCCTGACTTATCTGAACTAGTCTACTGAGTAAAACATAGTGGTGTAACTATAATATCTCAATGTTTTCACTTAATGACCAAAATGCAAAATTTTACAATTAGCTCTAGTCAGGAAGACAACTCATTTGACAGCAGCAATCAAAGGACCTCTTGAAATAGACCACAGTTACAGCATTCAGGCCTGGCATAGTATTGTCAACTGCTTTTAGTTACAAAAGAGCCAGAAATGGGAATCACTTCCAGCTCTTTATAAGGTCACCAAGACCTACAGAGGACCAAGAGGTGACAAGAACTGTGCTGAACTACTTGTCCTCTTAACTACCTATTCTCTGGCCTGCGATTTTTTTCACTGTAGGATTATTTTTCACTGTAGGATTATTAAATATGCAATTAGCAAAGACTTTTTTCACTTGCTCAAGCAATAATTTCAGTCATTTTGTCAGTCAGTGATTTCTTGTCAGTCACTTGACATAAAAGTTGACATATTTTTAGACAACAGAATTGACTAGAATTGATGTAAAGTATTTTAGAGTGTGGTAATTGCAGATCTGCTGATGCTAAATCAAATGCAAGAATGGCAAATGTTCTACCTAAATAATTTGATGCAAACAATGTCTCGTGTTTTCTGCCTATGTCAGCTTCAAATTAGTACATGTTAGTAAAACACCTGCCTTGTTAAATCCTATGTTTATTTACGTAGCTATGCTCAGCTTTAATTTTTCTGTAGAAATTATTTGTGCATGCAAGAAGGAGTTTCAATGCCCTACAATATCCTTTGCTCAAGAAGTTGTTTTTCTCTGGTAAATTACTTCAGATTTGCCTTAGCAATGGCAAAACACCTAAAAGAATTCTAAAGAGCTGAAAAATAACCTTAGCATATCTGTTTTCTCTCCATCGCACAGAATCTATGCAGGTTTTTAAACAACATGTAGATGAGTGAGCCTGAAGATGGCAAGACTTCTCCTAAAATCACAGCAAGAGCTACTTGATCTAGCTTCTTTACTTCATCATTATTATTTTTTGAAGTTGCAGCTTTACTTTTAGGGGAGAGGATGAATATGTTGACAGTTACCATAATACAAACATCAAAAACCTTCTACCACACCCTCAAAATTATTATTGTACTGTAGAAGAGACAGGGAAAGAGTAAGACCATTTGCAACAAGAAGTACTTAGCAGCATTCTTACAAATGTATTAATGTGTTCTCAACTTACTGCTATTTGCTTTCTTTCAAACATCCCGAATGCTGTAACAAGTAAAATCTCATTTCGGAGGAAGTGCTGATGTCTCTGCATTAACAATATCTAAATTGAGATACATCTTTTATATGATTTGCACTCTCAATAGAGTCTGGGTTCATTTATGGATATTTGCCAATAACTGTAGTTCTATTATTTTGACATATCTATTCATTTTTGCTATACCAATAACCAGTCTTGAGACAACACAGATTCCTCCTGAGTTGCAAATAACAACTGTGTCCCAGCTAACTGCATTATAGATGGTCATTTCTCTGCACAGCAGTAGATGGACACCCCAAATATAGGCTTTCTGTTGCAAGAATCCAGACAGCTGATGTGTCTCCCATAAAGCTTAGCAAATTACAAGAAACACTTCCAGTTGCATCTCAGCAGCTTTGCTCTTCGGTAACTTGAATGCTACTTTCTCTGGCCCTCAGCCAAAGCTCATTGGAGTATTTCCATTTGCTTCAGTAGCCTTTGGATTAGGTCCATATTAGCTTTCAGATTTGCTCATATGTTTCAGATATATCTGGCATTTATTTTCAAGGTCACAGTGTTTGCTGAATGCAATTTGACATAATGTACTTTACCATGATAATAATTATAAAATTCTTTCCCTTTTTGGTATATTGCTTACATTTATGTTAATCAAAGAGCAAACTAATTTCTATTACCCAGGTAATAAATAAATTCCCTAAGAAAGTAATAGCTGAATTCTTCATACATTTTTTTGCTTGAAGACTTAAATTAGAACAATTATTTTTAGACACAAAACTGTGAGCTGAAAAAACAGTATTTTTATAAAACTATAAGAACCATTTACACATTCAGAGATTATATTTAATGGCTATAAAGGCCACTTAAAATGTTTCATTTCTACTGTAATACTTACAGAATTATTTTTCTTCTTTCTGCAATCTGAATTATTTTCTCGAATTGCCTTAATATTCTTAAAATATGCAGTCATCATTGTATAAATTTACCCATAAAATTCACCCATGCTTTTGTTTAGTTCTATTACTGTGTGTAAACAATTTTCCAAATATCTGGCTTGGTAACAACTGACAATATTGTATGGAAGAACATAAGAAGCTAAAAAATAAGACCCTTCTGACCTGTGTTCTCTCATTTAATCTAGTCCAACACAATACTCTTTAATGCCACATGGTGACAATGCAGCAGTGGTGCGCACTAACTGAGGAGAAAGCTGTGCCACTATAGTTACATAAGGACGATAACCCTAAAATTCTGCCATCCGTCATATATTCAAATTATCAAGAAATTAATCTACTAAAATAAATGACTGATTAATAAGTAAAACCAAAGTCCCATTTAGTGAAAAGATATGTCTTTGCAGGAGGAGATTAAAAACAAGAGGAACTAGTTGTCAACACTCAGCTCTAGGTCCTACGTAGGAAGGGCGGTCGAGCAGCAAGCTGTGTAGGCTGATCCCCAGTGCCTTACATATGTTGTGCCTGAAATACCAGAGTTGCTGTTCTCACCAGCAAAGGTGTAGATGGCCGTGTTAGCTCGCTTGGACTATACCACAACCCTCCATTTGAGCAGGCTTGTTCTGGTTCGTTTGGAAAAGGAAGGACTCCTAAAAACAAGCTGTGAGGAGCTGGAAACATTTATCTGGGAAAGGATGATGAGCCACAGAGGACACAGAGGACAGCTACTATGAATCAAAAACACAACCAACCAAACAAAAACAGCCCAAATCCATCATGGTCAAGCCTTTACTGAAAAACATTCCTCACTTTAAATACCAGCTCCAGACCTTATACCTATCATAGGTGTAACAGGGCGGGGATATTTTTAGTCAAATCAGTTCATTAGCCCTTTTTTAGATAGAGTATGTTCTCCCATATTTTGTATGTCAAAATACATTCCAAAATTTAAGAGCATAATAAGATACAGCTGTTGTGCCAAGATGAACAAAGGGGAGAGGAAAAATGAAGAGGTAAAATTACTTGTCCATGGCTATTTAGTGGCAGAGCTGACATAGGAAGTCTTGCTTTTCTAACTTCAACTCTAGTGCCCCTTCACTAACAATGCCTTTAATTGCAGGTAGCTCAGGATATAATTTGTCTTACTAGTCACAACCAAAAATTATAAAAATGTTTAGCATTATAAAACACAGTAGAAAGGACAAATATGTTTCTTTACCAGCTGTTCAGTTATTTATACAAAGCATAAAAAGTGGGTCAGAAAAAGCCTGGCAGTTGCCAAATTGCAGTCCATCCCCCTCTTTATAAGTGGGAGCAATGTTGGCAAACTTCCATGTTAAGTAAAGCATCTCTACTTTAGAAAAATAAATTATTATACAAAAAAATGTATGCCAAACTGTAGAACAAAAACTACTAGACACCACTGCCTCTCTATAATCTGTTTATAATGTAACTACCACTTCTCACAATACCATCCTTAAATCATGAGCAAATTAGTAAACCTTTGAAGCATGTTTCTTAAATAGTTGTATGTTGTCATATGTAAGAAATATGTCACGGTCTACATGTTAATATGTTCAACCATTCTTTAATATTGGGTTTCATGACTTCAACATAATTTGCAACATCTGAAAATATTTTCTGTTTTCAAAGTACATATAATGGCACTAATTTGAATTCAAGTCCAGTTAAAATACTGGGGACTATGTACCGCAGAACGAAGCACCTATTTGGAAAACAGGTTTTGAATCTTGTCCAAATGAAACAAATAACTTTTAGCACTGTGAACATAAACTTCCTAAGCAACAACAACTTTTCCTGTGGTTTGAAGAAACCATTAGAATAACCATAGTAAAATGGAAATGGCATATTCAGAAGCAAACACCCTCCATACTGTCATATTTCATGGAAGACTATTTGGAAAAAAATCTGTGCTTTTTGGATAGATACACCTAGTTCTCTGCTTGTTATTGACACGCTACTGACAGGTCAGTTATAAAAGAATACAGAGCAGGGTTAATCCATGAAGTGCACCCTGGAGATCATAAAACACCTCACAACACATGAACAGGAAGCAAAAGACAATTTTCTTTAACTGAAAGCTTCTGTGGTTCCATCTTTCGCACTAATGTGTACTGAGCTGCACACCTAGGATAGGAAATTGCTTTCTACCTTTCAGAAATTTAACTCCTTCTCAAAAATCAATTCATTCTGTTTGAGCAAAACAGAAATATTACAAGAAATGTTAAGTCTTTGGGGGGAAATCACAAAATATATAATCTTGTAAATAAGAATTATTCTTTAGACAGGCTTCACTATTTCCAGCACTTTCTGATAAAAATCCAGCAACACAAAACTCAAAGTTAGAGACTGTTTAATCACCAACACTCAGGGTTCTGAGGAATGTCATTCATGTTCTTACTAAAATATCTTCCTGGGTATTTTCCTAAAGTTTACACTTTTGATGACTTTACGTATTATGATATCATTATGGTCAAACAGGGACTGGCAAAAACCTACCATTTTTTTAGTTAATAATGATTTCTAATGTTTATTTTAAAGAAAGGTCTTATTTTATCAAGCCATGTTACACACCCATCAAATTCCTGTTCTTGCTAAGCCATATGACATTGTATAATAGCAAAGTTAAGTACTGGCTGATCTTCATCAAGTAGTGCCTGGAACTGGCAGCAATTCAGCACTCAGACCATAGTTCAATTTACAGTTTTGGCAAATATTTCCAGGAGATTCTCCAAATTCTTGCTACTGTCTTTGAGACAAAGTGCCTCTTAGCAGAGTCAGTGAACCTGGACACTGAATGCTTCACTCCCTGAACAAAAACAAATCACAAACCACTTTCAGTTCTCCACTAATGGTCACTGAAAAACAGCTTCTTCAAGGTAATGTTTTCACAAACCTCATTGACTGCACTAAAGATGTCACTCCCTTGCATAATCCCTTTTGACGAACAGCACAGTGAACCATTGCAGTCAGTTAGCAGTGACTTTAATGCTCAATATGGAATATAGCAACCTTTTGGAAACTTGTACTCAGTTACTTGCTGACACCTTCAGAAATATGTGGGATACTGTCCTTGACATTAAATCATCTAAGGCTTTTTTTCTATGGTGTACAATTTCCTTGTTGTCAGGGAAGTCTTCAAACAAGTTGTTAAATATATTCAGCAATAACCTTGTTGATAAACTCACCATCTAAAAGAGAGTTACTGGGTTTTACAGGGCTGGGTAGAAACTGTAATTGTCTTCTATCTCTTGGATTCACTCTACGTACAACTTGTAGTCCAACAAAACAGCACAAACTGCACAAGTGCCTTAAGGAGGTTTCCTTTTGAGTATCAAGCATAAATCAATATAATTTTCAAACGGAAAAATTAAAATAACAAATGGCAATTCTTCAGATGTTAAATTCATGCTCACACATTCTTTGGAATATAAAATTATAAGCCCAGCCCATTCTTCTGTCATCTGTAAACATCTCCCATTTTCCTTCATAAGGGGTTAATACTCCCCCAGTTTGTTGGTGTAGCTGAGAATGATCCCTAAATAATTCTTACAAGAATAACAATTAAAAACGGAGCACCCAAACAACAAAGTGTTTAAAATAACCTCAGTCATTTTCATAGATTCAGATTAAGGTTTCAATTATAAATATATTTCTGCCTGTAGAGCTGGTGGGTGGTATGATGACAAGTGTTCCACTCATCAGCATTGTTGACCCTGATCATGTCTTATACTAGTCTTAAACAACAGGGTAGTAACTTTAGTTGCAAGTGAAAATGTTTGCTGGATTGGAGCCTCAGACATCAACATTATTGTTAGTAATACACAGAGTGAGCAGCATAGGGCAAAAGTCAGACCTTTGTGTACTGTATGAAGTAAAATTTTTGTACCGAATACTTGCAAGTAAAAGGATGGGATGTCTTTCTCTGAAATTTAGAGAGATGGAATAAAAATGTGTCACAATAAATCATAAATCCTACCCTTTTTGTTATTTTTGAGAACATTTCCTTAGATCTTTGTGCAATGATTTGTATCCTCACCAAACTCACATTTATCCTCTACTGAATCGAGAGAATGGCATTCAACCCTGGTAAGATAAGAGAGTTTCTGCTCAAAACAGTCTAATAAGCCAGCCTCTATTCAAAGGGATAAAAAACTCATTGGACTAGCAGCTCGGCTCTGTTACTTCCAATTCAAGCCTGCCAGTGCAATTTCAGAACCTTGGCTTCTTGACAGACTCTGGTTTTCACATCTCTAACCATACCTCTATCTGTAACTCATGGGAAATCATACCAGAGACATCTGATATTTGGACCTGTTGTCCCCGTGTAAACTGGGGTGGATTCCAGTCTGTGAGACTGGAAAGGTCCATAGGATTATCGGTACAATAATTGCTTAGGATGAAGCCATAATGAGCCCTGGGCACTTGCTTTTTGTCCCTTTGAGTAACTGTGATGAGGAACATAATGACAAACTGCCTGTTTGAAGTGAAGCTGTGGATTTTGTGAGGTTTTGATAATTAGCTGGAAAAAGTGACTTTAAAACAATTGATCCCTTTACACTTTTAGTTTTCATGTATCTTCCATTTTGCTGTGAGCTATCATATACAGAATTTCTGTTAACTTGTAAGTATAGCCCACCTCCATTAGTTTACAAGACCATAGAGCTTTTGGCTTAATGTTAATTTAGTGACTGACTCCTCACTCTCTGCACACCAATCCCCAGAGGAAACTACGGAGAAACTACCTACAAGGTCTCGAGTTTCCACTGTAACTCTGGGCTTAGGTGTCTTACTGCACAGTAGTGACAAATGATTGAACAGATCTCTTTCTCTTCTGCTTTGAGATTATTTTTATCCAGGCAGTCAGCTCTACAGGTCATTCTGCTAGCTTGTGATTACTGGTTTTATACCCACTTACACCAATGGCATTGGGAAACTCTTCCTGTTTGGATCCCTTAGTAATAATCTGAAATCCTCATGAATAAATGCTTTCCATAAGATTTAGGTCCAAGAAGAGGCGAACTATAAACATTTTGTCAAGATTTGAGCTACCTTCTTTTTAAAGGATTAATTTATATTAACAGGTTTCTCGTTCTAGACATGTCTCTTGAGAAACCAGAAAGGGATGGAGGAAAATAAAATGCAGGCCAGAGACACACATGATCAGACAAGAAAAATTATGAATAAATGAGTGGGAAAGTAAACCAAGGTGAAGGGTATCTTAAAGACATAAAATTCTGGTGATTATAAGGCTCATTACAATAAGAAGAGAAAGAAATTGTAAATGGTAGATTTTAAATGAAAGTATGATTAGTATAGCAAATTGAAAATGCAAATAAAACACTAATTTCATAACTGCAAGTTACTGAATTATAACCTTTATAAGAGTAAGACATGGCATTTGCAATGATTTGCAGACTTATAAAAAAGAATAGATGCAGTTACCCTCTTTACCTTAAATGATTACCAGAAAAGTAAAAGTGCAAGTAGGCTGACCGACATTTTAATGGTGATTATAGATGAAGTTATAGAGTGCTGCTGTGCATTTTCTTCATTTATACTAGCAAGCAAATTGGAAAATCTTATCACTTCTCCAAGTCTCTTGTGTTTTCTGATGGGGTCTTCACCTTCTTTAAAGTTGCTATAGTTAGATACATTTTGAAATATGGTGTCCATTGGTCTTAATGCTTTTCTTGAGGTTATTCTAGGTTTGATATATGCATTTCTATGTCCAACTAAGTTACAAAGTGAATTTGGTGGACAAGATTGTATTATAAGGATAGAAGCTGAACTCAAGTTTCTCCACATAACAGAAGTGTCTCTCACTGAAAAAACTTGTGATATTTGGAATATGACTGTGTTTTTTGCAGGATTCATAGTCAGCATTGAGAATCTCTTTTGAGATGTTTTTCAATGCCAAATTGAATGCCAGAACCAAATATGAGAATCTTCTTTTTTGCACATACCTGAAGACTATCAGGAGGTATTTGAAAACTGTATGTTAGAGGGTCACAATGCATACATATAAACTACTAAAAAAAGAGGGGAAAAAATATCTGACACTATTGATCACCATGGTACATGAAATTTTTTAGAACTATTAAAGACAGAGAGAGAGATAGTAACAGATCCAGATCACCACCTCTGGTTGCAACATTGTCTCAGGTCTGCTTCCTCAGGTGGTGGGATAGCTGATGAATAACGCTTGGGTTTTTTATTCTGCTTCAGAGACAGGCATTACCTCCAGGTGTTGCATCCAGAGTTAATTTGTATGGTGGGTGACAATGGGCATTTCTACAGTCACTGCACAAGTGGCATGGGGGAAGAGTAGCATTAACCCTTTCCACATTTTGAGTCTCCTGCAGACCCTGTATTTTTTTGCCACTAGGTGGCCTAGTGGTCAACTTCTTTGTGTGCAAAAGAAGACCTGAGTGAGTGTCCTCATATCTTCTTTTTGTCTGCATTCCCCCACATTCCTCTTGGCAGAACTTTACTCCTGCTATCTCTGCTTTTTGTTGCAACTGATGTTTGAGGCATTAACCCTTTCAGTTCTCAGTTCCTTACAGGTCTGCTAAGTGATCTGAGGATTGCAGTATAAAACAAATGTCCATGAAAGACATAGCCATGTTCGCCATGAAGATCTAGAGAGGTACTCATACTGGGAATGTTATTTCAAGGTAACACACTCAAGGATTTACCTCAAATAGAAACATTAATATGAAGAGCTTACAATACAAATGAACAGTAACAAATTGCCACAATCAGATGATATTTACCCAGCAATCCAAAGTAACTTAACAGAAAATAAAAAACTATAACTACAGTGTGTAATCTCCCACTTGTCTGCCTCTGTACCAGCGGAATGAGGGATAGCTAATGTGATGCAGTATTTAAGAAACATCACAGAGGGCCAGGTAACTATAAAAGAAAGAAAACAAAATAAAACAAAAAATTCTTCCAATCAAACACATTTAAACCTTGAAATGTTCTGCTGCAGAATAAAAATCCATAGTTTCTAATCACACCATTTCTAGGTCAGTAAGATCTGAGGCACACATAGGGGCTGAAAAAGTAGTCTTACACTTCTGCTTTTGCCTATGTATCACAGTACTGACAATGTTCCAGATAATCCTGCTTTATATGAATATTCTGTATGATCTATTAAGTTAATACTATTTATTTATAATTATTTTCTTTAAATAGAGATCAATTTGGCATTTAGAAACCTACAGCAGTTAAGTTTTTTTAAGCAAAGCATTTTTTTACAGATTCCCTAATGAGACCACTGAGGTACTTCACACATGCACAGAAAATATCTAGATGGATTCCAAATCCTCTGAGAACTTTTCCTTTTCCTTTTTTTCTTTTAGAAATAGGAATTAAAAAATTTAAAATGCTACACTGAAATTTCCATTTTTTTTCTTCGATAGATTTGCAACTGGCAGAGTCGATTATTCAGCAAATCTGTTCCATTAGGTTTTTTTCATATTTTTCATAAATATACACAACAGGATAAAACTGTGTCCTGCCCTGCTTTCCTTTCAGTTGAGGAAGAAGGGGACCAGATTTTAAAAAAAAAAGTTTTTTTCAGTCTGAAGTAAAACTGGGCAGATGTACTAAACCATAGTTGCAAGAAAAGGTAATGTTATAGTAATGATAATTCAAATTGTACTCTTTTGACTTGCCTGGAACATGAAGAAATAGCAGACAAGTCTGAGACAGAAAAACTCAAGTATTTCTTAGAACTTCAGTTGCACAGTTTGTGTTAACTTCAATAAAACTTTGCAAACTCTCTTGGCAGCATAGCAAGTTTTGGTATCTCTGCAATGCTAATGTAATAGAGATGATAGGAATTGCATTGTACTGCATGTATAATGCATGTGTGTTTTCTGTATATGCACACAACCATATGCTACTATTTAGCAGTACAGTTGGCAAAATTTGCTTAACTACAAGTTGCTATCCTGAGAATAAAAATGTGGAATCTCAAAATTAGCCAGTGTGATTTCAAATGTTGTGCAGAACAGTTAGCAAACAGTCTGTATTTTTCCACAGGTTCTTGACTGCTGCTGCAGATCCTGCATTCGTATTTCAAAACCTTCATATAACCTGAAGCATCACTTTAAGGAACAGCAAACAACTTTTCAGCATTAAATTCCACTGTCTGGCCTAACACAAAAGCACCCTGTTTTTTTCCTGTATATCTGTTAACTGCTGCCATAGATGAAAGAAGAGCAAGGATAGAGAGTTTTGTATTGGTGTAACATATTATTATATACATTCCATCATTTTTATTAACTTGTACTTTATTAATTTGCAGAAATAAAAGACAGCAGAAAAAAAATATCTCAGTCATACAAAGTTCCCGAGTACACAAAGCTGCCATTGCCTGGTTAAAATGACCTATTTCTGTTTCCCTTAAATGAAATTACCTTCATATTCTTGTGACTAATCTGCATACCTCCCCAGGGAAATTCCTTATGTAGCACAGGCAGAGGTGAAATTGATCTATTGTTAAAGGTAAGATAAAGTCAAGTTAATCAGAAGTAGATTCTTGAAGAGTAGTTAAGCCTTCGTTTTAGCTCATAACCTCTGGGAGAAAAAACAGTGATAGCTCGGAGGATGATAAAAATGAGTAAAGTGAACAACTTAAGGAGGAAGAGATAAATGTGCAGCTGAAAAACTCTTGTAAGAACTCCTTCAATTAAACCAATAAATCTTCCAACAGCATGGGAGAGAACAAAAGTACTTTAGTGGTCAGGAGTTAATCTAGAAAATCTACCATCTAATCAATGTGAAGTTGCAAACAGAGAAGCTGTTTTAAACTGTTAAAAAGAAGTGTCTATGTGTACTTTGCCATTTCCCAAGGCTTTAAAAAGATCACATTTTTGGGGGAAGGCCCTGGGGAATAGGCAAGAATTAGAGTCCTCATTTCCATACCAGAGCTTCTAGGAAATCCGAGCATCATATAGACAGAAAATAGGGTCATGTTTTTGATGGGAAAAACTGAGTGACATGCATTTTAGAATTTTGGAGAACTATAACCATATGATAGGATCTGTCAAGAGAGGAATGGCATAAAAAACATTCAATTCTGTCAGAAGCGACACTGGAAGAAACAGATGCGTCCAGTCTATTACACGGCTCGGTGACTGGTGTCACTGCCACAATTTTGGATGTTTTGATAATGGGATGGCCTACACAGCACCAGGCTTGCTAGTATCAGATGAGACCTGCCTTTCTCAAAGGAGGAAGGTGGTGTTTGCACGGGAGCTTGCAGGGCTCACTGACGGGGCTTTAAACCAGATTTGAAGGGGGAGAGATAATATCAGGCTTCCCTGTGAAAAGCTGAGGGAGAACATGCCAAGGTTAGAGAGATGGGGTGCAAGTAAAAATTCCAACCACTGGTAAGGGGGTTGGAACTAGAGCATCTTTAAGGTCTTTTCCAATCCAAATCATTCTACAATTCTATGATTATCAGAGAGCATGTGTTTTTCATGTGCAAGTAGCAAAATGAGTTTGCTTACATAGATAGATGCAAACAGATGCCAAACTAGGCTGGCACTGACCAGTTGCATCGCTATGTTAACATTAGCAGTTTTGACAAGCTGAGAAGCCTTGCTGTAAGTTTCAGAAGAACCTAAATAACTAACAAGTGAGGAACATTTCCAGAAAAATAAAGTAAGAGAAACTAAGGATTTGTGCATATAAAGCACTGCAGTAAGGCCAACTGTTACACCTTTGCTTTTTTCTAAGGTAATCTCTGTATTAGGATTTACCATTTTTTTACTCTGCTATGTAAATATCATAACTTCTGGATGTGATTCTAGCAAAAATGAGACAATTTGACAGGTACAGATAGAATAGTAATTTGCCATATGATAACTTCTTTCTCCTTTGACAGGAATTATGGAGTTGAAAATATGGGTTAATGGATAACCTTCTGGGTTATATGACACACTACAAACTATCAGTTGCTGTTGTCTTTATCCCACCAACTTTACATTCCCACAGGCTCTTTTCTACAACACAGATTCCCTGGTTGGTGCTTTTATATGTAACCAGAAATGTCAAATCAAACCTCTCTTGTGGATTTTCACTTACAGCTGCAGAATACACACTGATCAGACAGTGTCACCCCTTCGGAGACTACAAATCTACCCGTGTTCTCAGACCTTCTGTGACAAACATGAGAAGCAGGTACTACAACTGAGGTTGGTTGCCCACTACATGTTATTTCCAACATGCACAGCAACATAGACCAAAAGAGTAAAGTTGCAAATTGTAAATGGGTGCTACGCAAGCTATGATAGTATTCCCACGTATTTCAGTGGGGGGAGAATGAAATGTATTCTTTTTGCCACACCAAAATTAAATTAGTGAGGTTACTTAGAAACCTTCTGAACTAGACAGAATACTATTGCCACTGAAGTCGCTGACTGATTTTATTGGAACAAGGTAAGACAAAAGAGACTATTTAAGTTACTCTTACCTCAGATCCATGCAACAAATAAAACATGTTTTGGGGAACGGGAAAAGCAAATTCGATTTTTACTTTTTTTCCTCTTGTGTTACTAATATGTATAGTGTGTCTATGTTAAAATTTTAACAGTCAAAAGCACTATGTTTTTCTCTTAGACACAATCTGGCACTGTTACCTGTTTTAGGGAATGCTTCATTCATCTTAATGAAAGGATTATATTTATAAATTATTATATGAAAAACATAGAGGTTATGAACTTTTCATTGAAGGCCATGATAGCCAACCTTTATAAATATCAAATACAACTTGAGGACATGTAAGAAATATGTTTTGTAACATATTTGCATTTCAAAAAGGTTTATGAAATATACATTTTTGTGCTATTTAACTTTTATCTGATACTCTTTGTTCTTTTTAATTTAGAGAAACCCTGGATCAAACAAAAGTCATAGTCATGCATTGTTATCAAGCAAAAACAGGTCTTGATAAGGTTTGTACCCTATTTAATCAGTGTGTCATAATTATAGGGAAACTATTTATTAATATTAAAAATATTACCTTATTTTAATTACAAGAGTAGATGTGGCATTACTTCTCTAAGCCAATTATCCCACATAAGACTAAAAATAAATAATTCAGACAGTTTCACTTCAAAGAAAGTCATTAGGGGCTTGTTTCTGTATATTTTGATCCTGTATATTTTATACTTAGCAAATTTTTTCTGTGGAGCAATTTTCTCTCTAGACTGCAGTAAATAAGTGTGAACAGCTGCATCCCTACCAGCCTGCACACAATCTCACCCTATCGTTTAACTTAAGCACTGGCAGACTTGGTATCTGGGCAACAGGCATCCTGCAGAAAGACTGATTCCAAGAGACACTAACATGCTAGTGGAAAACTACGTGAAGCTAAGAGCAGCAAGGCACAGCTTTAGAGGAAATGAACTCTAAACATTTTTTTCTCATGATTAATAAATCTAATGGGAAAAAGGTTGACCAAAAAGTTGATTATATATCAATAAATCATTGCTCAATATCAGCTTAATCAAGCATAAATTTCTACCCTGTAAATTCAATAGCTTTTCCTCTGACCATCACAGTTTGGGCAAAAGCAACAGCCACACTCCATAAAGGAAAACTGTCTCATTCCTAAAGGAAGGAAGAAACAAATCAAATCTAGAAATCATTAAAAAAAAAAATAGAATATTTGCAATGAAAAAGGTAAATCCATGTAGAAATCCTTCCTATGATCATTTAGTGGAAGCACAATAGAATCTGCTTTTGTTTCCTTTAACCTACAGGATTAAAAAACTGTGACAACATTCACCCTAGGATAATAATCCTGCACTAACATAGGTCTCCATTATGATTTAATTTCATTATGTTTTTGTTTATATGAGCTATGAAATAAACTGTCATGATATTTTCTGGCATGTTTATGACAACTAATATCCTGTCTCAGGATAACATCTGGATACTTGTTTACTTGATCATTATTGAAAAGTTTTGCTTGGAAGTTTTTTAAATTTCTGCCTTCTACAACAGGAGCTAGGAGATGCGATCATCTTGCAAAGGACTAGCAAGGAAATGACAATCAATTCTCTGTCTCTTTCTCACCCTTCCTCCCTGCTCTGAGACAAACACCATTCAGGGGTTCTGACCGGCATTTGGCTTTTCCTTAGTGCCATAGTGGGATTTTGCATCTCTGTATGCAGTGTATGGTGGGGTCTTTAATATGGGACAACTGCAGTTTCTGCATTTTATTTTAGTACAACAGCTATTATACTATAAAGATTTCACACCTTGCTCCTTCAGACTATTCAAATTTTAGTCTTGTTTACATATTATAAGGTAACACATACTACTTTGTGCAGAGTCAGGATGCCCAAGTGAATAAAAGCCACTTGGGCAAAAAAGAAATTGCAAACTGTGAATCTTTCTATATGAAAACAAAAGCAGATATCTGCTGATCTAATGAGCTAGCAGAGTATTATGATGATTATTTGGTTGAAATTAGATTCCTGAATATTGCATATAGAAGATTAATAACTGTGATTCAGTCAGCAAACGACAAAAGGAGAAATGCAAAAGCTGACTTTAGGCAAGAAAAATTTAGAAGGAAAGTAAAAATACAGAAAGGTATAAAAATGAAAGACAGAGATGGAAAACTTTCCATATTCATGATTTAGCTAGCCCATCACAGAAGCAGTTTATTTAGATTCTGAAGATACTACTATATCAGCATTATAGTTTCCAGATCCTTTGTTCCTCCATAGGAATCTGTTTTTATGTTCAAGAATCCTACCTCACTAGCAAGGACAACAACACAGCTGGACCTGGAAAAAGAGACATCAGCCTGGAGGGCAGTGCAAAAGCATAGGAATCCTGATGTTTTTTGGGAGATCCAAATGCCGTTTAGTTTCAGACAGAACAAGCTCCATCTAGAAATAGAATGATTGGAGAAGGACTCTCAGAGAGTAACTTCACAGAAATCCTTTCCTGCTATTGCTGAAACAAACCATTTTTTTTCCCCTGGCATTTCTGTACCAGCATATGTAATAGTAAAAAACTTGCACTTTTAATTTTGCTCCAGAAAGGTAGGAAATGAGCAGTGCAAATTCATGACTCACTGATCACATAAGGCCTCGATGGATGAGCAGCAGAGATTTTGCTGTTCCTTTTCCTACCTAGTGACACAGGAACTGCTGCCATCACTGAGCTGTCATATCTGAAAGTGCTGGTCCCCAGAGATGCATTCTCTTGCAGGATTACAGACCAGCCATCCAGAGCAATGAATTTCTTATTCTGGAGGCAACATTACAGATAAAATCTTCCTAAACTCATGGGTAAGTAGGTATTCTGAGAGTATTTACCAGCTGGCTTATATGCATGCAAGACTTGGACCACATTGGGTTTGCTTCCTCTGTTTATCATCAAATGAAAAGTAATTATATATAAAGATATTTGCCTATGAACAACTCCATAAATTACCAAGATTCTTAAAGTAATTGAGGTTAGAACCCATAATTGAATTGAAAATGTTTGTTTCAGTCTGTGATTCTTTACAAGACAAGTGATATTATCTTTTCAATATGCTTACTGGATTCAGCACTGTGACTCTATGGTGCATTACTACATTTGGAAAAGCAGCTGGTGATGAAAATGCAGCAATTCTTCAGTCTAATAATAAGTGTATAGAACTTAATGATATTGGCAGGCTTTTAACATTTTATTACTGGCAATGTGTTTTGCAATACTCATGTAACATACCAGTAATAAAGAAAACAAAACTGTTGCTCAAAATTGTAAAAGTGAAGATGCACAAGTTCTTTGTATATCTGATAGAGATAGGGTGTAAATCAACCTTTTCCACTTACATCCCACGAGGTTTATCTTAAAAACAAGTAACAGAACTGGATATACTGTGGGAAAGGTCTTTTTCACCAGAAAAAAAAAATTTACTCCCACATCAGATTCTCAAAGAGATCTAAGAGTTCTCCATCATAGTGGCATATAACTAGGAGATTCTGAAGCAGTGATGCCAACTGCCCTTTGAGATTTTACTCAGTTCTCTCAGAGACCGTTGAAGCCACACTGTAGTTGGAAGATTGATGTGAGTGGTTACTGCTGTTCTGTAAATGCACTGTGAGACTCAGATGTCAATGCCTCAACATCCTTCTGAAGCAAGACTGTGCTTCAGTTCCTTTCCTTACATTTATGGTGATTTATGTCTCTTTGAGTTCAAGCACTGAAGAATGCACAATAATAGTAACAACAGTTGTTTAAAATATCTGACTTATAATTGTTCCTGTCTTCCTCTGCTAACACTTTGTAACTCCTCTAATACCATCATTGAAGTGTAATAAAAATATTTCCCTTGTATGTAAAGCCACTGCTGGACATTAAGAGCTTCACCATATAAAGACATGAAACTAGTAGAAATTGTCACAATAATGAGAAGTTTTTTAATGTGGGTTTAAATTTCGAGGGGCATGATGTGCTCTTGCATTATCAAATACAAAATTTTGTTGAATAAAATTTCTGCATGTCAGAAAGTTACATAAAAGACTCCAATTTGAGAGTCTTACATTAAACAGAACTTTGCTGTGTCTGGTTCACCATGTCCCTCCACTAGACAATGCCTAAAGGGCTACTGAATCTAGGTGCTGAAGGAGCCAAGTAGCGTAAATGTAAGATGTGTAAAAGCTACATGTATGTCTGGATATTCACAGGACATCTTTTAGATCAGCTAAGGTATTCTTTTTTTCTTAGCTACCTTTTCCATACTTCAATCTTTGATCAGGGAGAAGTACAGACACTGCAAAATCTGCCTCAAAAATCAGACAATATTTTTTGTAATATATCCCAATAATTATCTATATTCAAAAGAAGATAACAAGGCTAGTAATGGTGGAGGAAATAGCAATGGTTTAAAATAATTCTAAGACATGAAATTAAAGAACCATTCAAAGATTCAATACTGTATTCATGGCAAAAGAACAGAGAAACAAACCAGTGATTTAGTTTCTACAGAAGTTTTCTCACATTTAAATGCATGCCATTCAGCTAAAGAGAAAAAAATCAAACACTTTATTGATATCTTTTCTTCCCGAGCGAAATCACTTGAATGGTTCACAACTTCTTCATTTTGTGATTGTTACACTTTTATTTATATAGCCTTTCAAGATGGAAACATAATGAAGATAAAACTTGCTTAGTCCACAATAATCCAGAAAGCATAATGAAGCTTTGTTATGGTTACAGAAAACTTTCAGAACCGTGAAAAAGTTAAGACCAGTAGAGAGTTTCTCTGAATTAGTGTCACAAATTATACCAAAATGAACTGTTTTCTGTTATAATACCATGATTCTGCTGCTTCTTTCTCTTGGTTAAGTCTCTCTGCTGTTACTATTGGGAAGACACACTGAAAAGAAAAGCACTTCCCTGTTTAAAGTGACCCAGATATCATCGGAACCGATAGATCATTTGGTTTCTGACACGCATACATGAGGTGATCTTAGGAGTTATTTACTACACGTGGTAGTGTCTGTTTTTTTAAAATTAGACATGACTTTTCTAAGCAGTCATGTGTTCTGTAATTAGGCAAACATGGGTCTTAGTAGATTCCTGCAGAAATTTCAAAATTGCGGAGGTTCATAACAGAGTCCAGTGAACCCATATGTTAATAATGGACAATAAAGAATTCTTACCAGTGTTTGCCAATCAATCCCCAGCAACTTTGTTCATCTGTCATTCAAAAATGAAAGCTTTTGTTAAAGCCCATTAAAAGACAGTATGCTTTATTCCATTTTCATCATGCCCCAAAAGGACTTGCTTTTACTCATTATTTCTTTTTCAAGTAGAGAGCGAAAGACTGAAAAAGCAAATAATGTTTGAAAGAGAAATTAGAATGCAAGAGGGCTGTAAGCTTAACTGCAGAACCTTGCCACTAGCTCTTGCCACTGCAAACAAATTTATAATAAAGAACTTCTACAGATCTTTTAGGCAAATAATTACCCTGATGTCAGTGAATCTTCACTTAGTTTACGTGCCAATGTGCTCCAGCATTTTACTGAAGGAAGGTCTGTGCTACCATATGCAATGTATATATTACATTTCTTAAGTATGAATGGTACAAAAATGCACATTTGTGAAAAGCAATTAACATTTCACACCATTAGTAACTAAAATAATGTTTAGAATTCTCCTGAATCATGTTAAGGTCATTTCAAAGCAGCAGCCAAATATCCTAATATCCGAGCACTCCAATATCCTGTTTATAAAGCAATGCATGAACTTATGAACAGAAATATTAATAGGACCATAGAATAGTTTGATTTGTATGCGTCAAAAAGAGGCTATTGGGATTTTACATACTCACAAGCCTTCCTTCTTTGTGAATGCAGAAGGTTTGACTTTGATGAGTTTGCCTACATGGACATGTCTGCAAGATCACAGCCTAAAATGACTTCTGGCAACTGTATCAAGACCCACTGCTGGAACAGAAACACAATAGATACATAGATGCTGAATCTCAATGGCTGTGTTATGCAAAGGTGATGCTTACACTTCTATATAAACATGCTCTGTCATCAGCCTCTTTGTAAACACGAATACCTTCTCATTCCTATCAGCTTTAAAATTACACAGTCTACTGATAATGAAACTTCCTCTGGATAGATAATATGTGCCCCACCAATATAGAGAAAGAATAGGACAACTTTTATAAATAAACAGATGTTGTTAGGTTTTTATTTTTCTCCTGCCAAAAACCAATTTACTGTAAATTCCCTCCATCTGGCAGGAAGCTAATCTGAATATGAATCAATCTATTCCAAAATAACTTCAAAAAATTTAGGCATTCATAATGGGGGGTTTTCTGTACAATACCATTTTTCACTTATTCTACTCAGACAAGCAAGCTTTTCAAAGAAAAATCAAGCAGAAATACTTTAAAAGCATTCTGCAACTTGCATTTTTCATTAATTCTATCACAATAGTACCAACTTACTCTGATTTTTCTGCAGCCCATAAACAAATATTTTCAGAGAAGTAAAGCAGAGTATTAAAAAAATTAAAGGGTAGGAGGGGAGTAATAATTACCTATATACAGTGTACAGGAAATAATGTTATAAAAATATTTTAAAATCACATTTTAAATATTAGTGTTATAGTTTTGGTCCCTCTTTTTCAAATGCTCTCTTCCACCACTGAAAGAGACAGATAAGTACATATATACACAAACTCACTTTAACAAGAGCAGTTCAGGAATAAAGACCAACAATAATGCTAGAATGCTATAACTAAAGCTTAACTAACAGTTCTATGTAAGTAGAGGTTACACACGTATATACTCAGCAGGAAAATCTTGTCTACAGAATCTGAGAGTGATGAATAGATGACTGCCTAATGAGAAAACAGAGAAGTGAACTGGCACAACACCCTCTCCTAATTATCTGTAAAAGCACTACATCTTTTCCTGGTCAGTTACTGCAGGTTAATTAGAGAAACAAAAATATGTTTCTTGTTGGAAAGAGCTTAAAATCAGGGTAAAGCACTTTAGAAAAGCACTTAAGCACATATGTGTTACAGATATGTGCTGAATATTCACTAAAAATGTAATGAAATTTATAAACCTTCATATTCAAACCTTTATTCTTCTGTTCAGGAAAATATTAAAAGTACTATATATTCTGAATTGTCAAAAACATATGTTTAAATTTTAAGTTTCATTAATTATGATTAAAGTTGAACACCTGTTTAAGCACACTGGTGTACCAAGACTGCAGCACTCAGCACCAAATTGAGACCTTAGGGGGAATACTTGAAGAATAGAAGAGAAATGTCTAGCCGAGAACCAAGTAGTACATACTTCTAAAGTAGTACATACCTCCTAAAGGAACATTTAAACATAATTCAAAAAAAATCCTAAAGTGAAAAGTGGATGCACATGGAAAAGTGAAAGAACCAGAATAAAAGCACTTCTTAACAATCAAGACAAACAAACTGAAACTCAGTTTCAGTAATCTTGTGTGTTACTTTTGATAATGTTAGGTTAACATATATCAGACACAAGTCTGATATTCCAATTAACAGTGTCCTAAGAAACAAAATTTAGGAGGAAATGTGTTTTTATAGCACCCAGAGACCATTACCAACGTGATTAGTCTCTAGCTGTTTGGTAACTGTTGCATCTAGCATTACAAAGAAAAATTCATTGTTTGTAATGACACATTTTCAACATTAGAGTACCACATAATTACACTTCACCATGGCTTTATTGCCAGTATTCTGATTAAAAATAAGTGAAATATCTTGCAATTATACTGTTTTCTTTGCAATTATGCCAAACATGCTTTGCAACACATTTAAATAGCCTGCATTGCAGTTGCTCTTGAAAGTACAAATGCATCCAAATAAAAATATCACTGAAAAAAAGATGCTTGCAAATAGGAAAAAATTATCATGGAAATAAAGACAAGATTTAGAAACTAATAAAGAAAAGAATTTCTCTTTCAAACACATGAAGAAACAGAAACTACAAGTATTTTACATACAAGCAGGATAATTTTACCTTGTACTGACCTTAAATTATGTAAATAGTTCTGTAAGAGTATAAGGGGAAAAAAACTATACATTCATTAGATCTAGCCTTTATAAAGGGTTACTGAAGTTAACTTAAGACATCAAGAATTCGCTATCCAAAATAATTTTCTTTCCTCATAGGCATCCATAATATAGATTAGCTCCTGACAGGATAAAAATACCCTTTGGGCACAAAGAACCTAACATCACTCCATGTCATTTGCCTCATCTGGGTCAGTTTCAGAATTTTCTCTTTATGCAGAATTCTTGCTGTGTTTTTAAAATGCTAGCTTTTTCTCAGATAGGTCTGTGGAGTTTCATTAACACTTTCAGATTATGTGAATCATTCACATTCAGAAAACTCAAAATGTATTTTCCATGTATCTATCTGTCATTTCTTTTATGCACTTGATATGTGCATACATTCCTATTATGATGTTAATCTACCAGCATACAGTCCAAGTGAAATCTTGAGCAGTATTCAAACAAAAATATTAGCAATATTATCCAAATACTACTAAATATTACAGGTTTGCAACTCCAGGCTTGCAAGAACAAGTTTGTTTCTGGAAAAAAGAAAAAAAAAATCAACAGACAATGAATACTGAAGTCTAATTATTCACTATATGCATGTATTCAAATTGGAAATGTGCTTTATCATGTAAGTAACAAGTGTTTCTCTTCCTGATCATAGTTTGTCCAAGCCTAGCGTGGGAAGATGGCTCACTCCTAAGATGCTTAAATCTTCCAAATGAAGCAGTGTCCAACAGCTTGTTGTCAGTATACCTGCAACATTGTTTGGAATGAAAAATGCACAATTTTCAGAACTTCACAGAAACATAGTAATGCAGAATTTAGAGAGAAATTGTAGACAGAAGTCTCAGAGGAGAATGAAGAAAATGATTGGACTGTGAAACGGCAAAACTAATAATAATGAACAACTTTACATACGTCTAGATTTAGCTGAAGATTCATGTTAAATTGTATGGTCATGTTATTTCTCCTGCGAGGAAGAATTACGAATGCTTTATTGTTTTGCTACATAAACCTTCTCTGTGAATTTAATATTCAATGTTGAAATGCAGCATCAGTTAAATGGTCCATAGAGATAAAGAAACATATACCAGTAGAGAAAGGACAATCAGAACAGACAGTGAAAAAGGGCCAATTCACTAGGTAGTTCATGAATCACAGCACTCTGTACCCCAAAAGCTCTGGGACTACTGTACATAGGCATAAAATCAAACAGCCTAAGAGATGCTTTAAGTTGCTAAGAATAACAAAATTACATCTACTAAAAGAGTAGATGAGCATCAGCCTCTTTACTTTCATCCATGTAGATCCCAGAATGAGGGAACATGGCCTAGGAGTCTCCAGACCAGCAGGTAAACCTGTTCCTACACAGGGAAGAAAATCTGTGCTGATCTTCCTGTGCCAGGCACATTGGTCTTAGTGCCAGGATCTGCTGGCAGGAGAGGAGCAGATGCTGCGTTCTGGTAGTCTGGCAGGAACACAGGGCTCTGCCCGTAGCATTGGGAATTGAGTAGCTATATAGGAAAGATATTGTTACATAGCAAATACCAGAACTATATTCCATGTAGGCAGCTGGTATCATTAATTTATACTCTTTTATGAACTCTAGAAAAACAGGGTTCCAGGGTGAGTTATGCAGTGAAATGGCTGCCATCCATTTAATTTTCATGCCTGCATTTCCACATAAACTGCTGTGCTTTGGCCACTCATTTTTTCATTTTGATGTCAACTCTTCTACAGTGCTAAATTTCACACCAGCTTACAACCTTTCTCCCTTGGCTGATCACTGTACTCGGGATGCAGGGACAGTTAGCCAGATATTCAGCCAGGATTGCATGTTAAGGCTATTTCAACAATTTGCATGGATGCTTCATGCTGTGACATCTCAGCTAACTTTAACATAAATCTCATTCCAGAACTGGAGACATAACACTATCAAGATGGCACCACCCTGGGGTAGCACATTGGGTGTACTGGATACGATGTACTGCTTCCAGGATCTAAGCCAGTATCTCTGCATGAAACTGGACTTTCCTATGTAGACCTGGCAGCTGTCCCAGGGTTAGCTTAGGAATGAATCTAAGGGTGCACCCGGTGTAGACATCCCCAAACTGATGATGTGTCTATCAGCATCACCAAACTATGCTAAATCTTAGTGCTCCATCCTACTAGCACTACAGTAGGTAAGTCAGTTGGCTGAATCAACTCCACCCAGTCAGATAAATTCTCTGAAAGTAGTATATTCTGGCAAAATTAGATATTGTGAGCAGAACACCTGAATGTGTAATTTCATGAATCCTAGAAGTCACATCACCCTGATTTCAGGAATATATTACTGAAATAACTTCTCTTTATTGCAACACTTCACATATCATAGAATAAAGGAACATAGTGTTTTACCTTAAAACAAGTATATAAAAGACATGCAGATAAGAATCAATATTTTTTGCACAGCTCTTTGCAGGTTTTACTTATTATTTTGAGTAAAATAGTGCTTGATTTCTCCTTACAACTTCTACAATTGGTTCTTTCCTCACATTTTTCATGAGGTATTTAATAATCTTTAATTGTAAATGATTGTTCCAAGACTAAGAAACACAAAGTTTGTTATAGCCATCTCTGCCTCAAAAAACAGATACACAAATCAAGAATGCCCTTTTTGGAGGTAAATCACTGGGGTGAATCTTTGGGGGTTTTTTAAGGGGGTTAGATAATCATATCTGACTAGCAATATCAAGAGCACACTGATTCAAGTTTTTAAAATGAAATACCTCCTATCTATCATGTTTAGTAAGGCTCCTGAATCATTCTTTCTCAGCACTTTGATTACATTATTGAATTTTTCCTCTGAGATAGAAGTTTTTTTAAGCCCATATAAAAGTTTTTGTGGACACAGGAACTGAACCTATCTTACTACAGACTATCCTTTCCTTTGGCCTCACCTAATGAGTTTTGCAGGGTCAATGTGGAACTTCCCCTGGAATCTCTCAATCAAAACCAAGTTACTAAGTGTTCTTAAGCCAAAAGCATTGACAACCAAACATAATTAACAATGTCATATTGCCACAAAGGAAAAAAGTATTTTCTAAAAAACATGACCTTACTATAAGAAATGTAACAGTTTACAGATGACTGAAACAAAATAGGTTGCCATACATATTAATTTACTGCAAAGAGGAAGGGAAATGTTCTCCTAAGTACTTGAGTTAATGGAATAAAATAATGCATTTGAATTGAAGCAAGAAGATTTATATTGAACATTAAAATAGGATTTCAAAAGGTAAGGTTAGTAAATCACTGGATTAGAGTGGCTGATCACTGCAGAATTTCTCCTACCAGTACTTTTAAGAAAAACTTCAGTAAACAACTATCAGGAATCATTTACACTTCCACTGACACTTGACTGCAGATGAATGAACCACATGGCCTTTCAAGACATATGCTAGCCCTTGTCCTTTTTTTAAAAAACTATCTTAGTAAATAGATTATAAATGTTCATGTTAATTATTTTGAGAGATAGAATATAAGGATTAGTTTAACCTGGAGAATATTTTTTTTATCCAGAAAGGAATCCATCTAGTGTGTGATTAGTTCGTGATTTCTGGCCAACAGGCAGTAACCCTCTGTCTAAAATAAACAAAGAGAAATCATACATGCAGCACTATCACTGAATTTACCTCATGAATCTTACTTAAAATGAGACTAGAAAACTAAGCAAACTTCTACTCAAACCTAGCTACTTATTGAAAGCAAAATATTAAAAAAATGTTATTTAGGGAGGGCTTGAGAGGTAATAATGCAGAACTCATTGCTCTTCTTGGAACCCCTCTAAATATCTCCCATGTAATATTTCATTTCTTAAGTCTGTCCTTTCATTAAATGACTTCTGAGAAGGTTTGTGCAGACTCCAGAGCATTTAGTGCTTTTGCATCCACCTCTGCTACGCAAGAAAAACGGCAACCGATTTTGTTTGGTAGTGGAAATCAGGCCCATTGCCTGGTATTCTTAGGTAGGAAGTCCTTGACCAACAGGGTTTATACTGCAAATAAAACAAGGCCCGACAGCTTTCAGAACATCATTGTGGTTCTTGTTCTTAATTTCAGGCTGGTTGTGCTGAAGGATTTACAGTAATGCTTTCGGATTCTGGCAACATTACCTTATCCTTATATGAATCCATTTATAATAATGCTGTCTGCTTGCCCCTACTTTGGCTAATAACAAATCAAAACACTCAGCCCTTGCACAAATAAAGTCCCAATAAACGAAGCTGGATTTTGATGCTAGGATGCCCCCCCAGAGCTAGCTCAATAACTCCAGGGAATTTTTACAGCAAGTTTAATCAAAAGGTCACCCAAATATAAATTACTAAAACTCTTGTTTTAGAAGAGGCAGTACACATTCTCCATTAACAAGAAACATCCTCTGATTTTTCATGCTACTTATCACCAGTGACTGCCTAGCCTGTCAAACAGGGCATGTCTCCAGGCACTAACTGATCACTCATAGATATGTAAGGAAATCAGCAAGTCCAGTGAGAAATGGGACTAAAACACTATCCACCACACCTTTAGCAGTTCTCTCCCTGGCATCTCTCACAGAGTGCAGCTACAATGCTGAGGAGGAAGCACACCCCTGGCTTACCAACTGTTCACACGCCTACAGCAACCAGTCCAGCACCCTACAACAATGCTCAAAGACACATGTCCTTCCTTCTTGCTCTTCCTTTTGAATTTTACAGAAGTAGATTTAGACTGCTTCTTTATTTCACTGTCCTTATCTCATAGGGTTTGTCCCTACTAATTCTTATTCTGCTATCTCAGGAAGGCTCCTTCATTTTCCTGTAGCGCAAAAGCTCAAAGGTAGGTGAGGAGGGTCCATCTTTAGAGTTCAAGTGACAAAAAGAGAAGACACTATAGGATGTTTTAATTACATTGCTCTGGGTCAAAGAGTTGGAAAAGCTCAGTGAAACAAAAAAGATTATCACTCCCTACAAGACATAGGATTACAGCCCATATTAAAAGTGAATTGCTTGTATTAAAAGATGATAGCACAGTCTGAATGAATTAAGGCTTTTCACATCTTCACCATTCCACCACAAAATTTACAAAATGTAGCTTGCTGCAGCCCATGTTTTGGTGCTTTGAGTACTTGCTGTATGACATTGGCTGCACAGTTATTCCACATGTACATTACTTCAATATTTTCTCAGCTAGTACTGTTCCAAATATTATTTCTGTAGGCTGCTTTATGGCTTGGTTTAGGGACAAATATAATGGAAAGAGAAAGAAAAGACAGTGATAGGTGAAGTGATTTTCCACATTGACTTTACCATGGAAAGGATTATATTTAGCAATTATTTTTTTCTTCCAATAATGCATGGATGTCCCGATGAGATAGAAAAACTAGGTCAACTCATTATCCCAGCTGCACTGACTCAGCAGCACTCTAGTCATTTTCCTACAACTAAAACATCCACTGCATAGAGAAACACATACAAAGTAGGGTAGAAATATCAACATTGCATAGGTCAGCAAAACCATATGGTGTTTAGATAGAACACATGCATATTCAGAAATGGCTGGTATCTTCAAGCTGCATATAAAAACTCAAAGCACAGATAACTTCGCTTTGCAGTCCTTGCTTCCTTCTATATTCTAAAGTGAACTCAGAGCTCACGCAATGTTCTGGACTGACAGGTCTGTAAACCAGTGTTCCAGCTGCAGGCAGCTGTAACTTCGAGTTTCACTGTGCTCTTCTGCCAGTTCTGCCTGGTTTGGAAAGACCACCTGCCTGGATCAGAAGGTATTTCAGTCTCTGTCATTAACCCACTGTCCTCTCAGTTGATTCTGACAACAGGATACTACAGTGGTAGCTTCTGAGATGACACCCAATGGAATGAGATCATTCAAATTGCCTTCAGATGGATTTCACACTAGGTGTGAACAATAGCCTAATGGAAAGGCACCAAAGAACAAAACAAACTGAAATGCTTACAAGCCCTTCTCTTATTTCTTAAGGAATCTCTAAATTATTTTCTCAGGACTGCAATATTAACTCTTGAATTTCTCAATATAAAACACATCTTGTTGTGTGGCTGTTACTACTCCCAGTCTCAAAGGAAAGCTGGCATACAGTTCAGCAGAGCTAGGTTATTTCTTGTCACTCTGCATGTCTGAAATCCTGTTTCTGGACTTTAGCACTCCGAGTGGTAGAAACACAAGAAATTTCCCTGTATACCCTTGAACTCTCTCATTGCTCCTCTTCCATCAGACAGAAAACAAGACCCCCTTAACATTTGTTAAGAGATAACAATGTCATTCTGGAAGGAAAACAGTCTTCCTATGATGTGGCTGAAAAGCTCTAGCATCAGGTATGTTGCAGCACTGGGATAAATTTTGAAAAACGTATGGCCCAGTCCTCAATGTTGAGCTGCGAGTTAACCAAGCTTTCCAAAGCAGCTTAGAGCTGCAGTAACGAAATTCTTTAAATTCCTCTGAAAATCACACCTAAGCTCTCAAAGGAATCTAATAATGAATTCTATAAAATAGCAAACTACAGGAAAAGCAGCTCCTGAGTTGGAGGGGAGGTATAATATGGTGTCGTTGAAACACGGAGGTGCTCTGCTCTTCGCTCTGAAATTCCAGATGCAAAATTCCAGATTCAAAATTCACTGTATCATATAAAAAAGAATGAGAAGCTACATGTAATTTTAAAAATATTTTTTCACTTTTTTTAAATTGTCCATATGAATTTCTAAAACAGTTATTCTTAATATAATTTTTCACAACAAAAACTTTAGCTGCAAACCATTCTCATAACAGGTCAGATGTCAGGCATTCTATTTAACATGGTTGTTCTTGGGTTCCATTTGGGCACACTCACATTTATGGAGAAATCCATGCAACTGCAAACTGTGAGACACCTGTCATCTTGCCATTTCAGTGTCATTATTCAATTAAAGTATTTTAATGTACTCAAAACACAGATGTTGAGAGTGTCAAACTCATGATCACGTATGCCATTTGCTTATTTGCAGATGATATTGTCTTCTGTTATTATAAGCATATCAGATCAGCAGAACTAGTATATTTAGCCACCTGGTACACAAATAACATGTTATTTAAATTTGAACTGATGCCTCATCAATTCATTTTATACAAAATTACATTTGCAAATAAATTCTGTAAAATCAAACATAATCTAAAAATCACATAAATGATTTTTTTCAGGATGCATCTGGTCTTGTATTTCAATATTCATTATCTGTATAGAAACAATATTTCACCTTTATTCCAATGACTCAGAAAAAGGTGAGTGGTTTTTCTTAGATTCTTAAAAGTATAATTGAAAACAAAATTTGACCCTTCTATCACAAACAATCAGCCCAGCCTGACTATGTAAATGAAATCAAGCAACAAAACACGTTATTACTTGAAAGTGCAGGACTTTATCTCTTCGCAATTTGAAACTATTATGCTGACAAATACAACACAGGAGGGATCAAGCACCACTTGGAGATCCACATTTTCTAAGCCTATATATTTCATTAAAAAAACACACTACCAAATACAGTTGAACAGATGGATCCTGATCAGAGACCAGGAGAGGCTGCATGCAGCAAGTACTGAAGATTGATACCTACTTACAAAGAAGCAATCTGTGCACAGTGAACGGCAGGTTGCTACAGACATTTGGCATATTTATGGAAGCATTAAGGGAGTTCCGCAATTTCATGAACATATATACAGGACTATGTAAAAAACATAGTATATTAGGCTTCCCACACACATAGAAATCTTGAATTATAATGACTAACCTACACATAATAAAACTTAAGTGAAACCTGTTTAATGTGGGATAATCCGCTGTCAGCATTGCAATTTAACAGTACTTCCACTTTCAAAATGCCAACGATATTTACAGCTCAAAATGCCTGGTGCAGTTTTGTTCCCAATAGAAAAGTCAATTACAAAACTCCCATCAGCTTGGAGAGAAGCAAAATCAGACTCTTGTACCTGTTACAGTAAGGGTACAAAACTTTGACACAAGCATTCATAGTACAATTGCACTTCTGCAGCATAAACAATAGTTGAGAGGCAAGACTTCTCTGCTGCTTTTTAAAAACTTGAATGTTTTACATGAAAACACAGAATTGAAGAAAGTCTTGAGGTAAAGTTGAAAAATTAAGTAATGATTATTAGAAGAAAAATGGAAAAAACTAACAATTTTACAGCTTCAACCTATTCAACTGAATTCAGACATACCTTCTTGAATTCATCAAGTGCATTGGAAAAGGCAGATTACATCCCTTCAGCAAATACCTAAACACACGTGTTTGTACTTCTGTCTCCAATGCAGTTTAAAAGAATTTTTGTCAACAAATCAAGCAGCTGCTGTATTAGGGTTTTTTTTTTTTCCTAAGCAAATATCTTAATATAATTCTTGTCTGTTTTTCTGCTATTCCTGTGTCATTCTCTCTCATCAACCTTTAGCTCTGAACTAATATTTTTGGTCAGAATCTGATCTTGACTCGCCCTTTCTTTTTTATTCTGAACATAGTTCAGAACATAGTGTTCTAATTTGTAAACAGAAGTTTGCTCAAGTCTTACTTCCTTTACTTTGACTGTTTTAGTCTTGTTTGCTATTGTACACACCATACTAAAATACCTGTCATGAGTCATGGTATTCTCTTTATTTGAGAGGAGTACATTACACACAAATCTAAAGTTTGAAGGTGAAAAAAGAAAAATACTGAAATAGCAATGTAACTTTTCAGAACCCTTGGATTTAGTAAACTGTTTCCTATGCTAAATTCCAACCATTTATCAGCAATGAAACATAAAAATGGATATATTCAGTCAAAGTTTAAGCAACATAAATGTATGTCATCACCTAAGTAGAATGCAGAATTTACAACCAATAAAGCAGCTCTCTCTTGAGCAAAGTTAGTGTCTTTCTGTGGTACCTTTGAGGTCAACTTCCCTCTTAAAAATGCAGATCAAATTCCCTTGAGATACTCATCTTTTCCCATGATGCACTTGACTGACAGAACAACAAGCTTACTGCACAGAAATGCCACAGGGGTTGACGAGCAAATTCCATCAGTATGCAGTGTTTACACAGTACAGTTTAGTAATAACAGTTCACACAGTCTGTTGCCTTGGAACAGAATTATAATTAAGTCTTAAATCTTCAGCATTCAGATTAATTTTGATCACACAGGTCTTGTACATTTTCTTGTGTATGTCTGAAAATATGCTTGTCACTAAAGAAAAGAGCATACAACAGTTAACCAGCCTCAAAGATGTTGTTGTTTGGAAGATGCCTAAGTACAATATTTCTAGGACATGATTATCTAGTCTTTTCCTCATTACTTCTGAGGTTTAGAAATCTCAGCAGAATTTTGAGGTTTTTCTGAAGTCACATTTCCCTCCTCCAACACATGGAAACAATACTATTGTAAGCGTTGTGACGCCCATCCATAAGGACCAGAAGGAGGAGCTGGGGAACTATGGACCTGTCAGTCTGACTCCAGTGCCAGGGAAGGTTATAGAACAGATAATCCTGAGTGCCATCAGGCAGTACATGCAAGACAGGTGAACAGGCCCAGTCAGCATGGGTTTATGAAAGGCAGGTCCTGCTTGCCAAACCTGATCTGCTTCTATGACAAGGTGATGTGCTTAGTAGGTGTCCTGGTTTGAGAGTACCAGGATAAAAATTTTCTATACTAACCTGAGACCACTCAGGACAACACAAGCTGTTGCCAGCCTGTTTATATGGCACTTACAACGGGAGGGGGAGCAGCTGTACTTATGGAGAGGTGAGGATGGGTCACTAAAGAAAACATTGTTACAGAAGCACATCTGAAATCTATTAAGACTCCAGATCTCCCCCCTTATAGATACTCCATTAACCTCTCCTTATGCACATCTGCAGTCATGCATCTATCTCAGGGTATGCTAGAATCTCTCATATTGTAGTTTCATTCATTATACAACAATGCTTGCACACCTCAGTCTGTTTGCCTGTTGCACAATACAGGTATTTCCGAGAGGGGTCAAAAGGAGTTAGTTCAGGCCTTTTGCATATGATCAGATTTTCAGAAAGAGATGTCTGAACTGTGTCTCAAATGAGATAATCATCACACACCATCAGTGCCACCTTGTGGTGCACAGGTTACTAGGCTATCACTGCCTTACCGTCAAAATATATGACTTGAAAGCAGATTAGCAACAAGCGAAATGATGCTAAACGCAAACGTTTTCTTTCAAAATCAACTGACTATTCCTTTAGCATTTCAAACTTAGCATCAATCCATGGGAGTTAGAATGAAATGACAGTGCATAGATGCATGAACAAGGCAATGTAAGGGTTAAAACATATTTGTTCTTTGACTACCTGGATCCATAGTTTCAACCATGGATTTTTAACTAATTTTGAGAAATGATACAAGAATTTCCCTTCCCCAGTCCTTTTTTTTGGACAAACACTAAAGGATAAATATGTCTTGGGTATTTTCTTCTTTAAGCAAGCAAGCAAGTAAAATAAAAATACCTTGTGATAATGACTGCAGACTACATCCAGGCACAAGGAAGGATGTTTCCTGACTGACATTAGCGAATCTCCTCTGTTACGACTAACCTCTGACAATGCCAGCCCCAGGTAGTCTGATGAACAAGTTTTAGCTTGCTCCAGAACCTTGCTTTCTGGTGATAGTGAATGGGCTTGCTGACAATATCTCTGCTCTCAGCTAATCTCTCTGGGCAACTCGGTAAACTGTTTGACTTATTCTCACAGACTGACAAGGCATATTTTATATATTATAGACTTTTGAAAAATATGGGAAATTAAGCTGTTACAAAGTGAGATATTAGATTAAACCAAAAGGAGCTAAATATATCATGTTTGAAATTGTCCCTCTTTACCCTCTGTAAAGCTATTTTCTCTTAACTCTGAGTTTCTAGTTTTGATTTATATTTCAGTCATGTGCTAACATTATATGAACTGGCTAGTGACAAGTTAAACATCCTGTTTTGGCCCAGACTGAAAAGCTAGCTAGCAAAACTACATCTACATCTTTACTATGCAAATGAGACGTACAGATAATTTCATGTTTCATCTTATTGTTTTGGTGTCTTAGAGCAGATGGCAGAAAATGAACCACACTGGAAGTAACCAAGTGAAATTTTTGCAAACCATTACTTCCAATGACTTGCTACACATTCTTCACATTGCAGTCCTGACATTCAGTCTGTCCTCACCCTATCAGATCACATATGCTGCCATCCACCTCTTATCATTGGTGAGCAGAAACTATACCTTGGCCTCACTAAACTGGCAGTTCTATTTGCAGCCAGATTTTAAAAGAAACAACTCGAAGTTCCATAATTCATAGAAATGGATGAGTATCTGTTCCTAAACCAAGATGCACAAAACTGCTGCTAAAGAATGCATTAAACTCACATCTTTTTGTTGTTTGTCATTGAAACAAAGTGGACTGCAATATGTTCTATCCATAAAACTTAGATGAAAAAAATTGTAATCTTCAAATAAAGTATTTGTGCATTAATATTTCTGTTGGTTCTTTCCTTTTGAGGTATTATGTTTAACCTGATTTACTATTATTATTGTTCAATCAAATACTGTATGTTATATTTGTATACTACACAGATGTCTTAATGAGAACATAAAGTTTTCCCTCAAGGGCAAAGGACACATTGCCTGCTCATGGTCAACATGTTGGCCACTAGGACTCCCAGGTCCTTCTCCCCAGGGCTGCTTTCCAGTAGGTCAACCCCTAACTGGTACTAGTGCCTGGGATTACTCGTTCCCAGGTGCAGGACTCTGCACTTGCCCTTACTGAACTTCATGAGGTTCCTCTCTGACCAAATCTCTAGCCCATCCAAGTCCCACTAAATGGCAGCACGGTCTTCAGCTGTATCACAGAAACAAAACCCAAAAAGTTTCTCAAATATACTGAGCAGCAATAGAATTATCAATCTCAGTGGCTGGTAGCATATATTTCAACCCAGGTTTAACAGTCAGAGAGACAGGGCCACCTGGACTTGCTGTTCCAAGTGACCTTGCTCCTATTCTACACTTAACTGTATGAAAAGATATTTTTCTTGAAATGGATGGATTTCAGCTCATCTGGTGTTACTTTTAATTACTTTGTTGTAATAGTTTCAGGCTAGCTTTTTGAACATTTTCCTAGGCTTCAACTACAAGCACTGTATTAATAAGAGAACAAGAAGGTCAAGTAATGTAATGCTATACAAAATGAATCAGCAATTCATTCAGAGGGCAGAAACCAGAATATATCCTGGTCTGCTTCAAATATTCTGCACATTAATATAATTTTAATACTCACTGCAAAACACTATTAAGATTTCAAATGGTGATATTGGAGTACAGTTAAATAATACTTCGCTGTGTCATAGACAGACATGGGCAACAACAATTTTAGCAAGCCCTGTCTCAAAACCAAGTAATTTCTTCCTCCCAAACCCACTGCTCTGCAGTGAACCTCATTGCTCTAATGTGCAGAATTCTCCTAATTTCTAGCCACTTCACACCCATCAGCTTCTGGGCCAACATTTTCCTTTAAATTCTTTTCCTTTCCCTTGTAACCCTGAAGTATGACTGTATCTTTGCCCAGACAAAGCAACCTCTTCTTTTTTTTTTTTTTAAAATAAGACAAATTCTTTTTTCTCCTGAAAATCCCATGAACTGTGTGCCTGTTTAATCCTTTATTCATCATTCCTCAGCATGAGTGACTGGAATTTACAAAGTATCCCAGATTAGATCAGTAATTTTCTGGTAGTGTTCAGCTGTAGCTCACCTTGTGCTTAAACAGTAGCAATAAATTAATACAGAAAATTTCAGAGTTTGTTCCAACTATAGGCTTAGTAGGAATAAATTAAGGCTCATAACTCACATCCTGTATTGTAACTTATTTTGATATTAGTTACTAATGTTATAATAACAGAACACTCAGTTTCTCTTTGATAAAAAGATGACATATTTCAAAATTATTCCTATGTATGAATGACATTACTGTTATGAGACTCAAAACTGATGGAAAGATTTTGTTCTCAGTAATGAGTAATTCTGTGTGAATTATTGAAGACAAGATCAGAATCTGTCCAAATGAATCTTTCTTGAGTTTTAGTTCTGTGATGCTGAAATAATATTTTTACTACCTAAATTTAAAGCGACTCACTAAATTAGTTGAACCATGTGATAAAACAATTGTTTATTTCATAAACATTTAGAACTAGAGTTGCTTGGGACATATCAAAAAGGAAAGGTAGTTATGCTGTTCAGCTGATGCTAAAATATTTCAGACACGTTATCTGCTTTGTTATTTTAGAAACACTTTTGAGAAAAAACTTTTGCAACGCCTGTACCAGCAGCCTGTGAGGTGACAAGGCCAAACTAAAATTCCCACTCCAGTTCAGCTAGCAGCTGCAATGGAAATATGCTTTCATTTCAACTGAGCAAGGAACTCAACCTAGCTTTACCACATTGCAGACTTAATCAATAAGCCACAAACACTGAAAAAAACCCCACATTTTCTTCCAATATGAAGTGAAAAAAACACCGTGAATCCTTCATTTTGAAGGCTTGTCATCACAGAACTAGAAATCTGCAATTGCAGAATTACCATCCTATGGGCAGCTTGAAACCTTGTGCATGATTGAAAAGTCTTTCTTCCTTCCCTTTCCCAGTTGTCTTGCTCCACTAAATATTATTGAAATCTAATGAAATACACAGAAAGTAAGATTTTTCTAACAGTTTCTCCTTCTAACTCAAGACCAGTGAACTGCATTGAATAAATTACAGTTTGTGGCATCAAAAATAACAATTGCAAGGTGAAGACATAGATATTGTTCCTAATCTTAAAGTGATGTAAACCACTATCTGGAAAATAATAATAAAAAGTAGTTCAAGCTTGACATAAACAGGAATTAATTAGCAAATCAAGTTTTCCGTATATGTCTTTCATTATAATTGAGTTCAAGACATATGAAGAACATTTAATCAAGCAGTGAAAACCAAATAATTTGTTGTTTTCTCATAAATGACACAACCCAGAACTTCAGCTTGAGTATGATTTAAGTAGAATAAAAAGGCTCTCCTTCAGGTACAGATTGTCATCAGAAAGTTCACTGGTCAGATATAAAAGAAAAAATTCTACAAAATAACAGAAAATTACTAGTAGAAGGAACTTAAGGGAAAATATTTAAAATCAGATCCTTTCTCATATATATATATACACACACTTGTGCTGAGACATCAATCTTTCAATAGGGAAATTCTACTATCCTAAACTGTGCATTCTGTATTTAGGTATTTATTCAGCATGTGATTGATAGTTCTTTCTAGCTTAACAAAATCAATTTATAAAGATAGATGAAGTGTTACTTAACACAATGAAGGATCTCTATAGTGAGCAATTTTAGCTGCATATAAATGGATACTAAAATATTTACATATCATACAGAAATCATTTATGAAGATATGAGATTCATCCTGGTACTCACCTAGCAACTAGTATCTGAAAATTCATCAGATCTTCAAAGATACATCATTCATCCAGATGAAAAGGGCAAGACAGAATTCTAAAACAGAAGTATTGGAATCACTAATTCCATTGCAAGCCTTAAGTGGGCTGCAACATCAAAATCCTGGGAAAAAAAAGAATAAAAAATTACATCAGAAGCTATCCATACAATTTGGATACAACTCAAGTGTCAGTTCAAGATGCAGCTCAGCCATAATACTAATTGTAGACCTGAAAGTCAACATGCATAAAATGTGTTACTGATAAATGCAATTCTAAAGAAAGTTCTTTTAAATAGCATGTAATAAAAGATAGGATAGTTGACTGTTGAAAACCCTTTTAAAAATACAGGTATCATACTAATAACAGTAAAGTAAATAAAAGAAACTTAAGTTAATATTAGCTGAATATAAAACAAATATAGCAATATAGAAATTTCCTGTGTATTTGTTCTGGTTTATAAAGTAAAACCAACAGTTGCATTAAGCTGTTTAAACTGGAAAACCTCTTGCGTAAGTGATGTATTAAACACCACATACAGTGTTTGCCTCAGAATTAAAACATGGGTGGAGGGTCAAAGTGAAGATAAAATATACACACTTTAATGAATCGGTGCAATAATACAGTTTAACTATATTCAAAGCACAGTGCATGAGACTACTTTCTAAATTTCAATTTTTACTAGCTTTATATGGAGAAAATCACAACTAGCACATAGACTGTGGTTCTCACACTAATGTGGAAATTGTACTATTTTCATTTTATACAAAACAAATGTAAATGTGTTCCTGAATATCTGCTACAGTTTCTCTTCAAATGGAAATGTCAGAGAAGAGTTCAGACATGAAGCAGGAGTAGTGGCATTTCCAAGCTCTAACGTGTTTGTAGAGGACATAGAAATAATTTCTCTAGATCATAATAAAAGCAATTCAAGGTCAAGTTAACAACAGAGTTTGAGTGAATCGCACACCATGAGTGATTTATTTGAAATGTAGCTTTTCTCTTAATTGTTAGAAGCAGATTTATTTCTGTATCTAATATTTGCATTTACTGTACAAACATTTCTGAAGCTACATAGGTAGCCTATGACCTTCTGACAATATAGAAATTTTGCCTCATTATCAGCCAAACCATGTACATTGTTATTTGCAAGCCAATTACATATACAGAAATGTTTCCTGGATAGATGTTTACATTTGTAAATTTAAGCATTGTTTTGTCAAGCTCTTGCCTGTTAAAGTTGAAAATTCACTTTCCAAAGCATTTATATTAAAAACCCCACAGTATATCAAGTAGTCAGCAAAAGCAAACAAAAAAGAAATTGAGCACAACCAAGTGACACTTGTTAAATATACAATTATTTTGTACAATATTTTCTAAGCTCTAAGTAGGAATTAAGGAAGAAATAGCCTGAGGTATGTTATTTATTGCAATATTAAACTTACCTGTTTCAAAGCATATACAGAACCCAGAAAATTATGTAGTCATATGCATACTCTAACATACAAAAATGCAATGCTACAAAAGATTACTTAATTTATCTGATTTTGATCCCACTTGAAGGTTGCACACTAGATTAAAACTGAATGAAAGCCGTATGTTATCCAAGACTAACAGCAATGTTACTACGTGGCTATTTCTGAAACAGAGGTTCTGAATCTTCTCATTTACCATTTTAGAAAAATTAAACCTCATAATACTCCTATTCCTCTCTCCTCAGCCTAGCTAGACGTACCATAATCACCCTGCCTTACTATTTCTTGTTATTATATTCATTACCTCATTCATTTTTATTATATTTTTGCTATTTATTCTCCCAGCCAAAATTGCTGAGACAAATACTGATAGGTAACCAGTTTGTTGGGTTTTGGTGGAGTTCCTAATGAAACACAGAAAGTAACAGTCCTCTCTTGAAAATCCTAAGGGAAGGGATAGGGGCAGGCCTGCCTCCCTCAGGCCCCACTGCCTTAGCATCCAGCCTCCCCCCTTCCACCCCACCTCCAGCCCACCAGGGCTCTGGCAGCTCCCCAGGTGTTACACAGAGATCTCCCAGATACCATCCCAGGCACAATTTCTGCTAGGAGGAAAGGGAGGAGTTCCACTGTCTCTCAAACTGTTTTAAACGAGCACCTCAGTCACTTGGGATGGAGTAGGCCCAGCCCTCAGGCCAGGGAAGGATGGCAATTAGGTCTTAAATGAGGGTTCTTAATCTAGAAATCAGAAAGGCAGGAGGCTGTCTCTTTTTTTAATGTAATCTGAATCATAGAATCATAGAACATTCCGAATTGGAAGGGACCCTCCAGGATCATGGAGTCCAACTCCTGTCCCTGTGCAGGACACCCCAGGGTCACACCATGTGCCTGACAGCATCATCCAAATGCTGCTTGAACTCAGTCGTTCTTGGTGCTGTGACCACTGCCCTGGGGAGCCTGTGTGAGTGCTCGACCACCCTCTGGGTGAAAAACCTTCTCCTGATATCCAACCTAAACCTCCCCGATCCAGTTTCCTGCTGTTACCTTGAGTCTTGTCATAGGAGTGAAGAGATCTGTCCCTGCCCCTTCTCTTCCCCTCGTAAGGAAGCCATAGACTGCAGTGATCTTCTTGTGGTCTTCTTGTCAGGTTGGCAGTGTTGCCTAATCAGATTTAGCCCACAGAAATCAGCACTAATTTCTATCTGCTTCAGCTGTCCAGTCAAAGATCTGGTGGGTGTCAGGGGGCTTCCCTTGGCCTGGCCCTGCCCGTCAGTCCCACTGTGGTGTCTGCTGCAGGCGGCTGAGGAGCAGCAATCCTGAAAGCAGAGGGGTAACACCAGTCTGTGCCTGGGCACTTGCCCCACAGGCAGGGCAGGAAGCAGGGGTTGCCAGGTGACAGACAAGGTGGTCTTCAGGCCGGTGAAGCTCCTGGGATGAAGTTGGAGGTGAGTAGGGAGGCCTGTGGAGGCACCGGGGGCACAGGGAGGAGGGGGGGGGTCACAGTCTGGTGTGGCAGGCCCGGGGCAAGGTGTGCTGGGGAAGGACAGGCCCCAGAAACTGAGGTTGGAGCTGGTTGGGAGAACCTGTGGTGAGATTGTGAGGCTTGTGAAAGCCCTCTGGCTATACCTCTGTTCTTATTAAAATGTCTAATTAACTGATAAAGCATTGATGAAGAAGCCTGGGCTGTTGGAACACTTTGATATGGCTCATGACTGGTTTTGAGGAGATGTAGACACTGGGGTTAGCTGTTACTCTGAGTTATATCAGAACTGTCTTGTAGGAGTCTATAAGTGCTGTAAACAAATTAATCTGTTTACCAGCAAAATTAAGTGGCTAAATAAATCTGACAACATTATCTGTATTTATTTTAACATCTTCTCAATATTGTTAGTCTAAGAATTGTTGCTACTAATTATTTTGTAATCACATCTGTGAAAGGAAACGTTATGTAGAAACTCTTTATCAAAAACTCTTTATCAATCATATCAATCAGAAACTCTTTATCATCAATCTTTATCAATCATGTTTTGGCAAAATAGGTTACTTAGGCTGTATGTGGGAAGTTTACTTACAGCCAGGCTGATCCTGCTGGTGCACCGTGGTACGTTTGAATCTCAGATTGGTTGTGGAAAGTGTTACGACTAGGTCTGACAAATCTTTGTGCTTTTCTTTCATCCTGTTTCTTTTACCCTGGGGGTGAATTATGCATGATTAACAAAGCCAGAATTTGGCCTGGTATCTTTTGAATTACCTTTCTTGTTCTGGTAAAGATCTGATGTTTTTATTATACACGCTCCTCTGGGTTTCATGCACTTGCAGTTTAGGTTGTGTTTTTTGAAATTTTAATGGCTGAAATTTAGAAAGCACTATGATGAGATGTGGAGGCTCCTCGGCTGTGAAATGGAGCTAAAATTCATGGTCCTTATTTTTAACCAGACAGCTGGTAGAGTTGCATTTACTGCTAACCACTGTTATTACAGTGGTTTTGATTTGGTGAATTTCTTACAGTATGTTACAGGGAAATAATTTCCAGTAATTTATAATTTTCACTGGATCTAAAAATATACACTATTTTTTATAATAATGGAAAGCTTATTACCTTTTTATTGTTAATTATAAATACTGTAGTATAACTTGTTTCCTCTGAGTGAGGAAAAAAAATTTGGGGAACGTAGTCATAAGAAAAATGCTTTAATCAGTAATTTAAATGCAAACAAAACGTACTTTACTGCTGGAAAAAGAAGAGAGGTTTTCCAATTCAAGGACAATAGTGTAATGTTAAAAATAAATAAGGATGTGATTTAGCTTACCTTTGTATTGATGTGAGTAGCAACTATAGCATAATAACAATTTCAACTATATAAGAAACACAATGTAGATGTTCACAGGTATGCGTATAAAACCATTAGACCTCTGGCTCTTATTATGTTAAGCTGCCTCACATGTCTCTCTGACAAGTGTGTGCAAATGACTGATTTTCTGTTAAATAAATAAGGTTGCCTTTAGACTGCATGCCTTGTAGACTGCAATTAAAGTTGGAACAACACCAGATGTACTCTGAAATCTTGTGAGATAAATGAGTAGATTTACAAATCAATTAAAAATATTTTTCTTGATGTGTCCAATTATTTCCTAGAATATTAATAAATCCTTATTAAAATGTATTAATGCATACACACATAGAATATCTGTATGAAATGTTATTGAAAAATACTGAGTTAAAACTTTTCACTGCAGGCTTCTCCTTTCTTTCTGCCTTTTAATTACAGAAAGGAACATTCTCTTCCTCCTGGTTTGTTTGGTTTGGGCTTTTTTATTTTTTGTTTCTTTTTTTACAACTCAGTAAGGAACTTTCTTGGTGTTAACTTGTACCTGTAGCTGCCATGTTTGGGTCTGCAGAGCTTGTGCATTTCTTTAATTGTGGTTCTTGTTTGTCTGCAACTGAGAAAATAACCTGCAAAGCAGCTACAAAAATGAAACTCAAAACTTAAAACATAACATTTGTCTCCTCTCCTATGTTTAGCTCATGTTGCTGTTCTTAATATAGTGATGAAATAAAATCATGTCACCAGTTGCAACACGAAATATTGTTAAACACAGTCACAACTGTTGTAATGTATGTAAAGTGCCTGCAACTGCTTTGCCCCTTATCATTTACAGAGCCTATCTGTGACCTCAGACTGGCTGTTTAAAGTGAAAACACCTCTCCAGCTTCAGAGGTTTTTAGTATCAGTGAAAAACAAATTTCAGGCAATTATTGAGTTCTATGTCAATGCAGTTGCACAGGTCCTAACTGGTTCTGGATATATATGGAAGACCTCTGTCCTAATATGATCCTCTTCTTACGTCAATGGAGTCTTCCTCAGAGCATTAGCAGCTAGGACTATGCCCCCTCAGATTTGTTTCTCAAACTAAGTACTTGCATGAAAACTGGAGAGGAAAAAAAGTTTTACAATGCTTCTGTATTTGGCATCAAGAAAAGAAAGGTAATAGTTTTCTCGGTGTACAGATCTCTACAGATAAATTGCATAGACTATCCTTCAAATAAGGAAGATACTAACAAGAAATTTTTGTGACAACACATCTATTAGAAACAAAACTTTTTTAAAAATAAACATTCCTGGTTGCTTTAATCAACTTCATCATTAAACAAAACAAGCATGAAATCAAAATATGCATTCTGAAAAAAAATGTTCTCTTTTGATCAGGAAGTACTGCAATGATATTCTTTGTGGATTGTAATTTGATGCATTCTGCTTTCTTTGCTGTCAAAGCACCATGTGTCAGTCAGTACCGAGTCCAATCAGGCCAGCAGAATTGCAGTTTTCTCATGCAAATCTTCTGCAAGAACTGTTTTAATCTGCCTTAGGTTGAAACATTCCTTTTTGATAGAAGTTTCGGAAATATTCTAATCTTGCTTTGACTATAAAGGATGCTGTCTTGTATTGTGGTGACAAATTGCTTCTTAATGCTCTGGCTCTGCATGTTGCATAGGTTGAACTGCATAGTTTTTGTTTTACAGTAATGCACAGTCAGTGTGTTCTTTTTGTAGTTGAGATGCCTGTTGCTGCATTCATGTTGCTTGCTTCTTGCTGTGCAAGGCTACAGAAATTACACATCCTCTTGCCTTTAGCAACATAACAAGTTCTAATTTAAACGTTACTTAAAATTTTCATTATTTTGTTGACCTCTTCTTGACTACAAAGAAAAAAATTCTACCTTTGTTTTGTTATTGTGTAACATAAGTCAGTGGTCCTGCATAAAAAAACCAACTTTGAGTTGGCTTCAAGTTGCTAACTGGACTGATATTGAGATGTGACTATTCTGACCCTCAACATTTTTTGCTAATATTCTTTCCCTGTGTTTGCCCTGCTATGTTCTAATCCTAGGCTTTGAGCATTTAGTGCTCTTTGCTTTGCTCATTACTCAGCATTTAGACAGCAAGCCTTAATGAGTCCCTTTAAGTTATGCTGTAAATGAAGTCTAAGAGTAACAAACCTAGTCCCCTTTAAAACTATGCTTTGCTTCCTTTACTGTACAGAGCAGGAGACAAAAAGTTTACCACCTGGATTTTGATGCATTTGCTAGCTTACACAAGACGACCATTAGTGTTCATCAGAGGCAGTTTTTCTGGTTTTGTTCATTTGCTTTTTAACATGTTGTCATTTACGAAGAGATAACCAGTCTGTAAATGTAAATCCATGGGGTTTTTTAGAATTCTTACATAAACAATCAAAGCTTCTCAAATCATTGAAGGTCGTTAAAATTTAATGCTGTGTAAAGTTCAATGATCAATGTATCCATTTAGCAAATATACCTTTTTGTCCAAGCTTTTAGCCCTTGTTTCTTATTAATATTCAGGTAGAAACATTACTGAAGTATTCCAAATATGTATTTTAAATGAAGCTTTTAAAAACTTCCTCTTGCTTTGAAATTTATACTCTTTAAATTACTAAATGTTCTTCTGTTATGTGAAGTCATGTTTTGCAATGTCTGTTTATATAATGATTTTCTTTCATTGTACTCTTTATTTTTTTGCCTTTTCATGCAGCTAAATCAAAAATGTTAAAGCTGTTTCAAAACCAGAAAGCTTTCTTTGGTTTGACCACAGTATAAACAGGACACTTAGGAAGAACAAGCTGAACCCTTTTATTACTTAAGTATTCTTAATATTTAAGTCTAATAAAGATCACACTCTGAGCAGCAAAGTTCTCATTAGTTCTGTCTCTTGCTCCAGCTAGACCAAACTACTTTTATACCCTGCTTTAATGCCCATGGCCTTGTTAAACCTTGCTACATAGAGTCTTCAGCTTACCTCTTAAAGACGTTATCAGGCTTAATTCAGCATAGATATTTGCTTCAACAGAGAATTTTAGCATGATACTGGAGCTGAAATTAATGTGTAACTACCCATCTAGATCTATTCTATCTCTTTTTCTTGTTTAAAACTGAAACAATGTTTTGCTATAGTATCAGATCTTAAAAACAGATTTTATAAGCAGATCATTCCACTTGACTAGATCCTGCAGGATTGAGGTATCTCTTCATAGCAGACTTACTATGAAGGAAGTCTATGTATGTGTTTTGACACAATTATAGACACCATTGCACAAAAATGTATTTAAACAAAATAAACATTCAAGGCTGTGTTCCATCTCCTCATCTTGACTCCAGTTCTGACCATAAGCACTGGGTAGAATTTGCCAGCCTGGCTTCTGGGTATAATCACTCAATTATTTTCACCATAACTGATAATGAATGTTAAACTGCAGTGAAAATTAGAAGCTATTTATCAACATTTGATCTTGAATTACTATGATTTACCTTCTATTTTAAATTGACTTTTTCCCTTTAATTAAGAAATAAAACCAGGTGTCACCATTTGAAAAAATCAATAGGGATGTGGTTTTTATCACTGGGATGAAATGACAATTTTTCCTTCAATCAGCTAGACTTTTTATGTTTACAACAAGGAACAAGGCTTTTTTTAGCCTGTCTCACAAACATACAGTTGCAAATGTACTTGCAGTTCTAATCCCTTACAATAAATAAGCTCTCCAGTTCCATAAAAGTTCCAATAATAGATGTTTTTAGACAGCAGGCTAGGGTAGTTAATTTGGCTAATCATGACTCTAGACAGTCTATCGGAGAGATTAATCAGTAATTCTTTCTGCACATGAATTCCAGGTGGTCAGAAATGTGTATCAGGCCAAAATAACAAACAAACAGGGTTTTTGTCTTTCTTTACATGAAGTATGTACTGAATACCGGCTGCATGCCCACTGACATGATACCTTCTTTAAGTTGGCAAGAGCATAACCTGCTGCTGGAGCTTCACCAGACTCTCTGTTTTGAGGGTTAAGCTCTGTCCATTATTAAGGTATTTCAGCATTTGTGGTTAAATTAGACTCAGGCTATTAAAAGCTCCATGATTCAACCTATTTTACAATACTGCCATGCTCTGTAAAGAGAACGTGCCAAGAATTTGTGTGCTTTGTTATCCTTACACAGAGTGTGCTATGGGTTTTAGGAGTCTTTCTTCTGTCATCTTGCCTCCTATAGGATCATGTGTTACATAGCAATGAGGGATAAGCATCCTTTGTGAGTTGTGTGCTGGTAAGAATATTCACTGCAGAATGATCTGTCATGTGGGTAACACTTTCTTTATGCTGTGCTCAGGCTGCTGCAGGCACTTGTTTATTCTTTCTTTTTCTACACCTGATTTTTGTTTTGGAGTTTGTTTCTACTGTGATCTGCTATTCTCTCAGTTGGGTTTTGTTTAGCAGCTCAAAAGATAGTGGGGCCAGCAGTGCTTGGAGTTGCCCGAGAGCAAGGTTTCTTTCTCCTTCTAAGCTTTAGAGATAAGCAGCACCTGTATTCTATCCATTCACATTTCATTGTTTTCTAGATCAAAATCTGTGCATCTGAAGGTAATTGAATTACTTGATGTGTGAATGTGCAGTTGTTTCCTCTCACTGCGCTGCTGCTGTTATTGCTAAATAAAACATTCTTTCTTTGCTTAAATTTGGGAATTCATATTACAGCAGTTTGCAACATGACTAGAATTGCATTCTCTCAGATGCAGCTTTACAGAAATGCAGAATGAGCTAGAATCATCCATCTGGTTAACCCAGATATATTCAGTCAGTGGAGAATGCATCACAGATATAGCTTTGCACTTACACAAAGCAAAATTTATCTTTTTCTAAAGTAACTGATGTACAGTCAAACACCTCAAAGAAACTGTTTTGTACTGAAGTCTAAGAACTTCATTCTTAGGTAGTTTGTGCCTGAGGCTAGTTTGTGCTTTTAAATAACTGCCTGAAGAGTTGTTAAGCTGCACTGCTGGGAGAAGCAACATGGAGTGGGAGACCTCAAGGGAGAATATGTGAGATCTTGTCAAAAGTCTATTTTTTACATGTAATTCTCCAGTGAGAATTCTGTTACACTATTAGAACACTCCCTTCTGTTCCAAAAGACTCTTGTGTCTCTACTCCGCTGATAGGTATGAACAGAGACATTTATAATTAACTCTTTCAAGTTAGCACTATGACAGTTTTCAAGGAAAAATACTATTTTTCATTTATTATGCAAAACAATTCTTGCAAGTATTAACTTGTTGGGCTTTTTTAAAATATATCCTGTTGTTTTTGAAGTGAGAGAATAGATTATGTAGTAGAATGGCTTTCTGCAAGTCCCCTGTCGCTTTTAAGACCTGTATGAAGACTGCCATTCATGACCTATGTAAGATCATTTATCACTAGCTTCAAATGAGCTTTGCCTGATTTTCTGGCTCATCTATCAGAAAAAGATAAGGCTGATCTGTGTAGGGTGGTTAATATAGTTGAAGTTTTCCAAGATGGTGAAATGTAAGGTAGATGGGCTCTCTATCAAGTAAAAATGTAAGCACAAATTAATAGAGGTGATAAAATCTTAATGAACACTACCAGTTCTGTTACATCTAGTACCCAACTCCAGAAGAACTGCCTTGGAAACTGTAATTAGGCACTGGTCAGTGAGCTGTTTATCCCAGGGTGTTTTGCAGTATATTAGGATTTATTAACCAGTAGAGCAAACTATAATCCTTAAGCATACTTTGTTTTCATCTAAGTTTAAAAATTAGTTTCCTTTATTTTTTTTTTCCTCCTAGCATTGATTTAGTATATCTTACTATGTTACACAATGACTCTGGATATATCCAGATTTATTGGATGCTCAGGTAACTAGAAATTACGATTTTTTTCAGGTTAGGATCCGAGAGTATACAGATGAGATGTCAAGAGATGATAGACAGGCTTTGTTAGCTGCAATAAGAAGGGCAGTTCTGACAACAGTATATTACTTGTGACTTTGACACTGACAAAATGTTATGATATGAGAAGGAACGACAGTGATACTGATGATATTAGGACTATTTCTGGCTTGCTGACAGTCACATGTGAGATAGCTCTGACTGAGTCAGAGATCTGTGCATGCTGAGCTTTTTACATTGTTGTGGATAGATAAGAGAATCCAAGGGTTTTCAGACCAAGTCAACTTATTTATCAGTTTTTGCACCTTGCTTTCTCTCTTTCAGAACAGTGGTGCTGGATGCTACTGAGAGTTCAGCAGTGCTGAGTGAACTCTTGTGTTCAGCTGGTAGCGTCTACAAGGCTGCACTCACCACTTGGTTATTGAGCTAACCACAACCCAGTATTGTCACGCTTTAATATAGGTTCTGGCTTCATGTGTTTAAACTTTGGAGACAGCATTCTGTTCCCTCCAGAAAACTTCTGAGATAAGTGGAGTTAGTGGAGTGTTTTACACTTTCCTCCCCTTAACAAATAGGTCATAAAGTCTTATTTTCTGCTAAAAGTGAATATTAGCATGGCACAAATAATTTAGCTAGTAGTTTAATTAAGAGAAATCAAAGATGATACCAGCAGTCAGGAAGAGCAGGCAGAAAATGGTCATGCAACCCAGAAACTGTTTTGTCTTGCCTAAAATAAAACTGGGAATTCAATGATTCTTTTCCCCTTTCACTGATCTTAGTGCCTACATTCTTAAACAGCATGTGGACCCATGACCATGCCTGCCTTTAATTCACTTGACATTTAGGCAAATATATTTTTTCTGCTTTAGTCTACTTCTCTGTCAATTGTATCTGAAAAATCTTCAAAGCTGTGCATTATGTAAATGGATGCAATAAGGGAAATCTTTTGAAATCTGGTACTCGAGGGCCTGAAAGCATGTTTCATAATACTGTTCCACACTGCAATAAAATTCTCTGTGTTGTTGACCACAAACTCATATGCTGAGCAGCAGAGTGTAATACCTAAGGCTAACAAGTTCATTCTCTTATTTCATTTAATGTAGACCAAACATTTCAAAATCTATCTCTATCTGAACCAGTAGAAGTAGAGGGGGATTTTATTACTCCTTTTTAAGATTTTTGGACCTACAGATACATGCTAATACTGTGAATAGATCGGCAAATCAGTAGACAAAGTACTACTACAAGATGCTTGAGAAATAATAATAATACTAAATTCAGTGCCTGATCTAATAGTAATCTTGTGTCTTTCAAAATCATCTCTTAAACATCTTAATAGTATTTTACAGACTCAAGAACCTGCTAGTTAGTCTGATTTGGGCTTATCTCTGTTTTCACTGAATTAATACCTAAAAAAATGAAGTTTCTGTACACGCTTCAAATAGCAATCCATAAAGGAAATGGAAGAAAAATCCGGACAGTTTTATGAAGCTTGCTATAACTGATAGTTCTTGGGAGAGGACTGAATAAACAATAGTAGACTAAACCATTTTGTAAGTGTTGTTCAAGAAACTTTAAAATTATAAAATATATCTCATATTCTCACAGTTGATTTTTTTTTTCCTCTTGCTTTTGCAGAGACTGTAAGTCGTTTGTTAAGTACAGCAATAGAGTTTACTTTACCCAAAACATTCTTTGTTCTTACCTTTCAAGTCTGCAATCTGATAGGGTAGATGTGCATGACAGATTTTTGATAAATAAATGCATAATAAAATGTGATTAGACTATTTTTCCCCAATGTATTGTAATATCAAAAAAGAGCTTGGCAGGTACTTTAACTTTGCTGTGTCAAGTATGCACATAATTATTCCTCATCCTTGCAAATGTAAAAAAAATACAAAATAAAAACAAAAAACCTCAGAATCAAACCACTTTGTTCCTGGCCAGGATTAAAATTGAAGCTTGCCTTGTGATGGTGGCCTGAGAAAGAAATTAGCTTTGGTGGTATGAATTTCATCACCTAGTTATTCAACACATTCCATTCACTCAAAGTCTTTAACTGTTTTTAAAATAAAATGCAGGGAGGAAGGATTTTTTGAAGCCTCCATAGTTCTCATTACTTTCTACTGACCCTACACTCAGGAACTGCATCCCTCTCTCTTACTGCTGTTTTGGTAATATCATTTTATGGGGACTGTCACACACTGAGAACAGAAATATCTGCATTGCTGTTTTCCTTAGAATTATGCATAAATAAAATTTAAAACTTTATTACAAGGACTGAACAGATCATTAAAAACAGGAGAGAGAGATGAGAACTGCAAAGCCACTAAATAATCTGGAGTGGAAACTATTGAGGTGCTAGGAAGTTAGCAAGAAGAGAATGGCAGAAGGATGACAGGAGAAGGGATGGTCAGGGTGGTTGTCAAAGACAGGGGGAAAATCAGACCAAAGCCTTTACTGACACAATAGCTGCATGAATGGCTAAATCTATAGTGAGCAAGAGCATTGATACAGGGTAGAGAATCAAGTTTAAGATATCAGAACACTGAGAGTTTTAAAGGATGACTACTGATATCTCAAAGTGAAAGCATTGTTATGGTGAATAGAAAAACAAGAAAAAAGGAGGCCAAACCAAGAGAAAATAGATGGGTAATAAGCAGATTGGCAGAAGAATTTGGGAACTTCTAAAAAGGTGAGACTCTTCACTTAGGAGAAGTAGGAGATTAGTAGGAGCGTTAAAAGAAGATGGGAGTAAAAGTCACTGTCATAAGAATCACTCAAAAAAATAAATACCTGAGGAGAAGGAGATAAAATTGTATGCAGAATGGGAGATGGAAACAGCCTTGGGTCCATCAGCTCTGAGGATTCCAAAGAAAAAGGAAGTAGTACAGGTTAAGTCAAGGAGAGACAATTGGAGGATACTGTCAGGATAGATATTTTGTGATCCGTATGACTTAATGTGATGTAGAATGAGATTCAATAGCTCAATTCATGAAATTGAGAATTTAATGAAATTGAGAATTTAATTCCCCACTTAACTCCCTGCTGCCCTTCAACCAGATGTTTTTCCTTCCCATGTTGCTTTAGTCCAACACTTTTCATTGGCTCAGCTAGAATCCCTTTGCCTACACTGGGGTTTTTTTTAACTCTCCAATGAAGTCTGATGCCATTTATGATTTTACTTTGTTATTATGTTTTTTTTCTTATTTCTTTCTATTGTAGAAAGAATTACATTTTTCTTCCAGTAATAGTGAAACTCTTAGCTTTGTATAAATCAAAGCAGGTATACAATACCGTAAAGGGATCCAGAAACTGCTGTTACAAATATGAAAATCCAGAATTTATACAAGTAACTTTTTGTTGGCAATAATGAAACTCTTAGCTTTCCATAAATCAAGGCCATCCTCTCTAATACAAGTATCCTTTTCATAAACAAATTACTACTGATATGCAGTTAATCTATTAAAAGGTTTGCTTTAGTTCAGAGACTTCATTTTTATGACAAATTATTTTTGTAAGAGATCAAAGCTATTTCATTAGCTTTCCAAAATATGAGGCAATTATTAATTAGATACATCTGGTTTTCCTTATTGATGAATAATCTATTGCACGTTTTGTTGTAGTGAAGTCTTAGCCACACTAGCTTCTAGCTTTGATTTCAGAAATTACTTTTCTGTATTTAAGATAATCTTGGGAACTGCTGAGCGATTGTGACCTCTGCTGGAAACCTTAAAATTATGATAAATAGCAGCCACTTGAAATCATTATCATCGTTACTTTAGGCAGTAATCTGCAGTGTGCTTGGCACTGTACAAATGGATTAAGGAATTGTATCTGCTCTGAGAAATTTACAGAATAAATAGAAAAATAGATAAATAGGTAAATAGAAAAGGCAAATACAACATATATGTAAATTATAAATTAAACCAAAGATGATATCATTGACAGGACTATACAAAGAATCTGTCTGCCTCTTAGGCTGCTTGTACTACCTCTGAAATAGTATAAGATATTGATCCTGATAAGACAAATACTCCAGATACATAGTTTGAAAAAATATTCCTCAGGATTCTGTATCATTATTTCTAAATATAAAAGTTAAATAGGAGGCAAATTCTTTTCAGGGGATATTCTGTATCATTATTTCTAAATATAAAAGTTAAATAGGAGGCAAAATTTTTTCAGGGGATATTCAGAAATCAGTTTCTGTTAGAAACAATATGACAGTCGCATGTACGACAGAAGGAGGATTTTATGGAAAAATTGTGAACTATATAAACATTGATCTGTCATTGTCTTGAGCCATCCATTCATGATTCCAGCCCGGAGTAAATCTTGAAATGCTCTTAACCCCAGAATTTCAAGCAGTGCTAGTTTGAGGCAGTGCTTCAGCATGAAATGTACAATAAAAAACAAACTTCATTTATATTCTTGGGAAGAAACATTTATATTTGTCGATTTACAGTGAAGAATGAACTGATTGTGGGGATTTGCAAAATTTAAATGTATTTACCACTTTTCTTGGAACATTTGCCATCCTGAACATATGGTTCATTAAGGTTTCAGCAACTGTTTGCTGTGGTTAAATACAGGGTTGTGGGAATTCTAAAAAGCAATGCAGCAAGATCAGAGCTCTTCATGTCAGAAAGGCCCAAAGCCAAGGCTTGTCTCACTCTTCCCAGTGCACCCCAGCCTTTTGCACATGACTACCATCATGCTAAAATGAATTACAAATCAAGAGATTACTATTTTAATTATTAAAGTCACTGATTACAAAACATAAAATCTATAAGGATTTGGCCTACAAGGTATTCCAGACTATTATCATTCTTCTTATAGATCTAGCCTTCCTAATACCCTTTCACTGAATGTAAGCAGCAACTTGACTTTTTTTTTGTGCCTGTGTAAGTGGCAGTCTGTGAAGGAAAAGGTAATAGCTGACATTTTCAAAAAAATGGGACATACAGAAATTAGAAAATAATTATAGTGATTATAATTTGTAGCAAAATTTTTGTCAATTGCTTGATTAAAAAGCTTTATCAGTAAAAAGAAATACTCCCCCAAACTCATTTTATAGGCCTTGGTATGCTATACTAATGAATAGATGACTCAAGTGTAGGATGAGAATTTTTGCTTGGCTTTGCAGGGAGGGAGTTACTTCCTTACTTGTCTCTTTGCTTTCAAATAAAGGAAAGTGTTTCATGCATCAGTGTCTTACAGGGGTGAAGACAAGGAATGTTACAGCTTTTGAGATTGCAATGAAGAGCCAGCAATTAATCTCTCTTTCCAATAAAATACAGCATAGCCAAAAGAATCATGTCATTTCAAAGTGTATATTAAGATAAAATTCTGATCTTTTTGAAATTACACTTGCATTCTACTAAGGACTTGAATGGACAAGAATATTAGTCCTCATTTCTGTAAGAATGCAGTTTTTGAAGCCTTTTAGAGTTTTTGCAGTAATTTATTATATCCGGCTTTGAAAATGGAATTTTTCCAAATTAGAGACCCTTAATTTTACCATAAGCTTGGGTGCTGAACAGATAAGTAGAATGAGATTGCTCTAGGCTGATGAAATACCTAAAATGAAAGAATAATCATGTCACACTCCCTTTGGGATTACTGGAGAGAAAAAATTCAAACCCAGTATTTGGAGAAAATCATTGTCATTGAGCCAAATGTAACCACATGTCCAAGTAGAGTCCATTCAATTGATGTGCTTGATTTAGAGTGAATCTGACTCAAAGACTGTAGACGAAGAATGTTCTTGTAGACTTCAAGGCAGGACAGTGCCAACATTTTATTGGGACTGAATAATTAAAACACTTGGAAATATAGAGACTCAGCTTTCTCATAGCTATAGGGTAAACAGTCCAAAGGGAGTCATAGGTTGGATTTTACCACAAGCCATAAAGGTAAGCTTGCAGATGAGCCACCAAAAATGTGATTATTCTACAAAGATGTACTCTGAAATTGTGAGCAGCTGTACTCATTTACATCTCATAAACTACAAAGCCCATGTAAAGTCTCAGTGAAGAACTGAATATACAAAATATATCCTGTGTACTATGTTAACATTTTACAATGGTGCAGGTGAAATATTTGAAATTGAGAAAACTTGGCCTGATATGAGGTATGAGACAGTTTTTGCATGACAAATAACACAATTGGCATTAAACCCTAAATAGGGGAGAAGGCAGGGGGAAAGGAAATACATTTCTCAGCTTATGGGTACGTTGCCTGAAGTTGAGCACTGAAGGCTGGAAGTACAGACTTACCTAAGTAATATTTTATACATGATAATATTGTCCCCAGTTCCAGTAGGTTCTTTATTACATTAATATTCTGAGCCCCCTGCACTTCCTTTGTGGAGGAAATGCTCTCAAACTTTGGCAACGGCATTTTTCCTGCTCTAGGCCTGATAAAAGGGGAACACAAGAGAAAAACTTTTTATTAGTTGTGTTTCTGCTGCTGGAGAGCCAGCAGAGGGAGCTTAAGGAACCTCTTCCCAGTGCTTATTAATAATACAAAAGTACATAAACAAATAAACAAAATTCTACCATGGTAACTCATTCCCTCTAGGAAACAGGACAAAAAAGAAAATCAGTAGCTGTTGAATGGAAAAGGAGAGGAAAGGAATGGAAAAGGAATCAGTAGGGGAAAAAACTTTTCCGGTGGATGAGAATGCATTAAATCTCACAGCAAAGAATTAGTGTCTTTAAATCCAGGAATCTCTGTCAATTTATAGGTGGTAGCTTGCTATGGTTTTTAAATTTTTTTCCATACCCAAGAAACTTAGTGTTGAGCTTGTTTGGTTTTGGTTTTTTATGAATGCTCAGATTTTTATAAAGCAACGTATTGACTTCTTACTTTACATACCATTGACTTACAGCTGCTAGGACTTTAGGGAAAATACTTGGGATATGTTTGCACTTGTGCTTCCTAATGCAGTACAGTAATATCCGAGAAAGCCCTAAGTCCTTTTATCTCTTTCACTTTCTCAGCAAGACAATCAACTCTGTAGAAAGTAAGAGATTAGCAAACAGGAAAATAATATCCATCTCTTCTTCAAGGAGCTACATGAGCTCCTTGTGTCTGACTTTTCAGCTAAGGCAAGCAGATACTAAGCTCGAGGATCACTTGTCAGACCTGCGACAGAGTGAGGTGAACTCTAGTTCAGTTTGCATGACTGGCCCTGCCAGTTTTCCTGCTCACCTGGGGAGGCTACTACACGTTTTATGTCATAAACATAGCATATTATTTTGAGTGTAAAAAGTTTTGCTTATTGTTGATATCCTTGAGGAACATAATTTTGGGAAAGGATTTAAAGTCTGAGTGCATTTTAAAATTATATTTTCTAACCTAGTTTCTTTCAATTGAAACATATTAGAGAACAGTTACCAAAACAAGTTCACTGATCTATAGACTTGTTGCATATACGGTTTATTTCCAGCTATACACAAATATATTTCATGTTGCCACTTCTAAGTGCCTAGTTTGGGGGTGTTCTGCCTGAAAATGCAAGTCTTTCAAGATAAGCACATTGTTCTTATTTGTTTTTCATCTCCATAAATAAATTTGGTTTATGGCTTTGATAGCAGGAAGGTAGACCCCTAGACCTCTCAATAAAAATTTTCAGAGTTCCTTTCCACTTCTAATGGCTCGATACACCACTTTGCTGTCTGTGTTTTAGCAGCCAAGCAATCAATCCCCTTTAGAAAAAACTTAGACCAATTTCTCACTTTCTGTGTAGTTAATAATCGGTCCTGTTCATTCCGGTGTCGAAACAATTTTATTTTGCCAAGGTGATAATCTCTTTCCAGTAGTCCTCAGGTGTCATCTTGTGGCTAATACTGGATGTGATTTTATATCTTCAATAGAAACCATACCCCAGCATTAAATATAGAAAATGTGTAAGTTCTTCTCTGGATATTGGTAAGATTAATTTGGGGAGCCAAGATTATTTTATTTTAACTGAAATTACATCATTGGGATTTACTTTGGAAATACTGATAATAGGTAATAACAAAAATCCACTAAAAGTTCATAACCATTTGAAAGCTGCTGATAGATTTTGCTACAGTTAAATGCAGCCATATGATTTAAAAATGCATGAAAAAAAAAAGTCATAACAAATACAAAAAGTAATTTGAGCCTGGGGAGAAGGGAGGGTATGGAGGAAGGTGTTTTTAAGATCTGGTTTTATTTCTCATTGTCCTGCTCTGATTTGTTTTGTGACAAATTAAATTGATTTTTTCCCCAAATGAAGTCTGTTTTGCCCTTGACTATAATTGGTGAGTGAACCTCCCTATTCTTGTCTTGACCCATGAGATTTTCATCCTATTTTCTCCTCCTCATCCCACTGGGGGGGGAGGAGTGTGAGAGCAGCCACATGGTGCTTAGTTTCTGGTTGGGTTTAAAGCACAACAAATGTCTTCAGAAGTAAAATAGTTGAACTATCACACTGGTCCCAGGATAACAATTCAAATATAAACTGTCTTAAACTAGCTTAGAGCATCCCAGCTTGCTCAGCAAGACAATAAATCTGATGACCTTTTTGAGGGCAGTAAGAAGTCAGTTTGAGTATTTGACTGAGTAAACTTCAATTTCTTGCATCAAGCAAAAGTATCCAGGTCTCTTTTAGAGGAATTCCATCTGAGAGATTTGAAAAATGGGATAGGGAGGAGCTTTGACTGTGTTGCAGTGTTTTTGTCTCAGTGCTTTTTCAATGGCACTTCTGTTGCAATATTAAAATACTTTTTTTATATATAAATGTTTATTAGGAATAGAAACCTTTTCAATATTCAACTTTTACAGTTTTAAATTTTTTTTCTTAGAAACTAAAATTTTCTGTCTTAATTCAGAATTGTGGCAAGCTCTGGAAATTTGAAATCCTTTAGATAAAGACATGTTCTCTACACTTACATGTGAATCATTCACTGATAATATATTACCTTGATAGTGTGGGTTTTCCTCTATTAGTGAAATTCTCCTTGCAAAAAAGACATGTATCATTTCTGCTTGATGCAATATTGTACAGTACCCAAAACTATTTTCAAACAAGCATGATGAAATTTCGTCTCACTCGAATGTGAAACACTGCACTTGACCCAAAATGTAGCATTTTATTTTCAGGCACTTGGAAAAAAGTAGCAAGATAACTAGATTCATAGAAATTAAGTTGAATTTCCACTTTCTAATACAATAATTTTAACCTTATAGCTCTTATGCTGTATGAGAGCAATCCAAGTTCAATTTCTTTTTCATCCTCATGGATTTGAACAACTGTCCCTTTGTTCCAGTACAGTTTTCAGGCTGAGTTTTATGGACTTTACAAATTATTATAGTTTTGTGCCCACCATCTCCTATTGGTAGTGTTCCACTTCATTTAGTCAAACCAACAGTAGAAAGAGATGTTGGGAGGGATGCAGTCAAATATAAAACATTTATGGTTTTGCATCTGAGGCTAAAACTTCCTGGGTTGAATCTTCTATGCCTGACTGTGCAGGAGCAACCAAACAGAAAGATAACCTTGGTTTTCACTGGAGAGAATTGTTCAAATATTAAGCTATATTCTGCCTACTTTAAGTTTTTTTATGTTTTCACCCAAGGTGCTCTGGTTTCTGCAAGCATGCAATACCATCTTTCATGATCTGGCTATTGAGATGCTGTGAAGTCAAAGCATCATAATTACATGTTACTGACCTTCCAAATCAATTACAATTCTTCAGAGAACATTTAAGGGCTTTTCTTTTGTGTGTTTTTATTGTGTTTTTTTTAATCAAGTCTGACTCGAGGACAGAAAGATCTGATCTTGTATCATAAGATAGGGAATTTTTAAATCCTTCAGGCATGGTTATTTTCTAGGATTAATTGCCACAACTGTTTTCTCATTGCCCTCTCTAACCCTGACACACGTTTGCAGTTTCCACAGATGATACAGAATTCTGATCCTAGAATATTTTACTCTTGTAAACACAGGTTATCACTGGTTCTGGGCACAGAGAATGTTTGGACGTAAATGAGAAAATGGCACAAGGATTGGTTGTCTGTTCTCCAGTTCCTCCTGCCAAGTAGAAGTCCATGTCACATGCTTAGGTAGATGAGCAGGCTGCACCAGCCCAAGGTGTTAGGTGAAAATATATGTTCACCCAGCTAACTCTGCTCTGCTGACTCCTGGAGTGATGACACTGGAAGGTTTCTTGGCTTAAATTTACTTTTAGCCAAATCATTTTCTTGGTGTGTGGGATTATTTCTGATATATGCAGTAAATTAATGACAGTTATTATTGACATTGTGTTCACACACTCAGGTGGATTCTTAACTGATTGACATAGTTCACTTTCTGCGTGGCTGTGACTGAAAAGGAACATGTTAAATTAATTGTTATTAAATGTCTGTTATCTGCAAATCTCATGTATTAAACCAGGCTTTCTGAAAAAGCAAGAGATATTTCTGAACCGAGAACTTCGATTAAAAATTTACTGACAGTTTTGGATGAATGATTTAAAAATTAATTCTGTAGCAAAAAGATAAATATTTTTCTTCACTGTTTTGAATTTAACTTCTTTTTTAACATTAAAGTTATAAACCCTGTGTGAGAATATGTGATAAGATTCTGCTGAAAGCCATTAGCAATGGCATAACAATGCTAAAAATATTTATGTCAAGCAACACAAATTTAAGTGAGACACACCTTGAGTTCAAAGAGAAGATGTGGTTTTAATGTAAATTAAAACAGATTCTTACTGGCTACTAATCAAGTGTTTATCTCTTTCCATTAAAACTACATTGAATTTAATCTGTATGCTTTCTAATGCATGCATTTCTCCCTAAATAAGTGTATTTGTCATGAATATTTAAATTGGATTTTAAATCGATGAAAGTATAATTTAAATAAAAACTGAGGTGTTTTTTCAGGGTTGAAAGTTTGCAACTTCAAATTCTATTCAATGGTTGTAAATAAATTTTAAAGTTAATAATCTCAAGGGAATTTTTCTTAGCATTTGAGATTAAATGTCTTTACTTGCAAAAGGCTTAAATGTAACTACAGATTTTGTAATATTATCTGTACCTAAAACTGAAGTTTTTCTTTCTTGTACTATGATTGCTACATTTGGGTCACCCGACCCTCCTCATAAACACAGCAGCTCTCCCTCCCATTGTAATTACCACATGAGCAGGTGGCAGCAGCAGGTGGTGTCCTGGGTGGTCTCAGGTTAGTACAGAAAATTTTTATCCTGGTGCTTTCAAACTAGGACACTGTAGGTTTAGAATTTCTGATATTTCACAGCAGTAGTGCCCTTGTCAAGTCTTCAGATATATACCATACATTTGAGGGAAGAATGCCATTGATAAGCTTTGGTGTTGGACCAGGATTTTGGAAAAGCACACTGCAGGTAGCTTTATTCCCCTTTGGACAGGATTTTTCTCTCTGTCCTGGTAGCTGACAGGATTGCAGTTGTTTTCTGGTCTACTTCGTAGCATCAGTGTTTGAGCTGAGAGAATTCATTAGCTGAACCTAACTGCACCTTTTTCAGATCTCCATGAAAAAAAGGCTTGCATATGTTAATTTCTATTAATGTACATTATAAATATATAAACACACAAATTGTACCATTTTATACTGTAAATAGAAACTAGAATGCAGGGAAGCAATGAGCTGGAAAATCATGAATAAGTTAATAATTTTGTCTTTAGCAATTTAAAGCACGTACTCTCCTAACTTATCCTGTCTCTTCACAGTAAGCTAAACAGATGACTGACAGCTCAGCTTCTTGTGAATAGCTGATGTTTTAAGACATTTGAAGTGAAGCACCTAGGAAAATCCTGGTTCTGTTGAAGTTGATTTGACAGTTATAATGGACTTGAATAAAGCCAGACAAACATCCCAATTTTTCCAAACCCAGAGCTACATCCTCTGCTGATTTACTTTTAATTTGGCCTTCAAGGTTTATCTCAGTTAAGCTAGCAGCAATGGACTTGTATTGAAGATGTAGTATCGTTCATTATGTCTGTAAACAAGCATAGAATTACATGTGGGAAAGGCTCTCAGCTGGCTGGTTATTACCATTTGTCACTATCACAGAAGTCTTGTATTACTGTTGAGTCACTGAGTCAGTTAACTGTTGCTGGTAGATGAAGGGTTGGATATAAATGATGTAAATGTTCATGCACAGATGCATTGTACCATGATACTGCCTGTCACTCAAATTCACAGAGTGTAGAAAATGTTATTCCTTGCTAGAGGAGCTTGGTTTCAGCATTTTGAGGAGCTTTCTCATTGTTAAATGCTAATGCATCCTAAGATAAGGTATACTGCAAAGAACTTATCTGAGAAAAAAGTAGCAGACACGGGCAGGGATAAACTTTGAGAGAGGTTGTTCACACTACAGGCAAACGAAATCTTGAAAGCCATAGAGCTGAAGGCACAATTCCCTGAAATTTTAATGTAACCAGGTTTTCACTCTTGATTCCTAACCTTGACACTTGATAGCTCCAACGTTTTACATGTACTCTCTCCTTTTTTGCCTTTCCTTTCAACAGTGGTATTTACTCAGCACGTTCTATGATTCTGTGATTTTATGATACTATGATTTGTGCATTCTTGGGGTGCCCTGCACAGGGACAGGAGTTGGACTCCTGATGATCCTGATGGGTCCCTTCCATCTCAACAGACTCTAAGACTCTATGATCTGTGCATCTTTGAAACAGAGCAATACAGCTTCCATTCCATGGGTGAAGGATTTGGGCACAAGAGGTCTAGCAACAGCCCATGACAGTCTGAAAACAAAGTCTTGAATTCATTTTACAAATACTAGTTAATGTCTTCAAGGCTGGACAGTACTTCATCCTCTGCTTTGTTGCTGGAATCCCTGTTTTGATGTTGGAGAGTAATTTGGCACTACATAACTTTTAACTGAAAGTGAAATTCAGCTACTTTTGTAGGACTTCATTATGATATTTTTTAGTAATCTCTTGAATAATCAGAAACTGAAATGATCATTCAGACTGACTAATATGTTAAAAGCATTAGAGAGTAAAGTTACGGTGAACTGTCTGAATACTAGAGAGAAGTTGAATTCTCTAGCTAAAATACATTCATGAGTAGCTCTTCTTCTATTGCTTATTTATTATATAAGGTGACTTCTTAGGATATTTTTATAGAGTTTGATACACTCAGGTATCCTTAACAACTGGTGAAGTAAATAAAAGTGATTTAGTGTTTCCTGTTATTGTTTTCTCTAGACTTGTCTGGGAGATGATATATGCATGGTTCATTTCTATTTTATTCATTTGTCTATAAGGACTTTTTTCCATACTGTAATTTTGGCTTGATGTTTACATTGTTAAACAGACTTTGTTTCAATCAGGACTTGTTTTAATATGGTGCAGAATCTAGCCCATTTCCTGTTGAAATATTTACTTCATAGGATTTGTGAATATTGTCTTTATTCAATGATTATATTGCCCTATGTTTTTATAGTGCATGTCTCCCTTACATTCAAAAGCATTTTACCTGCTGGGTCATCATTTCAGAATTGGCCAAGCTTAACAGATTTCCTCCACTGGCAAGAATGATAGTATAAGAATCAGAGAAGGAAGAGCAATTGAGAGGTAGAAATATTCCTATATTCCTACTCTTGAATACAATTGTTAGTTTCTAGCTTTGACTCATGGGTCCTTCCACAAAAAGAAATAATAAGCACATGTTCATTACTTACTAATTTAACAGCCAGTTTCCAAACTATTTAGAATATATTTAAGAAATAGAGAAAATGCTCTTGGTTTTCTTTATTTTTGTTATTTAAAACAAAACAAACAAAAACATGACAACAAAAACAAACAAAAAACCCCCAGAAACTACTCAGGAAAACATCTCTTCTGTGTCAGAGAACCCTACTAAGTTTAAAGACAGAGAAAATAAATAGTTTCAAAACTATTTTCAGTCTTGAGAAAAGGAACATAAGGCTTCGTAAACGGTTCTTGTAAATGCACTTTCCCTGTCCCAGTGATTGTAATTCGGGTCTTCCTTTTGACTACCTTCCTGCAGCTGAGTATGAGATGCCTAAAGCAGTCACAACTTGCCATCTATTGGCATATTTTTGAATTACCACTGTTGCACTTTAAATCAATTATGGATTAAGTTCATTTCTTAAGGAGGGGATTCCTGTTTGCCCGTTCATCATCCCACACAGGGAGACCCAGCTCCTAGGCTAAAATCTATTTCCTGCATTTTTCTTTGAGGGTACCGTTACAGATACGCCTATTACACAAGTTTTAAAGAATGTTCCCCATTCTGCTGAAGACAGGGAATATTGCCGGTCCTCTCTAGCCTACCATGAATCTTCCTATGCTTTGTCTTTTCAGTGCTCTGGCTCTTCATTTGATTTATCAGTATGTAGTTACACTTCTTTCTTCAGAAAAAAAAAAGAATTAAAACTAGCTTGGCTTAGCAAAGATTTTTGTTACTGGCTTAGTGGAGATCATTCTTCCACTACAATGTGAGGTTGGCTTGTGTTGTTTCTTCTAGTGAGTATGTAGTTATCACGCAGTCTTTTCAGAATGTTACTAGGACTATTTGCAATCCTGTGTGAACAGATGGACCTAAGTACAGAATACTACCTTTGCACTCCTCTTATAAGAGCTTCATAGGAATAAGAGCCTAGTTAAACAAATTCAACATCAGCATTGAGTCCAAGGTCATTCTAAATGCAATTAGTAAATACACTATGGTTTTTATGAAGAAAACAGTGCATAAATGCATGTCAAGCAAAATGGGTCTAGACAGAGAAAAAGGAGTGTACAGGTGAAACTTGGATCAAAGTTTTGACTGGTAGGGGAGCCTTAATTAAAAAGCAATGTTGAAAAATGTTGGATTGATGTGCTTACTTATATAACCACAGAGGCTGCAGTCACACCTAATTGTGCAACTTCCCTACCAGAGAGGAGGGTTCCAGCAAAATGCTTTATCTTTACAATGTTCCAGGTAGCAGGAACATGCAGTTGCAGGGGAGAATAACCCCAAGGTATCACCTACAGTTCTCCTTGCTTCTGCTTAACATAGAAGTGAAAATTTAAATTTTTTTAGCAAATAAGTGTAGCTCAACAGAATCTTGCTTTCTCAGTGATATTCTAATTGGCAGGGGGATTGGACTAGATGATCTTTCGAGGTCCCTTCCAACCCCTAGGATTCTGTGATTACAGAATCACAGAATTCTAGGGTTGGAAGGGACCTCGAAGGATCATCTAGTCCAACCCCCCTGCCAGAGCAGGGTCATCTAGAGTACATCACACAGGAACGCATCCAGGCGGGTTTTGAATGTCTCCAGGGAAGGAGACTCCACGACCTCTCTGGGCAGCCTGTTCCAGTGCTCTGTCACTCTCACAGTGAAAAAGTTCTTCCTGATATTCACATGGAACCTCCTATGCTCCAGTTTGCATCCATTGCCCCTTGTCCTATCATTGGACGTCACTGCAAAAAGCTTGGCTCCATCATCCTGACCTTCACCCTTTACATATTTGTAAACATGGATGAGGTCACCCCTCAGTCTCCTTTTCTCCAAGCTAAAGAGACCCAGCTTCCTCAGCCTTTCCTCATAAGGGAGATGTTCCACTCCCTTAATCATCTTAGTGGCTCTGCGCTGGACTCTCTCAAGCAGTTCCATGTCCTTCTTGAACTGTGGGGCCCAGAACTGGACACAATACTCCAGATGTGGCCTCACTAGGGCAGAATAGAGGGGGAGGAGAACCTCTCTCGACCTACTAACCACCCCCCTTCTAATGCACCCCAGGATGCCATTGGCCTTCTTGGCCACAAGGGCACATTGCTGGCTCATGGTCATCCTCCTGTCCACCAGGACCCCCAGGTCCCTTTCTCCTACACTGCTCTCCAGCAGGTCAGCCCCCAGCCTGTACTGGTGCATGGTGTTGTTCTTCCCCAGATGCAAAACTCTGCACTTGCTCTTGTTGAATTTCATTAAATTTCTCCCCGCCCAACTCTCCAGCCTATCAAGGTCTCTTTGAATGGCAGCACAACCTTCTAGTGTGTCAGCCACTCCTCCCAGCTTAGTGTCATCAGCAAACTTGCTGAGGATACATTCTGTACCCTCATCCAGGTCGTTGATGAAGATATTGAACAACACCGGTCCCAGTACCGACCCCTGAGATTCTGATTCTGTGATTCTGTGCTATTATTGAGAGGGAGGGGGCTTCTGCTTCGTTTATTTGTTTTAATAGCAATTAAAACCCCATTGCTTCTTCCTTTCACCTGCGCACTCACACATCAGATTCTGACTTCTCTAGTGAGAAAGCAGACAGTATGCCACGATGAGTTTCTAAATGTCTGTTCAGCACTGTGCTCTGCTGGACTTTTACTTAAGCTGTACTTAGAAGGCACAAATTGCTTTCACTTGAATCTCTTAATATATAAGAACATAATGCAGAGATGCATCTTGTTTCCCGGATTTTCTTACATCCTGAAACTTAAGAAGTGATTAAATCTTCAGATGGTGGGTTATGAATATCTTTCCAGGCTGAATTTATTTCACAGTAAAGTTTTTGAATGCAAATGATGCTTCTTGAAAGAATTTAGGGAGATATTATTCCCTGCCCTAAATTTTGTGACAGATTAACAAAAACATACAAAACATCTCATTATATCTCCTGCTTATCAAAACTATCAGATTTCTTAAAGCTTTAAACCAGAATAAAAAATTTTGGAGGTAAGAGATTAAAATAGCTGCAAGTTTAGCTGTCTTTTTAAGGAAACGGATGGACATGTTTTTTATAGTACCTTATTTCATGTGTATATATATGTAATGTCACAGTACTGTAATCAGAGCACAGTGCTGACACTGTATGAGTAAGGACCCTTCCTTAAGTGAATTTTTGAATGCAGGGGTATTAAGTAGAAATTCTGTTCAATCCAGAGCCACATAGGAATTGTGTGACAAAGGCTGTTTTTTCTTATGGTTGATGTCCATTAACTTTTAAAAGGCCTCTTCCTCCAGTAGCCCCATTATGACATCTGCAGTCAATTTTCATCAGGATCCACCTTCAAAATGTAGCTATTATTTTAAAATTTTGTAAAATCTATCTGCTTTTGATGCCTAAATGCAGAATGTTCTCTTCTGTCAGTCTGCTCCATCCTGTTCACAGAATAATGCTTCATTTAATAACACTACAATTTTGATTTCAAATGACAATGATTTAAGAAGTTCTTAAAAAAAGACTAAGAGCCTTCTACGAATTCTAGTCCTAACATGTGCACTCTTCTACTCCCATATTGGTGCTAAACTAGCTGTTGATTCACACAGGATGAAGTTCAGTTCCTTTTCTTGCCATCACACTGATGAAGAAAGTCAGAATGCTGACCCTTCATCTGAAAATCCATTCTGAAATTATTCTATTTTTAAATGGGTCCAGGGACCTGGAAATTGGAGTGGCAATAGGAAATTCAAAACTTGTTGACAGACCCTTGGAAAGCTCAAAAGATTTAGCCTTTCAGGTGTGATTTTCTGACTGATCAATCAGTGGGTTCACTTTTTCTCCAAAGTTCCTGAGTGGGCTTTGTAGATGAGCTGCTGTAGGCTGATGATCTGTGAACTGCTAAAAATACATACAAACTTTCCCTTGAACAGTCTCATGTCTATGTATTTTTCAAACTGGAATAGTTTATGCAATCACAGACAGGCATATCTTTGCTTCTCTCAGTCTTTATAATCTGTCCTCATCAGTGTACCAGCACATTGATATGAAAACTGGTAGAATTTAAGTGTGCATTGGATTGCAGATAGGAACCAGAGAACTTCTGTCATTATAACTGGCAGTGGCGCTGTAGGATCAGGTACCAACTGTCTGCCTCTAAGCAGTCTGTAAATTTCAAGGAGAGCAATTTTCTTTTTGTATCATTTGTATCAAGCTGAAAAAGGTAAATTGGGTATTGCAAGGTGGTTACAATAACTTCCTGAACCCTATCAAAGTAAATGATTGAATGAGTTCACTAGGTACCCCAAGAACCCAGTAAGACTTCCCACTTCTGAAAAGTAGACAATCAGACACTGCCAGTTCTTCCTGTTTCCTTTATTATCATACCTCTTCAGGTCTTACCTGATGTTAGATTTTAGTTTTGAAGCCCAAGGAGAAGATAAAAGAAAAAAGAAGAAAGGGAAGTTTTCCAAAAGGAAAATAACAGAAAAAGAAATGGAACCTGTCTGAAACAAATAGAAAGGGGCGGCTGGGCAGGTGTTTAACCAAAATATCGAGTATTAGAGGCATTTGTCAAGACCTTAATCTTCTATAAAGTTGGTCAATTGTTATAGCTTCTCAGTGTTTCAGTCTCCTAACCTTCAGTATCCCTACCTCTGTGTATCCTGCATAATGCTTGGAGACCTCAGTGTTGTAAACGTCAAGATGAGCCTTAAAATTGTAATGTGAACAGACTTGCATAGGAAGTGGTCATAAAAAAAACTGTAAGTAGACCTAGCTTAAAGGTTAACATTAGATGTGTGCGGTCTTTGAGGCTATGAAGGGAATGATAGAATGCTCTGATTTATGGCACAGTTCTAGCAGAGACTTAGAACAACCTGATCTGAAATGATGGGGGGAAAAAAGGTTTGTTGTATCAGCTTGTGACTGTTTAATGCTGGGACGGCAATTAAATGAAAGACAGATGCTCTCTATTATCCCCCTCCCTTCCCAGAAAGGAAAAGGAAAGAGAATAAGGGAGAGAGACTTACGGGTTGGAAACTAAACTACACAGCTTTAATGAAACAGTAATGATGAAAAAGAAAATAATTAAATATATACAAATATATACAAAACCAATATCATTCCCCTGCCTCCCCAGTAATGCTCACATCACTACCAAGGCTGCAGGGCACGGGGAAAGTCCCAGACTGGGCTCCTGGAGTCAGTGGCAGATGGAAGCTGGAGGCCAGAATACATAGAGTCAGGAACGACCAGATTGGGATCAAAGGCAGATGAACAGATGGAATCCTCCCAGAAAGCCAGCCATGGACAAAGAGAGCTTGACCCTCGTGATCCCTAAGATTTATATTGAGTATGATGTGTACAGGATGGAATACTTCATTTGGTCAATTTTGGGTCACTTGTCCAGTCCACTCCTCCCTGTAGGAGGGTCACAGGTTGCAGGGACCCCTTTGCTGCCCTTTGCTCTGGTACATAAGACGTTTAGTAGAACCAAGCAGTGGCCTTGGTTCTGTATATTATTCTTCAGCAGCAACTATAAACACAGAGCATTATCAGTCCTAGAGGCAAACACTGAAAAACATGCTGTTAATTTCAGCAATTGCAATTACTTAAAAGAGTCTTAACTGAAAAGTAAAATTACCAAAAGAAACTTGGTTCTCTCCTGTCTCAAACCAGGACATGGGTAAAACAAAGAGCAGCCAAAATGTGTTCCTCTTCAAGGAATCTGCGATCAAATCCTCAAGCAGGAAAATGATCTTGGTGGTGGCATTCTGAGTGACCATTAGCACCAGAAGTTAGTTTGTAGAACTTGCAGAAGGAATGACTTCTTAATAATAGATTCTTCTTCTGTTTCTTCCTTCTTTTTTTTCTCATCTTTCTTCTCTCCCCTTACCCCTTCGAAACAAAACACTGAACCTCACAAGCTTTGTTTCAAGAAACTGACAAGTTCAAACACAATAATACTACTAATGATAAGTCAACAATTATCTGTGTTTGCCTTTCTGGAAGGGTGAAGACTGCCATGTAACTAAGTTACCACAATGGAACTCGATTCAGGCTGCTGAAATTATGGGCAGATCACTGCTGGTTTCAGTGTTCTTCAGATGAGACCTCAGGCACTGTAATTGCATCCCACATCACTGACTACCTTTTCTCCTGCTGCTAATTGTTACTTCTTAGTTAGATGAATACTTAGTAGAGAAGAACAACATCATGTTGTATTATATCCCTTTTTAAATTTGTTGTTTTCCTTTTTGGAAAACATGCCTGGCTGTTGGCAGTGAGATTTGAGTTATCACCTCTGAATGAGCAAGGTCTGCTAGAATAGCTGTGCTGTTGCATGGTATAAGAAACATGTGCTTCAACTGATGTAAAGGCCTAAGAAGGCACGAAAAACTGATATAGTATCAATATATGTTGACAAATAATGCTTCATGAATATAACTCGGGAAAGGAGTGTAGTCACATCATCAGAAATTTTTTCTGCTGGTGTGCGCTGTGTTTCCACCAGAGGGCTCTGCCGGTGTAGCTGTGTTGACCGCAAGGCTGTGCTCCCCTTGAAAGAGAACAGCTTTGTGTAACTGGGTTCACATGTAAAGCCATGCAGTGAATTAGACTCCGTGGATGTGCAAGCAGAAATTCACTTTCATCACTACAGTATAATTATCTCATGAAGTCTTACCAGCATTCTGTAAGAAATGGGCTATCAGCAGTGCCAGCCAGGGCATACCTTGTCTGTCTGTGCATCCGTTCCCTGACACCTGCCTTCTGCTCCCTTCCCATCTCTGCTGCTTCTCAGCTGAGAAAAGATTATATTCTTGGCTGCCTTAATATTTATTTATTTATTTATTTTGTTTCCTTATTTGCAAATAAATTAAACTCATTATATTCCATCCATTATCTGCAAAAAAATGTTAAACTTTGACAAATGTTCACAGTCCAAAAATGTTGGGAACCACCAAACTAAATATTCTGTTCAAAATTCCTCCTAAAGAGATCAGTTTACTCTGAATGTTGATTCGTGTTCAATATTGAACTGTTTAAAGCTAATGTAAAGTCATTTGTTAAGAGTTTATAATTTATATTCCAGTGTTGTGCTGCAGAAATGATAGTTGGCTTGTTACTTTTTAGGTTAAGGGAAATTTCAGCTATTTCCTTGCTATTCTACGCTTTTGCATGCAATGATGCAATGTGACCACAAGAGGTCAACAGTGATACGTAATCACTAATATCCCCTATTCGTATGTGTGAGCTATAACGTGATAGAAATACCTAGTCAGACTAGATTTTCTAGTTAATTTAGCGAATATTTTCTCATTTTTATAGAAATCATAAGAAATTGTTAATAATCTCTTTTTCTAAACACATTTGAGTTATGAGTATCTAGTATTACTTCTAGAACACTTATTTGCTGTCTGCTTTCAACACAAGTTATCAAAATCTAAGTAAACTTTCTATAAATGTATGTTTTCCCAAAACACAATTGTCTTTATTCATAAAATAATAAAATTTATCTGCATTCATTGTGTGACATTTGTTAGCATACCCAGGAATGTGCAAATGTATTCACATACCCAGGCACTGCACTGGCCTTGTATTTTCCCTCAGTGTAGTTCTGCACATTCCCAGATGTATTCTCTCATGGTTTATACTGCAACTGTCTAGGTTGCTGTTCATAACTTCAAGCCAGCACAAACTTCCTGTCTGCAGTGTGTATTTTGTGCCACTGTTACTTGGCACCTTCAGAACCACTTAGCTCTGGGACTCCTTGCTGATATATGTAAATATATTTCACTGACATGTTTGAAGGGGCATGTAGACTTCCTTCTTAGAGAATGTACCTGTTGTGTAGAGCTAAGACTTACCAGCTGATCACCCTATGACAGCTTTTACTGTAGCTATTTGTATTGATATAGAGGAAGCATGCACATGTGCTTTATTGGCACCTAAACTTCTTTTATTCATTGTGCAATTGGAAAATGCATTTTTTCCTCTCCACTTTTTTTTTATCATTCTATGTCTCATAATCAGCGTCTCATTTAAAAATTAGTTTAAGACCTCCAAAGTAACAGTTTCAGGGCAGAAAAGGCTCCCCATGGTCATTTGTGATGGAGGGAAGCAGAGGTCAGCCACATACAATGTTCTTATCTGTGCATCTAAAATGGACTCCCACATATTGCAGATTGCACTCTCAGCAGCAGTTTGGGTTTCTCAGAGTGAATATAACATACCAAATCTTTTCATGGGCACCAGTTGTGTTTCATGTTCATTATAGTAGCATAGTAGACAGTGGAAAGTTTATTGCAACACTTTCCACCTGAATGACACTAGATGGTATTAACTTCTGTAACTAGTAGGTGCTGTTGCATTTATTCATTTTGCATGTGCAGGTAATACAGAAAGTTACTTCTAGGGTTTGAAAAGGAAAAGGTTCTCGTGTACATGCTTTCAGCAGCTTTAAAAATTGAAGATGCCTTGAATAAAGAGCTCAATTAAAGGAAGTCATTTCAAAATATAATTGATAATTTTTAAGTAAATGTGGCCTTGTAACAGAATGCAGATGGCAAACCCACTATCCAGCTGACCCCAGGGTGTGATCGAGAAACAAGCAGGAGGTGCAATACATTCTATTAATTATTTTCACTGCTACAGTTGTTTGCTATATAATACAGGTCAACGGGGGTTAGCCTGAAGCTTCTCCTAATATATTAGTAAATAAATTTGAACAGATTTTAATTTGCTAATGGAAAGGTCTGAGCCAGTTGCAAATAAGAGTAGAGCCACTTTGTCTTGCTCATTACTATGCAATATGGCTGCTCCCAGCCATTCATACAAAATGTTACATTTCCATAAAGCACAGTGTAATTTGTCACAGGGAGAAAAAAAAAATAACCCAACTCTGTAAACTATATTAGATTAAAGATAAATGTGTATCATGGAGCAATCATTCTTATCGAGTCTGTAGGATAATTACAAGTTGAACACCTGCCTCTGAAGGCTTGCCAAATATTCCAGCATGGTAACTTTGTAATACTTACATGTTTTAGGGAATAAAAAAGAAGTATATGCTATTTCATGATTTCTTACCCTGTTTTGAAGCCTTGCTACACCCCTGTTCCAACTTACATAGATTCCATTGCTGTGCATTCATATAGTTGCTAACACAGCACCAGCTTCGTGGACTGTTTGTTTCTCACCCTTTTTCTACTCATAATAACAATCTCTGGGGTGTTTTTCTCCATAACTCCTTTGTAAACATTTGTAAATATTCTCATTTTATGGATGTAGAAACAGAGACATATAGCACCATGTCTTGCCCAAGATCAGGATTGGTAGTAGCAAAATTGGGAAAAGAGGCTAACTTTCCAAACCTAGTAGCACTGCCTTGTTTTTCCTGCCTTCTGCCTCACATAGAGCAGGACTGCTGAAAGCAGAGAGAATGACCACTTTTATAAAAAAATGACAGCTGATTATTGCTGATAGGTGTTTCAGCCCAGCAATGCTACCCTGTTGCTTAATTTCCCTGATTGTGCATCATAGGTATGGCACCTGTCTTGAATCTCAATTTTTTTTAAAATTAAATCATGCAGCTTCACTCATGTGCATCACTAGTTCAGTTTAACATTCCCCTCTCTGTTGAATCTTAAAATTTAGGTTGGCCTGGTTGTCCAATTCATTCTTTCCATGTTAACGAGGTAAACAAGATTCTATAAAAGCTAGAGTGATTAGAAAAGACGTCGTCATTGATACTTTCTTAAGGCAGGCTTCTGAAAGAGAGAAGGACAATTTCTTGTCAGGAAAAGTTGGTGCAGACAGGCATTTGAGGACTCATGCAAAGAGGGTTTACAAGTTGACAGCTTAAAATGCATGTCCTTAAGTTGTATTTGCCTTCTGCACACAGATCGCTTCTTACCATCGACAATTTTCTCCATGTTTAAAATCTTGCTTGGTTTTCATGGGTGTGGTTTTTGTGGGGGTAAGGTTTCTGTGGTTTGGTGCTGTTTTAATGGCCTCCTGGTTTTAAATATTCTACCTGTTTGTATTGCTCAGATGCATGAGGTGACAGGAAGGGCTGTTAATGTTTAAACCTTTGTCATTTTCACCTCTTCTTCTCTTTTGTGATGCAAGAAGTGGCACTCGATTTTAAAATGGACACAAATTAAGAAGCATCTAAGGATTAGTTCCTTAATTACAATAATCCTGAAAGGATTATTCAGAGATTGTCCCTTACTAAAGTTTTAAACTTAGCCATGCATTTTAAATCAGGACCAGCCTGATCTCTGGTCCAACAACAAAAGAGGGAGTTCAGGTTTGAGCATTGTTTGTATAAATATGTTTAGGTTGAGAAAATAGTCTACCTCAGACAACACAACTCCTGATGGATGTTCTATTTGCTACTGGTGAACTGATTGCCCAGAGAATCTCATAGCATTTTGTGACTTTCAATAATTCAGTGTCTAATTGTCATAGAAGGGCCTTAAATAAGCAAACAGTAAGGGAAGCTCCCTGGCTGCCAAGGTCAATGACATGATTTTCAGGCACATTCCTTTCTACCATCCTGCAGCCTTGAATATGAGAAGCAGGTAAAGTTGTCAGGGTGTTTTTTCGTCATGTGGATTCCTACCATCCAAATATTTCAGTTGCTGATTTCAATAAATCAGAGATTAAAAGGCAAGATCTCCCAAACCTTTTAAATCACAGTGCTGACTTCACTGGCTGGGCCTGCCTGGATGAAGACAACAAGAAACATTTATAAGACTTCCATGAGCAATGAACTTCATACATATTGATCGATCAAGATTCCAGAGGCTGCATTCACTATGTGTCTTCTCATATTCTGGCCTGAAATTATAAACAACTCTCATTTGACTGTTTCAGAGCAAGAGTGGGAGAGAGGGAGGGAAGGAAAGAAGCAAGGGCAGAAGGTAGGTAGGTTATCTTCTACTTTTTCCACAAAGTGCTATGTAATAGTAAACATTTACCTTGACTCCAGAGCAGACAGAGCTACTGCTAAATGGCTGAGCAAGTAAGTCAAATGAAGAATTTTTGTACATAATTCCACATGTTTTGGCTCAAAGCATGAATAGCAAAATAATTAACAGCTGTATTTAACTCCTCTGCCGTTTTGTCCTAAAAAACTTTATTCTAATCTACACATTTTCTTCTGTCCAAATCTTGTTCTACTTACCCATTGTTTTCTAGTTACTTACTTTTTCTTTTGCTACTTTTCATATGAAATATTTTTCCACATTAAGAAATAAAATAATTATGTTGAGGTGTACCACAAGGTGTGTAACAGAGAGACTCAAGGGTAACCAAGGGAAACACCTCTCCTGTGAGGCAAGACTCAGAGTGTTGGGGTTGTTCAGCCTGGAGAAGAGAAGGCTCCACGGAGAAACATGTTATTGCAGCCTTTCAGTACTTAAAAAAGGCTTATAAGAAAGATGGGGACAGACTTTTTAGCAGGGCCTGTAGTGATAACACAAGGGATAATGGTTTTATACTGATAGAGGAGAAATTCAGACTAAATATAAAGTAGAAATCTTTTACAATGAGGGTTGTGAAACACTGAACAGGTTGCCCAGAGAGGTTGTAGATGCCCAATGCCTGGAACATTCAAGGTCAGGTTGAAATGGGTTCTGAGCAACCTGGTCTAGTTGAAGATGTCCCTGCTCACTGCAGGGAGGTTGGACCTTTAAAGATGACCTTTAAAGATCCCTTCCAACCCAAACCATTCTACGATTCTATGAAAACAATTCAGTCTACGTTGTCCTTCACAAAATGTTATTTCCAACCAAAATCAGGGAGCAATGAAAAATAGTAAATATCCTTAAGTACTGAAGCCAGTTTTCCTATTCAGATTAATGTTCTGCTAGGATTCTCTTCGTATGCTGCCCAGTGTTACTCCAGAGAGTTTTTCTGCCTTCGTTTCCAACCAGGAATGTCTTTGCCTCCAAAAGAAATTATGCTGTACCTTTGTAGTTGCTGAACACAGCTACAGTTATTACAGAGCAGCTTAACTTGAGGACTGTGCATATACAATTTTAATAACTTCATTGTACAGGAGCAGTTTGTATTTTAGAGGACTTTCTATTTCCATTTCTCTGTAGTATTTCTGGGCAAACCAGTGCAAAAAAGACAGCCACCCTAAAGTTTGTAAAGTGTCATTGTTGTATCTCAGTTCAATGAAACGGTGATATGATAATTAAACATCAACAAGTATTGAGGGGAGCAAAATTCATTGCAAGACTATGTTAAATATTAAGCTTATAAATTATTGTGTTCAAAAATGATCCTGAGAGCTGTAACTCCAATGGAAACAAATCCTTGTACTATCAGAAATTTTTAATCACTAAGCTTGTTTAATTCTGAAGACCATGATTTTGCGCTTGTTCTGCTGCAATCTTGATTAGTTTTCTGCTGCTTTGATTATCTCCTTAGAAAGCTCTCGTGAAGAGGTTAGAAGTCAAGGATAGCAATAAAAATTAAAAACAGAATCTACACAGCCGAAGCTCAAGAATTTGGGTTTGAAACTATGATAAATATTTTATTACAGATTAGACAGCAGATGGATTATTTTGCTGAGAATAGAAATTATTCATTTGAATGTGTCTAATAGTAGATATAACACATTGGAAACATTTCCCTACATTATTCCACAATAAATACTCTCTAGAAATACAGTACTAAAACACTGAAGCAGTTTTTCTGACCGTATTGGAAGATACTTATATTTTTGGTTTCTATACAGGATAATAAAGGATTTTATGCTGAGCAATAAAGGAATTACCTTTATTTATATTGTTCAAATCTTAAGAATGAAAGCAGTTGCTTTGGTAATAAGCTTGAAGAAAGTTCTTTTGAAAATTAGTTACACATGTCAGCTGCTTATTTAGGATAAGATTTCAGTCATTGATATTTGAGACTAAGGAAGAATAATCCACTCATCCACAAGGAAGTCTGCATTCTAGAGAACATTTCCCCAACATGCTGCAGGAACTTAGAGGAATTATGTGGGAAAGACAATAAGCTCTTAAAAACAGAACTTATTTTAAGTGTCCTTGGAAGCTTAAAAATAACATTCTTAAGACTTTTAATGCATTATTGTACATACATAAAAAAATTATCAGCATATATCTTACCTTTATATAAGTAAAGAAAATTGTAATCTTATGGCAAGTTTACATTGCTTTAAAAATCAGATCACAGTCATATATTCAAATCAAGTTTAAATATATTTACTGTAATTATTTTTTTAAAAACTACTTGAAATTCACTTGTTTTTGTCATTTTCTTGTATTTATATCTAAAATGTATTACTTCATTTTAAGGAAAAGGTGTTGTGGGGTGAATTTTTAAAACAATTAAAATTACTCCTCTTTTTTTATTAATGAAATCTTATTGTATAGGACGTCTTCTTGCAATTAAAATGTATTTATAGGCACGGTTTTGAGAGCTTTTCTTCACTACCCAGTTTCCTTCTCCTCATTAGAAATGGTGGTTGGTTTTGTCTGTCCATTTAGTTTCTGCATTAACACTAGAGTAGGAAAGAGAAGTAAAAACACCTTTGAATGCATAGAAAGGGAATGGTGTGGACCTAAGTTTTAAGGGCTCTTCCAAGGGTTCTGACATTGTTTGGGAAGCCTGATTACATTACTCATCCCCAGTTGTTCACCTGGTAGGATGTTCACAGGCTCCTCAGTGAGCTGCAGAGTAGGACCAGTGATTTTTAGGACTGTCTCAGCCCTCTACACCTGTTTGGAAGAAGAGGTAATATTAGTAACTGCAGCAATTTCTCCGGAGCACACTGTCCTCCTGTGTTAAAGGTAGATTTTGGCTTAAGGCTTATCTAAGTTGTTGTTCCTTATGAGCTGTTGTAAATCAACTATATCTGTGGATATGTTGCAATAATTACTCTGAACAAGAACAAGTAGTTCCAGTAGCAGTAGAATGCCTACTTACATTTGCAGTGTGAAATGCTGTGGAAAATCCTTGTGAAAGATGAAAGTGATGATGGGAAATGATGAGTGGTCTCTCAGGGGGGGAAGAAGGTGTGGTCTTTCTGCAGTGACAGTTTTCATCAATGAAAATTTAGAAATGTAGAACATCTGAGAATTCTGCCACTGTGTCAGATTTGTCTGAGCTTCAAGAGTAGGAAGTGAACTGACTGATTGCTTTTCTCTAAACTTTTGCCTCCCATGAACACCTCCACAGACAACACATTTGATCTTAAGATTTATTTCTTGAGTCAAACAGGCTGAAATCAAGATAGCAGGAAGCAGATAAGATCAAGAATTTCCATTTTCCAAACAACTCTAGAATTTCCTGTTATCAGGCAACCATTTTGAGACATCAGGGAAAAATGCAAAATTTAGTGGCTCTTTTAAGTCCATATGTCTTTCTTGGGTATGGCACTGGTTTGGGACATGGAGACAAACTTTATTTCCTGCTTTGCTGTGACTCCTGACAAACCACATCACCTCCTCATGCCAGTGCCCCTACTTTGTCTGTCTTCCATAGCCCATAGGCTCTTCACAACAGAATCTTTCTCCTACTGTTTGATTGTGCAGCATCCATCACAATAAGATTTTGGTAGGAAAATGTTTTTTATAATTTTTTGTAATACTAGTAATAATAAGAAATAATATGGAATACATCACGCCCTAGGACTATAATAAGAGGTTACTACAAATTTGCTACATTCAGATATGCATGTCCTTTGCAAGCTGACAGAATACAAATAACGTTTTTCCTGCACTTCCCAACCTATTTTATAATCTGCTACTGCTTTCAGGAAAGGCATAATAACTGTCTTATTTTTACTCACCTTTCTGACCTTGTTTCATCTGTGCTATTTCTTTTGTCCTCAACCAAATAGCTTTACTATTAAGAATGACTCCTTAAAGAGGGGACATGTCCTGCATGTATTGGTTTTTCATTCCAGACTGTCCGTGGGTGTTTGTTTGTGGGTGTGTGTCTCTGTGTGTGTATCTTCACCACTTTGTCTACTATAAAAATTAATAACCTTTTTTTAGCCAACTGACAACAGAAATACATGTGTCAATATTCATAGGGTTGATATCCTTTAATGCCTCTCTTATTTTTCCCTATAGCTCTTAATTGTCAGTCAGTAAATGGTCTTCCCACAAAAAAGCTATGATGAACACATAATTATCTCCCGGCATTGTCCTAAACATTGTGTGTCAGTTTCCTCTAAAATTTAACCCATGATCCAGGAATATCCATAAAATACCTAGGAGATTAGAGGGTGAAAATACCCTGATATGATTCCTTAAACAAGTATCAGTGGTAAGAGCTGGGCTGTCTTTTTGTAATGGGAGGATGCACCTTTTTGTTTCAGTATTCTTATTTGAGTTTTAACTTTTGGAGAATGACTGTGTTCCTGGCTTTATGTTCCACATTTTTTTTAATTTTTTTTGTTTAATTTATATATTTTAAAGTTTTGTTTTGTTTTAATTCCAGAAGGCTACTAAGGATACAGCAATTGGTTCCTTGTTTGTATGCCAGAACTGAAGGTTGTGAGCAGTCTAGGAAATGTTCTAGCTGAATTTTTGTATGAAAGGTAGTCTTGAAGTACTCCAAACATGCTGGCTGCAGATCACTTCCCATGGGGCTGTCTGTTTAGTGAAAATAAGTAAAAACCTGGAATGATGCCTCGGTATGACCTCAACGCAAAAGATGGAGAACTTGTGTTAATTCTTGTGGTGATCAGAGCAGGGGCAGGAGGGGAGGGGGTTATTTTAAAGCAATTTTAATGTGGGTGTCATAGTTTTTAAGGAATTCCTAACTACCACTCATCTTTTGAAATATTGACCTCCTTACTCTAAAAAGCACATATGTGTTTGTCCCTGATCAGGTGTAAGCATTTGAATGTTACCTCCAAACTGGTGGACTACAAACCTATTTCAAACCACAAGTTTATACATTAGCCCATAATCATATCCAAAGTCATACGTGTGGCAGCCTGATTTGAGCTACATCAACTAAGAGAGTAAGTGGACCTAGTATACAGTTGTCACTATTTGAATGTGTAAATACAGGTATTACCTGTTGCAGATGAAAAACACCAGAGAGCAATTAAGAGGAGATTCCCCAGTTTTCACAGGGGACAAGAAAAACTGAAGAAATATCACGGAAGTGACTTAATAGCTGCCTCATCAGATGTGATGCCATATATTACACTTAGGTGAGGCACATTACTGCAGTTGACAATTATTTTTATGAGCAAAAATTTAGGGATTTTGGTGCTGGACTCTTCAGTCTTTATCAGTCCTGCCATGGCCTGCCATGGGTTATCTTCAAGTGGAAAGTTAATGAGACTGATGCATAATCCATGAAACCTTTGTACATCATTTCAGAAAGTAAGGCCATCAAAAAGTTCATGCTAAGTAGACTGCTCCATTCAACAACAAAGTCACATAAAGCACCAACTATTCATTCAATATAAACACTTAAGACAGGGGGCAAAAGTGCTACAGAAAAGCATGTTTTGCTACAGGCAGCTATAGCCACATTTTTCATTTCATCTTTCATTCAAACCTTTATCATCAGTGCAAGTACTATTCAACTGTTATAGGAGATTGACTCTTCCCTGATAATGTTTTTCAGCCTCTTTGCTGATGTCAAGCACACTAAGCTGCTATATCTCTCTATTGCACCTTGAAGGAGGTGAGAGATAATAAAGGGTTGAAGTCGGCCTCTTCTGAAAAAAACAAAACATACACATTTAAAGAATCTTTTATTTTAAAATTGACTGTGCTATATTAGTCACTGTAGGTGCCTCAACTTAGCTCTCTATTAATTTCCAGTGGGATTTTTATTTTACTTTTCTGTGCTAAATCAAGTAAAGGGAAGAACTTGTGAAAGGCTAGGTGGCTCAGGGTTTCAGGAGTTTTTTTGTTTCTAAATTGGTGGTGGTTATCATCAGTAGGGAATAAAAACTGCATCAAAATAGAGTGACAAGAAATTATCTGAAATGCCATTATGTGCTTCCGATCATCCAATAACTTAGGTACTGTGTCTCTGTGAAAGCCAGTATTTCTACACAGACACTAAACTGTATTCCACCCTCTGCCCCAAACAGCCCATAAAATAAACAGAAGTCAGCTGGGTCATTTGAAGTATTTTATTCATCAACAGTCCTTTCCCATTGCTCCATTTTTTAAATGGAGACTGATAGCCTTTCCCCATAGTATCACAGCAGATAGAAATGGAGGTTGTGCAAGCACTGTCATACTCCAGATTTACAGCAGACTTAGGTAGTGTGAATTCCCTAGCTGAATAGTTATTGCCTTTCTTTGGTTTTGCCCTGAGTCATTCATGTTTTCTTAAAATAGTTCGATAGACATGGAAGAAGGCCCATCTCAAAGGCAGAAGTCAAGAAGAATGAGAGTCAACTGACTAGAAAAGGAGTCATCAAAGCAGTTGGATAGATATCATTTTTAAAAATCTGTTTTTCTCATTACTCTCTTAAAAAAGAGTTGGGTCAAGTTTAGTACAATCCTTAAGCTGCCTTTCCTGTACATATTACCTCAGCTCTGGCCCTAGGTCAGTAGTGCTTGAAAAACTGTCACTTGTTAGAGGCTGTGCTGTGCCCTGTATGAAAAAAGCTGGTGTTCCCAGTTCAGTTCTTAATGGACAGGTGTTCACAGCACAAAACCTTCCATTACAATTGGCCCTAATTAGCACCTTTATCAGCAGCCTCCCCAGAGAGGCCAGAGAATGAACAGGCTTGGAAACTGAGCTGCCAGCCCGGCTCATCGCTAGAGGTGAGCCCTCCAGGTCAAGGTTGAGGGGCAGTGTGAGTAGGCTTTGCTGCTACTGCCTGGGCTCTAGCTGCTCCATGAATAGAGGACTTCAGTCTCAGGACTGTCAATCTGGCACCTTTCAAAAGCACTAAATTCACTTAATTAACAGATAGGAAAAAATAGCCTTCCCTAGCAACTCTTGCATCAAATGGTACTTACGTTACCTTATATTCTGAGCACCTAACCCTATTAGGATTGCATTGTGTGTTTCTGTTGGAGTGCCTTTATGTACACACCAATCTTAACATACACACTAATGTAGTTTAGCAGCATTTTAAATTAAACTGACATAATGTAGAATTTATGGCTTTTTAAATATTTTTTATTTTCTACTATCAGTTATACCCAGAATTCTGTTGAATTCCACAGAAGTGCATTTTTTTCCCATATTAATATTCTTTTTCCCATGCAATTAAACATTCTCCTTTGAATGTCATGCTTTACCTGATTGTTTTGTCCTTTTTCTTCTTTTTTTTTCTTGATACAAGGCAACATTTTATGTTGCTGTGTTCTCATGATAGGTCAGTTTATTGTCTATTAACTCTACAACACAGCAAAAAAACATGCCTAGTTTTCTTCCAGAGAGATGCAGGATATGCCAGTTTGTACAATAACTTAATACAGAGATAAAAATTATCTATTTTTGTCCTTTCCTGAGTTTGATTGTTTGTAGCTGTGCAATTATTAGGGCTACAGGCTTAGCTTTACGGCATGAAGGAGTCTGGTCTTCACAAACATGTTTTAACAGCATTATGTAGGTAAGTTGAGCTTTTCTGGTACAAAATCTTGATTTCTCAGAAATCTCTTAATTCTAAGTTCTTTTATTTGTTTCAGCCAATGATGTTTCCCAAAGATAATGTGTTTACTCTTCAGGTAGGATTAGATAATTATACTTCAAAATGGCTATCGGTTAACAACCAAGCTATACTTAGCATCTTAGACTTTTCATCTTAGAACATCCTTTTACGTCTCCATTTTTGTTTCACTTCTTCTAGCTCTCTCTTGATGATCAAGATGGTGCTGGTAAAGAAGCACCCAGAAAGCAACCAGTAAGGTCTTTCTCAGCTGTCTGTGACCTCTGTTGAGTCACTTCTTTTATTCTGTATATCTTTCTCTAGATGAAAACCCAGAAATGACAGACTCGGCTCTGAAAGTTTTAGGTGAAAACTATTCTGACTATAGAAAGCAATCTTGTGAGACTGTGTAGTCTAGACGGTAGGCATTCTATGAGGTGAGATTTATTGTGCATATGTATATCTGTTTTTTTTCCTTCTCTAGTGTTGTTTTCTCTAGCTTATTTTCTATTGGAAGTTCTGTGGATCAAGAACTATTTTGCTATCTGTTTGTACAGAGTGTGCCATAAAAGACTCCAGGGTCAGCCAGACTGCAGTATTTATTATACAGTCCACATTAGTCTAGTAGAGCAACATGGTATTCCAGATGAGTTGTAAAAGATTAGCTACCCATCTTTCTTTGTGTAAGGAATCCAAGCTGGCTGCTGACAGATATGTTGTACCAAAAACTCAGACATTCTTTTCTGAGCAGTGGCAGCTATAGGAGGTTTTCCTTCAGAAAGCAAGGTTATCTTTCAGATATTTGTAACATATTATCTTAAAGATGACAGCGTAATACTTTTCTCAGTGAAACTGCTTGCTGTTGTAGCCAGAAAGCAATGATTCTTTTTCGCTACTCCCTTCAATAATTCTTTCAAAAATTACACATAGCTATTTGGGACAGGTAGGCAGATTATTTAAAACATAAGCCAGGTTTGAATTGTTAATTCAAATTAGAGCATTGTTTTCATTCAGAAACAATAAAGAAATAAGGAAGAGCAATACAAATAGGAGGGAAAGGATGAAACATGTAAGATAGCTAACAGCTGAATGAAAGCTTTCTGCTCTTAAGATTGGATTTCAGCCAGCATTTCCTGTACTTTGTGTTTCTGATATGATGTATCATGTTCTAATCCATCACAAATAGAGCAACTGCCACCTGGATGAAATCAGTGGATTAACACTGCTAACCTACATGCATCTGATGTATTAGTACACAATTTTTCATATGTCTGCAAACAAATGTGCTGATTACCTTTATTAATAAGGCTATAACTGTTGCTGAGAGTGGACATGTCAAGGGACCATAGTTTTTCATGCTCGTGTTTGTGCCTGCATTGCAGCCACCAGTCCAACCATATTTCTGACCATACTGTTCTGGCCCAGAACCAGCTTGCTTTGCCTGCTGATAAGTAAATGAGAAGTGGCTGTGCTGGAAGTTGGATTTTAGTGCTCCCAAGGGCCATTTCCCAACACTTACTGTTTCTACTTGCAGTACCTAAGACACATCAGATACCTTGAGGTAAAATCAAAAATAAAAATAAAAGGTATATTGATTTTACTGTGTAATAAAACTATGTATGTTAATGTTGACACACAATGAGTCAGCTCTGAGACTGACTGGACCTAATTAGTTTCTGATCATATTCTCTTTAATGACTTACCTTCCTTTTTGTTTTCCCCCTATCTCCCAGAAAATCTGAGTTACATTAATTAATCTTGTGTAAAAGTTCAATTTGTTTTTGAACAGTGAAGACTGGCATCAAATTATATGGATATTCTGTCCCTGTTAAAACCCACTTCCTTCTCTGGGATTTTTAACACCTGAGAGGCTACAATACTAAGAATGAAATGCCTTGAATTATGTTGTAAAATACTTGTTAGTGAATTTTAGTTAGTGAATTGTTCCTGAGTTGATTCCAAGGCCTCCCAGTTGCTGTTAATATTTTGTCAGTATTGTTCAGTAAATGGCCATCAAGAGTTCTTTTTGAAATTTGGCTTGGTTACCCACTTATGTTTCAGTTTTGTAGCTGATTATGTCAGCAATATGTCTTTTGTCACAAGACTGGGCGACAGCAACATTTACATTTGCAAGAGAATGATCAATGAACTCTGAGTAGCATGCAACAGGTTTCCAGAACTCCCCATCACTGGCATACTTTCAGGGGAGGCAGCCAGTCTACCTGTCTTCCCCAGCAGCAGGAAGAAGTATGCATGCCCTGCAGCAAGAAGAGATTTCCTGCTGACTCCCAGGCCTTTTTCCTTCCAGGCACAGCAGGATTCCTGTGTTAAGGTTACAGGCAGGACTTCAGTGAAAAGTAAACCTCGGTCTTCTAAAATGTGTCCTTTTGCAACAAGTCCTTTACCTTATCTTCAGTTGTTTAGAGACTTTTCCTCTCATATCTTCTATTATTTATTTTCTATGTTGTCTTCAAATTTGTCATGGTCCAAATCTCCACTGTGCTATTCCCCTTGCCCCCATTCTTCTTTCTGTTTACTTGTTTTTTGCAGTTCTCTTTATCCTCTCTTCAGTTCATCTTAGTGGAGGGATAGCACTATGAGTTAAGGAAATAAAATACAGCACTCCATTGAAAACATTGCTACAGTAACTTTAAAACATAGGGACTCTAAAATGAATCAAAATTTGCTGAAGACTTGATGGAATGCCACCAAAAGTCTCAAAATATGTAATTAGGCAAATAATCAAAAAAGCACTTTCATAAGAAGTATGCAGGAAAGTTAATGAACAAAACAAAGCAAACACGGTAGTGATGAAAGTTGGTGTCTAATATCTGAACCAAAAGCATGTTGATAGGAAAACAGGGGAATTATAGATATTTCAAAAGACATCACCTAATACCTAGGGATATGTAAAAAAACAAGTCATATGTGTACTGCAACTATATTGGAGATACTATGTATCTTTTGTTTTAGATTGTTTTCTAAATTGTATTTCTATGACACTAACTGAGAGCAATCTGGACTCAAATACCGTCAATCATTTTAAACACTTTAACCTTTGGGTAATCATTTTCTTCATTCATTTTAACTTAATTTTTACTTGATGTAATTCTGGGATTCTAAAAGGTAAATAATGTAATAATTAAACAATTATGCTCAGATAACTTTCTTATTCCTACGCATAAAATCCATATGACTGATATGATTTTAGCAAATTGATCTCTTGTATGAAACTGGGTATTGTGAGAAAACTCTCATCTAGCAGTAAGCACAAATTTGAGCATTGCAGACCTTGAGAGCTAATTCTAGCTGCTCCGTGTACTTGGTAAAATCTAAGCTCGTTATATATAGTTAACCTTGCTGTACAAGGCAGGACATAGTTTTACATCTAAATTAATTGTACCAGGTTATCAATAGCAAAATATAACTGATTTCTCTGTGTATTAGCTTCCCTTACTGTCAAAGATAGACTTCCTGATGAGTCTCTGTTGGTCCATTCATCACCACTGCAATTTTCAGTAAATTGGGAATGAATTTGATAGCACAGGATATGTGCATGTTAAATCACATCTGTATACTGCAACTCACAGAAAAAGGAGTTTCTGATTTATCTTCAGTAGAAGTATTATCAGAATTCAACAGACTCGCACATGTTGCTTTCAAATGTGATTTTCTATTTTTCTTTATAGCAGAGCAGTATATGAACGCAGTAACTGAATTTTACAACTTTGGAAATTATTAGAACTTTTCTTTAAGGTAGGAAAGTCTAAGAATGACCAATAAAAGATTTTGGAAAGGGTCTGATCAGCTGAAATTGCATGCAACTTTCATACTGTAGAAACCCAAGAAATGAGATTTTTATGCCTGCTGTGGGCTTCTCTTGGGCTGAAATTGGATGCATTATTTGATCAAATGGGTCCCAAAAGAAGAAATACGTTCACGGTTCTGATAAAACAGCTTATTTTTAAGTCAAATTTATGAATCTGAATCCACAACTGAAAACAAGGCCGTGCTGTGGGAACGATTACGAATATTTAACACAAAGTCAGAAATAGGTTTCTGAAAATAAGAGATTGTTAGAAGTTATGGTGAACATGTGCAAATTGCAAAATATCAGCAAGTCTTCTCTGCTGCAAACTGATCTAAAGCAGCTTTCCTGTTTCCCCAGCAACCTTGAGCAATGCTAGCTTGTTTCTTTGGAAGTAAATTAAATGTGACTTTCAAGTAGTTCATTATTTCAGTAGCCACAATGCCTTTCGGAAGCAAGGACGTTTGATAAATCATACTAGGATTTGCTGCATTTCTGTATGGAGGCAGATAAAGGATTTTTGCAGAAATAGTTTTTAAATCTAGTAATTTTTTTTAGAAATTACAAAAATTATTGGTACAGGGGAAAAAAGAATAAAATGTATTTCTCATATGTAAAGAAAGCTAAAAATTGTTTGGTGCTGCACTGAAAGCCAGCAGGTCCTGTTTCATATGCGTACTGCCAGCGCAGACACATACAGCCCCAAGATACAGTGCCACTTCAATTGTGTAGCTGAAACCTCTGCAAAAATTCTGTAACAGAAAGCCTACACTCAGTCCAGGTTGTGCAGTGTTTGCTAGCTGGTATACTGAGAAATCCACAGCCTCTTCTGTGACCCAACCTGTGTATGTATCTCTGAACCACAACATCATATTCTTCAGAATATCTATATGATGCACAAAAATGGATATAAAGTTTCTGCACTAATTTGTGGTTTGCTTCTGATGGCAGTGCTAGAAGAAAGATGCATAAAAAATATAAAATATTCAGATGGAGGTACCAGTACACAGTGCCTCTATAACAGGCAGACACTCTCCCAGAGACTTTTAGAGGCACAGGCCTTTCAGTTTGATGACTACATAGTTTTAATCTGAGTTTCAGGTTTACACTGTGCAAATAGATTGCTTTGCCTGTCCACGTTAATTTCCACCAATCTGTAAGTGCTAGGAAGTCAAATCAGTGCACTTTTGTCATTTCAGATTTGGCTGTGACTGAAGTTGTTTTTGTTCAGACTGAGAAATATTAACATGAAAAATTAACACATCTCAAAATCACCTAAAGATACGACTGAACCAAGCTGAATATTTTTCAGATTATTGAAGTGGAAAGATTTACAAGTGTTAAAATTTCCATCTCATCTGGAAACAAATAATGAAATATCAAACTGCACTAGGATGGTAAAACTATTTGCATTGCAGATTGGTCAGCTAGCAGGTAAGTTAGCTGATCACTTAACAGCTGTTGGGCCATGTTTTGCCTATTGGTTCAATACAACAAATGAACCTGCACAGAACTAATTTTTTCAGATTCACCTTTATGGTACATGCTGTCTATGGACAAGTGTATCTCCAATTAACATTTCATAATAATAAGTTTTGCCATTTCCCTCTTGCCAACTTTTCCCAAAGAAAGCCACTCCAGCCCCTGATCTACAGCTGGCCCTTGACAAGTATCTGTGCTTTGTCTTGGTTGCACATATTTGGAGTTAAGACACCAGGTGAAGGTAAATCTTATTCTGATATGTGGTAGCTAAAAAAGTCATGTTACCAAATGCACTTAACTAGCAAAACTCAGTCGTGGGAAGCCCAAGGAAAGCAGGCCCTCTCTCCAAATTACACTGGCAGATGGCAGAGGATCTGCCCTCCTCCCTCCCTTACCCTTACCCAGAAACCTTAAGTCTAGGTTGTCCCTGAGTATGAATATTTTTTGTAGTGTTCTTATAAGTGATTGCTTGTGGCATCTTGTAGTCTTATCTCAGCTTGTGCAGCCCCCTCATGAATATTCTGTACATATGGAAGAGTTTTCTATATCATTGCCCATTAACAAGGAGGATAATCACTCATTCAGTTATCAAGAAGTCAGTGAAGGCCTTTCCTTGAGCCCTTAGTGCAAAGAATTATGGGATATCAAAGGAGGTTAAATGTGGCTGACATTATGATCATTACTTTTTTTCTGTGTAATTACTGTATTATAATAAAGTTGATCTAAGATAAGTAAAAGAGGTACTAAAGTCTTTTAGGCCTAAAAAGACCGTATTAGTGACTCTTTACCTTATTTAGTCATGGGACAACATGCATTTTTCAGCTGATACATATAAATGAGCATTCTTTCACTAAAACCACAGAAAGGTCATAAGTGTACATATAAATTATATACTATTACAGAATTGCTTTTAAGAGAAGTTAATCCAATGCAAATACAGAGGGGAGAGCAAAGTATAATGATGCATCATTATTAAAAACAACACCACTGCATTGTATGTTCAGGCTAAAAAGTGACTTTCCTAATCTCTAGAGAATTTGAACTTTTTAATCATATATTAATATATTTTTCCTGCCTTTTCTTAGCTGGTCCATCACAATTTAGCCATACTTTCAAAAGCCAATGCACCTAAATACATTCATATACATGAACAGAACTTTGTATTTACAAAAGCAACTCGCTCTGCACAAATGGTATAAATTTAGTACTAAACTAAACTAAAACCCTCAATCAAACAAACCCTTCCGTAAGGTAGCAAGACTGCAGTTATGTAAAACAATATTTAGTAAACAGAGCCGGAAAAAAACCATAAAAATGTTTAAAAATTATTAGTCAAAAATCTCAGCTATGTCACATCTTCCAGAAGCTACTAGAACAAAAAAGAAATGTCTGTGGGAATGTTTCCAAGGGTAATTACTGTGTGCTTAAACCAGGTGACCAATAACTTGATAAAGTTAATGTACTTCTATCTAGGTATCAGGTTAACGTACTACTGATGGGCATTGCCTGGTCAAAGTGTAGTTTTCTGATCTAATAATGCTTTTCTTTTCTATATACTGTGATTTTGGTAGAGCTGTATCTGCCCTGAATCTACGCAGTCTTCTCCCTGATTAAGTATGCAAGGACATCACACAAAAGGCAAAATTTTATTACGTCAGTTGGCAGGCAGATTGACTATACCTATACAAATAATTTCTGTTATTAAAAGTATGCCATAATCAATTTTCAGAACTATGAACTGGTTAAGATTTCAGACTAGAAAACAAATAAATACACTTGAAGACATAATTCTAAGTTTTAATATAATTATGAATAAACATTTTCCCAACCAATACTACTGTAAAAACAGTAATTTCAGAGGTTCACCTGGCCTTAAAAAATCTTGCAAATCTCACAGCACTCTACCATCAGATAGGTGAAGCACAGGAGCTAGATTCTTTTCCTTTCAGATTGTGTCTTTTCTGCATTTCTTCCTTGTTTTAATTCAATGTTCAGGATTAAACTACATCTCCCATCAAGCAATGCAGCCTCCTCCCTGACTAAGAGAAGGGTGCAGGACAGCTGTCACAGCAAGTATTTTTTTCAGTTCATGTTTTATTAGAGATTGGAATTCATTTCACAAACCCCTTTGGGTTTGGAATTGTATTTTCCAAATTTCTCTCTCTTTTACAGATTTTCTGTAACATATCTGGGCAGCTACACAAGACCATCTATTAAATTATGTGAGCTAGTCAGGGAAACAAAATTGTGTGTGTGGTTAATTAACTCTGACTTAAGTGCTAATAATGATGACAAGTTGATGTGTTTCATAGGAAGATATGGGCATAAAGCATAATGTGATAATGGACCCGAGGCCTCTTATGTGCTACGAGTTCTTCAGTAGCTCTTCCTTGTGAATTATAGTTAGTCAAATATGTTTGCCAGACATTTAAAATTCAGCACAATTTTGCACAGTCATGCAAAACTCCCATTGCTAAGACAGTCACAGACATTTGGCCTGTTTGAAAAGTTTAGCTATCCTTATTTCTGTAATTTTGTATTTCACAACCACTTTGGAAAACAATAAAATTAAATAAGTATTTGTCAGTAATGCTCAGCCTAACAGTTTGCTGAGAATCCATTTAATTATTTCCATTAGCCATTTCTGTAGTACCAATCACTATATTGTTGAAGTACATTTATTTTTGCTTGAAACATTTATGTGAATACTCCCAAATTTGGGACATTTTTTGTTTTTTGGGTTTTTTTTAATCCTTTTGTAATTCTGATGGGGTCATTTTGTACCTGAGTTTTCAACCTGCAAGCTGAGAAATACACACAACATGGTAGCACTCTTCATGCCTCACCACTCCACACATATTCATCACCTGTAGCAGGCACTAAGTTTCTGGACAGTTCTACCTTTTAAAGTCACAAGTCAGTGGGGCTGTAGTCATAGAAGTATTCCATGAAAGCAAGACAACTTGATGGAGTGGTCTTCAAATACTACTTTTGAAAAGCTAAAAGTTAAGAAACATAATTAACTGCAACTGCATTAACATTTATATAAAATATAAACCAAATGCTTATCCTGATTCACCAAACAAATTACAGTTTGAACATTATAAAAGAAAAAAAAATACAGCTACTTATCAACGGCACCATTTGAAATTATTGCTAGTACTACAACTCTAAATGCATAAGATGCCTTAAATACAAACCCTGAACATTTACATACTGATTTCACAAGCAAAGCAAAAGGTATTTGCCAGTAACAGTACAGGACTCAGCATTTTTATTGTCTGAGTAATCCTGGTTCGCTCTGATATGAAAATTCAATTATTTTAGAACTGGTCGTCTCATTAAATTTTGACAAGGAGCACAAGCTCAGTACCAGCTCTAGCTCTATGAGGCTGCGGGTGCCTGACAGCTCCACGGTGAATTTTAAAATGCAGTATTTTTACAGGACAAGATTATCTGACAATTTTATATTAAAAAAGAAAAAAAAATTAATCAAATACATTGAAATATCCAACACTGATAACTTGGCCTTTTTGTAGATATTTTTTATGAAAACGTATTGCAAAAAAGAGAGGCCACTGTTTATTGCATCTTTTCCCCCAAGCCCACCTCCATGTCTTATACTCCACAATTGTGCTAGAAATAAAGTGTGTCTTTATGTGAGCAGCAAGTATTTAGCCACTCATTGTTAGCATTTTCTACCTTTCCTCTATTGAAATGTATTTGTAATCACTTTTATAAATATGATTTTTAACAATGGAAAATCTTTTATTTAACCTATGTATATACCATTAGTGTTATCAAGGAATGTTTAGACAAAATGTTTTTTTGTCAGAAAATGTCAGTTCATTGAAACTAAAACTTTTCACCAGATCATAACACTTGTGCAAGACTTTCACTGGAAAAGGCTTCTCATGAACATGCCATGAAACAGCAGGTAGTCCTCACACTGTTGAATTATTCAGACTTAGGACCTGAACGTCTTTTATGACTGACCTTTTACCCCTTTTACCACCCGGACAACTACAGCCTGAACATGAAGTTGTTGCTTATTGTATCATAGATTTCCCCTAGGTCTACTTTATTGCAAGTGTTGCACACTTTATAATCCAGATAAAAAGGCCAACTGTGGATGAACAACAGAGAAACAAGTTGAGTAGATTTGTGAGAGTATAAGGAGTTACATAGTCTTCTGGCAGAGTCTTTCATGCCATACTTGGATCATTCTCTTGAGCTGCAGTAGATCTGTGTTCTAGTTCCTATGGAAAGACTCATTAGTTTGCAAATTAGAACAGCTCCAATATGAAAGATGAAAGTATGCCATCTCTTAGACACAGTGCTTGTGGTAATTAGCTCTGGTGGAACAGACTGGGAAAGCAAAGACTTGAACTAGGTCTTCTGTAGCATAGATAAATGCCCTAGTACCAGAGTGTTGCTTTCACAGTAGGCGTCAAAATTCTGGGATTTGGGATTGGAGGAGGAATTTAGTTTTTGTTCCACCCAAATCTAGAATGTGAAATCTGGGAAATACTGAAACATTTTGTAGAATGAGAAAGTTATTTCCCCATCCAGCTCTGATAGCTTCCTCATTTCATATAAACCTGTTCCTCTTCAAGTAACTTATTTCAGCTGTTGAACAGTTAGTAAGCAATGAACATACAAGAAGTAATTTGCTTCAAGTTGGAAAAGACATTGCACTCAAACATTGATTTGTTAGCTTATTCATGACCATTTCTTTCATATTACTCTAAGACACTCACTGGATTTTCAGTCTGTGATTTCTTATAGTTACTGTTATTCCATTAAGGAAATGAAGCATTTTGATTGTGTGTTACATTATTTCTAACACTTTGTGTTCTTACTGCTGTAAAAGAATTCAGTAAACCAAAGAGTCTGTATACTAATTACTACAAATTTAAGGTAGTGGTATTATGGAAACAAACCACTAGATAATATTGCAAGTTCAACACAAATGTCCCATTTAAGATCTACCCAGGGTTTCTTGAAAACAGAAAAGATGTTCAAAGTCTAAACCAATGTCACATCTGGAGCGGAGAAAGTTACCTTTAAACATGTATAAATCTGACCAACAGAGGGTATCCTCCCTGTGACAATCTCTAGAGGGAAATCATTCAAGGGGACCTTGTATGGGGAATAGCAGACATACTGGACTATCCCATCTATTAGTTAGGGTCAGGGACATTTGAAATACAAGCTTCCTGGAAAAAAACAGTTTGAATTTTTTTCTCTCCATATTTTAATTAACTTCTGTGAAGGTCACACATATCTCTATCTCTGAAATGCATAGTGTGTCACTCATTTTAAATATCTGGATATTTAGCATTATCTTGCCATTATAGTCCAACTTTTTTTATCCAAAATTTCACTTTAGTGGTCAAATTAGAGAGATGACAAGCTCCATATCCTTACAAGCTAAGCATTTTATGTTTTATACTCAGATATACTCTGCATGATATAAGATGAGACTTCTTAATGGAATTCAATGCAGTTGAGTGCTAAATTATAGCAGGCTTATATCACAGAAAATTATAACAATGAGAGAAGAATCCATATCATGGCTTTAGTAAGAGAGGAAAATTAAGACTTTGCAATTAAAGTAGTAACCTAAAACTTTAAAATAATTTAAACAGTTACTGAATACATGTAATGTTCTATACTTATCTGGAAGCAGGATTGGCTGTCGTTTGAAAGGATTCAAATGAAATGTGGACAAGGTGTATGTTATGTCCTCAGAACGCAGATCTGTCATTTTCTTCATTGTTCATGAATACATTGGTATTGAATATCTCTTTCCCACAAATTCACAGGCTCCATGCAAGACTAGAGAGAAAACTGGTGTAATGTTATCGTTAAATTGATGTTGCATACAACTTTATGATAGTCCTGACAACTGCAGTTTGTGAATTTGCCAAGAGCAACCTAGTAAGTGATTTTCAGAGATGAACACTGAACTATGTAGTAAAATAATCCTTTCCTTCAGAAGGAAAAACCTGCAATTTTCTTGTAGACATAATTTGCAGAATTGTTACTGACTATTTTAGAATTCCACTGGGTGAAACACTGGGTGTTTGAGAACAGAATTTCTTATCCTTTTAAGAACAGAAAAATTTTAAACAGACAGTGTATCTATAGCATCTGTGTAATAACACAGGAGGAACCTGACCTGGAAGACTAGTGGTGGATTCCTTTCCTTATTCAAATCCTCTGCCTGTTTGAAAGCCAGGAAGCTCTGTAATTCACAGCTTTTGAATAAGATGTAAGAAGCCCAGGTTCATATTCCGATTTCTCCTCACATACCTTTGAAGTGCAGCCTATATTGCATTTACAACTAGGTTTTCATATGAGTGTTACCGCATAAAAAGATATTGCCACAACTATTTAGGGGATTTCTTGCCCTAGTGAAAGTTTGTGTAGTTTTTTAGATTGCAAATCACAGTTAAAATGAATCATTTTAAGTGTCAAGAAGGAAGAAAGGCAAATAAAAAGATTTTGCAAATTATATTGATATTTGATGTTTAGCTTTCTTGCTGAAAGCTGTTTTAATCATCTCATAGGAGCAAGGGAAAAGGCAATGGTGTTCAATATAGATGTCATATCTCTAGTTGTTTTAAACCCAGTCCTGCAGACTTATTGTAAGCATGTGAACATTTCCACTGACATCAATAACTGAAATCAATGGAACTAATTCCAATAAATAGCCATATGTATCTTTGAGAGACTTGAAGGCCAGTTGTAAAGCAAAATGCTCTGTGCTTGCTTGATTTTGTTCTGATGTAAAAGAAGGCATCAAACTTGTTTCTTTTTAACTTAGAAAATATCTTCTATGGTGTGCCTGATGACTTGTTGTATTTGATTGTCTAGAATGAGCTGGCATTACAAAGATGAATGTAATTATATCTGTTCTGTGTTTTTAGTTTATAAATTCTAGCATCCAAGGATCTAGCAGGTGAGTGGCTGAGACACTTCTAGCTGTAATGATGTAAAGCCCGGTTGTTTTCATTCCCACTCTTGGCTTTCTGTAGTTGAGTAAGTTACTTGACCAGTAACTATTCACAGCTTCTCTTTGCAAGGTCAGAGAAAACCTGGTTTATAGTAATGCCATATAATGGACTTTGAACCAAAGTAGCTTAAATTCAATATATGTCCACTCTGCTGTCTGACAGTGAATTCTAGAGAAAGTCAGGATGGATGATTTGTCAAAGACTACTAAAATGAGGAATGTGTTCTAAGACTTCCCTAGAAGGATCTATGAAGATGACTCATAAATTGAAAGGGTTGTATGCACTGTGCTTTGCACAAATGCAAAATATTCATCAGCTGGTTTCACCACTTGCCATTAGGGTAAACATTTTAAGGGGGGCCCAAGTTAGAGTGTTTTAGAAGGATGTACTCAAGCTTTCTCTTCCCTGCTCACTTTCATTCCCTGGCAGTCTGTTCTGAGTCATCTATTGATCAGTTCTTGCACTAGTCATTCTCACTGACAAATACCGTTTTGCTTTTGGGGCCAAACAGTATTTGTACGCAGCCTGTTTTCACATTGAATCAGACTGGCAAAGAGGACAACATATGTGCTTCATGTCAAGAGTTGGACACACCTGGGCTTTCAGACTTTTCCTGGAATAAACAATACTGATATAGTTTAGAGAAACCAAGTAATATCTTTTCTTCAAGGCAGTACAAATAATGTAGGTGAGTCTAAGTTCTAGTAGCACACTTAATAGAACTAGCTGAAAACAAGAGGGAAAGATGTACTATATAATACAGTTACTTTTCACATTCTAAATTCAAGATCAGAATTAGTGGATAATACAACAGGGTTAGCAAAAAACACCTCGTAAATTACTCTACCAACATTAGTCATAAACTGCTTAGTCTGGCTTGAAATTATCTCACACTGTTCTCCATTTAAAAAAAAATAAAGATTAGAGAAAGGAATACTGAATATATCATGGGTGAAACAGAATACCATGAAATACAAAGCAGAGCTGGAGACAACCATACTTCTGAGCCACAGGGTGAAGTAAAATGTTTTGCTGGAATACTTAGATTATCAGGAAATAAAATTGTTTCATTTTGTCCTTTACTGACTGCTAAACATAATGCTTTTAATATGATCTACACATAAGTTTTTTCAGGTGTGTCAGTAGAAAAGAATAACCTGCTTGTACTGATTCGATTTTTCAGAGTTAAATAAGGCAGAATTTTACCCTATTTGCACTAAAAACTTGGACCATACAAACCATTGTTAAAATAAGCCATTATCTGAGACGTGTAAGAACTCTAAAATTTTGTGAAGTTCTTCGAGGACTGTAGTGAACATAGTGGTCTGATCTCTTCTAACTGAGGGGTCGGAGATAATAACAGGAAATATAAATACTTGATTTTTCATAATTTTACAAAGTAGTTCACATGAATCCTTTTTCTGATAGGACTGAAATTTATGATCTCCACAGCCTAGGCAGATGGATATAACAATTAATGGGAGGATCTTTCAGTGATTTTGCAAATTTCTTAATTTATATTAGCAGATGGTGTATGTGAGCCCTGGAAACATATGTCTCTTTTAGTGTCAACATTTAAAATTGCACCTAGATTTTAATAGATGAAAAAAAAATTGGTTCATATTTTATTCTTTCTTTAAAACTGATGGAATTTCGTCATGGTAAAGATCAGTTAATTGACACGTACAGGGAAATTAAAAATGAGTATCACATATTTATTGTCCATTTTTAATGGTTTTTCCTTTCTGAACATAGACTCCAGGCCAGCCTCCTATCCAAGTTTTCCTTCATGCCTTATTGTCTATTCTGTTCAGCTATTTAAAAAATGTTGAATATCAACAATGGCTTTCAGTAGCGTATTGTCAACTTTTGTATGAAGCAATCTTGCTTGAATGAGAAGATCCCAGAGCTTATAGTTCTATCTACTGTGCTGCACTGGGTTCCTGCTTGAATGTGTGTGACTGATAACAGGACAAATTTCTACCTTCGTTATTACATTTCAGCTACATAATTAATTTGCCAAAATCTTTTAGGAAATATCTTTATAGCACACTGCACGAGACATCAGGTAAGTGCTTGTAACATAAAAATAAGTAAAGATCCAGCAACTGCCTTGTCAAATTTGTTTGTTAATTGTAGAGCTGCTTCTGCTAGGTTGTTTTGCAGACTTACAATTTTGTGGGTAGCTGTGTGCCCTGAGACATCTCTAGCAGAACACCTTTGCTCACATAAAGAAATGCGTACTGGATCTACATTGCTTTTAAATTCTAAAAGCAATATTTAGAAACATCTGGGGAAAAATGTTGCAAATATGTGCACAGCTTATGGATTTTCAAATAACAGATGTTGCCAATGTTATTGTCAATATGCAAGCTTGTTTCTGTCTAGAATTAAAACTGTTTAAAGCATATTTTTTTAACTGTTTGCCTTCACTATCTGATATAATTATTTTTTTTTTGCATATGTCATAATTGTAATTTAACCTATATAAAATCAGTCACCAATGTATCTTTGAATGGAAGCTAATTTTCTAGACACCATTTTCAGGAAATCTGAAGGATTTCCCAACAGTATTAAGTTTAATCATTCATTTCAGTTAACAGGTGGTAAAACAGGTAAAATATAAGCAGTTATTTTCCTTTCTTTCTCCATCTCATTTGTTCACAGTTAATGTCACTTTGAAACAGATTAATTTGAGAGATCATTTATTTAAATAATTCGATTGCTACAATGACATAAAGGGACAATGCAATATAAGTATTTGGTCCTGCTGAAGAAACTGAATCAGAATTTCTATTGCATCCTGTATTTTGTGTAGATTAGGAGAGCAGGATCCAGCCCATCATCTTGTATAAAAAATCAATTAATACCTTCACCAAGTATAACATTTAATATTCTTTACTTAAATCCTTTTTGTTTTCACAGTAAATGGTAAAGACAAAGGCAGCAAATATCAATAAGGACTCAAATAGTACTGACTCTGAGTGGTGGTCTGAGAAGTAGCAGTCATGGAGCAAATTGATACTACCGAGTATGAGAAAAGGTCTTATATATCAGACTGCAGAGAATGTGTGCTGTAGCAAAACTGCCATTATATACCAAATAACACAGAACTTAGATGCAGAGTATGCTTCTGGGTAGAATATCTAAGTATTGAACAGAGTCCTGTTTGACACTGTGTTATCATTTTCCCATTAATTCATCTGCTTGTCTCTTTGTCCCAGATCCTGGACTCTTTTCAGTGTCTGTGTCTGCTTTGTCCATGTACTGTCTGCAGAAAAACAATGAACATTAAATACCTTACAGTATACGTGTGCATATATGTACATAAGCAAAGAAGGAGCATACAATAAATTGTTTAACAGATTGCAGCCTCTTTGGCAGACATGTAATCTACTCCTTATTTAGAGGTATTTACACCATTATATTATTGTCAAATATATGTAAAAATTTCTGTGTTTTAAGAAGTGTATCAAAAACAACTTAAAAGGCAATTTATTTCAGTGGAATTTAAAACTTTGGGAATTAAAACCTGTCATTTTTATACCTGTACTCTGATACTGAACAATGACAATCGAATTTTTTGAAAGACTACATTAATAATGAAGGTCTGCTTTCTACACTGCTCATTGGTGCCTAGTATGTTTATAGTTTTAATAGTTTTGAGACATTGTGCAGATGCTAATTTATGCCATTGTTATACTGATCACTATAACAGGGCCTGTCAAAGTAAGAGTATGTAATGAAAAACTTCATATTAAAATTTTACTTTTACCTGAAGGGGTTAAGGACTTTAGTTCAGACATCATGACATAGATGTCACTAGCAATCAGGTAGAATGAAATGTAGGACTATTTTACATCATAAATTAGAAATCAATGTCATGCAGAGTTTGCAGAGGAAAAGAATGAAACTAACTTCTGGTTTTGTCTTTAAACAAAGCTTTCTTTAAAACCTAACAAAATAGCAATTCCACTTCATTTTAAAAACAGACTTTCTTTATATTTCAGTCTTCATCTTTAATGTAAGGAGATTCAAGGCTGTGAGAAAGCCTAAGCTAAAAGTTGCATGAACATCTTGAAGATGTGAAAGCAGCAGCAAACAAATGTTACAGTGCCCAGTACAGCTGTCATGTTATTCATACACGATCTATAAAAGGCTCCGTCTTTCCAGAAGTTTCCATCTGACCAGTCAATTCCTAAATCTATTACAAAACTGTCTTTCTAGATTTAATTAAGAGATTGACTAGTTACTGAGTCAATATCTTACCATTTCCTTAGCACCTTGGAATCATTCACATATCTCTTGTAAAATATGGGTATTCGTTAGGTGTCATAATGATGACTGTGGTCATCAACCAAAACACTCCATCCTGGCAATGATGGTTGTGATGAAATTTGGAGTTTTTAAGAATTTGTGGCTTCTCCATGGTGAAATAATAGGCTTTTCTGTGATCTTTTGATTTCAGTGGATGCTAGAACTTGTAGAACTTTCTCAAGAGGATAAGATAGGTGTTCCTTTGTTGAATCTGCTTTACTCTGTACAATATAAACTATGAGAGGTTTCTAGTCTGTTTTTTTCATTTTAGAAAATATTTTTAGTTGTATAGTGACAAGTTAATTCCCTTTCAAAAATAAAAAGCTCTCTGTGGAAAGTGATGTTTAGGAGGCATGCAAATTTTAATTACAAAAGGAGTCTCCTGTTTTCTTCAGCTAGAACCCTAAATATGACCAGTGTTAATTGTCCAGATCATATACTGGAACATTTTTCTTAATTAGGCACCATCCATATCTAGAAAGGATGTTGTTTAAGCTGTTTGTGATTGCTGATCTTAAAGAAGTTTGGCTCTTCACTGCAGACATGAGACTGCCTCTGATTCTTAGAATACTCAAGTCAATATGTTGCATTTCTACAGTAATTTTCTATAGAAGTATCACGGGCATTAGAAAGTAGTCCTTATAATTATGAGGCAAAGATGAATGTTCCTTTTCATTTTACAAGAGGAGAAACTGAAGTGTGAGTTTTATTTGTCTGAGATCAGCCAGTCAGCTTGGCAAAACAAAGAGCTTAGATGTCTGCTGCCAGTGGATGTGAGTGTCCAGGAGTCAGAGTCCATCTCTGTAATGTCACGTAATCTGTTTTCACAGTCATGGTATAGACAGGAAAAGGCTCTTTTTCCTGAAAATGTCTTCACTGCCTCACCCCACATACAAACTTACCATACTTTTTTTTTCCTGATAATCTCACATATTTTTTATGGCAATTTTGTTTAAGTAGGGGATGATGTTTAACTCCTGCAATATTTCCCTCATTCTGAAGGATCAGCCAAGCATTTTGCAAGCTAATCTGCACCCCGTCATGCTGCTGTATTTATCCATATATAAACATGGAGTTGGCAGGGTCTCCCATACACAAAGGAGTCATTAGCTTGTTTACACAACCATTTTTTCCTTGTAGAGGGGAACGGGAGAAAGGTTTGAAATTTGGGGGGGCATAAGGTAGACAAGTAAAACCAGGCTTCTAGGTGTGCATCTGCCTTGTGTTGTAGAATTCCTACTACTTGATAAGGCAAAGAATAGTCAGCAAAATTTGCAAGGAATCTCATCAGGACTAAGATTTCAGGAACTACAGTAGAATATGCTATGACAATTTACACAAGTTGAGAATATGAGCCAAAATCTTTCTCTTTCTTCTGAATTCTGCGCTCTTTGAAATAAATCAAACACACCACGTGTTTTCTTCCCAACAAGGTGTGGACAACCTGCTCACCATAGTGTCCTTCCAGTGTAGCTGGTCAAGGTTACTATTTTGCTCTTCTGACACATTATCAATTATCCTGCCAACAGACTGATACCGGACCTGTAGTTTTCTTATAAAATAAAAAACTGAGTTTAATTAAATCATCAGTAACTTGGACCTAATTATTTCAGACAGTATTTAATTAATGTTTCATGGATACCTAATGTAATTAGGGTTCCTTTAATAAGACCTTCTATGGCATTAAAATATATGACCTTTATCTTTCTTATCATCCATAGCCTGACAACTCAGATTTGTCATTTTCACTATAGGTATAGTCTGATTAAATAGAACAGAACATAAAATTAATCTAGCAAATTATACTTGTTTGTTTCTTTTTTTTTTGCTACTTAAAGACTAATAAGTTAAGTCTTTTAATTAGCAGTGTCGGTACAAATGTTCATGCTAGCGTTTTACCTTTGTGTCTTTTTCAGACTGTTTCTTTTGTATATCATTTTTTATGACAAAAGTAGATAACAACCAGACTTTATTAATCATGGTGAAGGGTTCAATCTTTTAGATATGAAAAATAAGGAGCTCTTCTTTATATTAACAATAACTAGTAATTTTTGAAAATTTAAGACAATTCTGGAAAGGATTTAACTTTTCTGGTCACAAACTTCACAAACAAAACTGTAGTTTTAATGTAGATGAATATAAGTGAGATTACTAGGCTGGCTCATGCTTGCTTTTTAGGAGCTACAGGTTCTCTCTTCCTTACTGTTTTCTGGGGGCAGTTACTCAAGATCCAGTGAAAGAGCATTTGTCATACTCAATACATAAAGAAAGAGAATGTGATTGAAGGGATATTATAGCTTTCTTGGAACAACACTCATCTGATACTGTTTCCTCACTTTCCAAAGAGTTGTTCTATCTCAGCTTCAAAATAAGAGCTGTTCCAATGACTTCACTCATTGTTTTTTAAGTTTCACTCACTGTGTTAGGGCTTACTAATGTATGTAAAATTTAACGCATAGGTAAGTTTGGCTAAGTCATAGTGCTGACATTCATAATTCTGTTACTTTAATTTAAGAGGAGGACAGCTGCCTCAAGGTATGAAAAAAAAGGCATTAGCAATTAAACAATCAGAATGCAACCTGGCTATCTAATAAGCCAATATGAATGTTTTAAGCACAACAAAAACACAGGTAGAAGGTACAGAAGTCTGTAAATGGAATAGTTTTGGTTATTTTGAATGTCAGATCTCTGGAGTACGGATAGTTTCCACCAACCCTGTGTTTAATAAAAATAAATCCACAAATTAGAACTGATTTTTTTCAGATGTTCAACAAAAGGCTTAGCTAAATTTGTAGTGAGGAAAACCACACAAAACTTAAAAAGTATCAGTGAAGTATAGTGTGCGTTTTTTCTTTACACTAAGAAGAAACTGAAGAGTGATCTTCTAGAACAGGGAAACAATTTATGGGGGTTTTTTTCTGTTCTCCCACTCAACAAAAACTGAAAGTACAAAGAATACTCTTAGCTCAGTACCAGTGCAAATCCTCAGGTGGAATAGCTTTGCTTTGTTTCCAGTGAAGAACATAGAGAAGGGAGTAGTTTACTGACTCATGCTTTTATTCTCTTCATGGGAGTTTTAACATGGGAGATGTTGTCTGAAGGAGAACATGTTAAGTTGATAAGTACTACAGAGTAGATTTCAGACACAGTCTTTGATGAAGAAGGGAGTTTTCCTCTGCTCCACTCCAGAAAAGGGCAGAAACTCATGCTAAATTTTAAGCCTGTGAAGAATCTCATTTAAATCTCTGAAGATATTCGTACACTTAAATTAAACATGAGCTGAAGGATTTTGCTCTGTAGAAAAGCAATGGGCCTAGTGAAGGGTCCTACACAGGATCTGTTGAGACGATAGGGAAGTATGAGCAAAGAGCTATAGTTGGGATAATTAAGGGTGGGAAAACAGTCTGATCAGCCTAAAGAAATAAAATGCCAAGTAAACACTGGGCACCTTGTTCCCTTTGATTTATTCTGATATTCTACCATACCTACCTGGAGTAGTTAGCAGTTTAATATGTACGTAACTCAAAATCAAAATTTAACATGAGGGATATATAGCAGTATCACCTGGGTGCTATCACAAATAAAACATCTTAATTTCCTTCTGCAGCTTTAAGACTTTTCATACTAACATAACCAGGCACTGTTTCAAATCTATTAACGTCTCTGAAGATGACCTGTAACCTTCTAGTAGGTCCTATTCACTATGGAACTGTGGATTTATAGCAGGGACTTCAAACTATGGAAATATATGATGTCCAAGAAAAAGCAAAGAAAAAGCCAGCAGATACCGGAGAGAAATTGTATCTGAAAAGGTGGTAACAGCAGTTTTTTATAAAAAATTACAGAAACTCTGGGATAAAATCCATTATCATCTTCCCATTGAACTTAAAACAGCTACATTCAGCACAGAACAACCCCTGACTTTATACATTAAATAAAATTGTCATGTTAATTTAATAAGTCTTAATTAGTACCTATTTGTTATTTGATGATTGCAGACTGTGACTAGTATTGAGAATACAGTCACTAACCAGCACGAGCAGTATTCAATTAAGATTTTAAAATGTAATAAAGTCAGTGACCAAGATTCATCCCACTTGCATAAATTCCCAGTAGGGGAAGCGGATGTGAAGGGGTTAAGCCCAGGAAATTTATCACTACACAAACAGGCAGCTGAAGAATTCCACTCTATTGCTTCTGTGAGTCTATGCTGAGCAAAGCCTCCCACTGAACAGGATTGTGAGGATAGGAGAACAGAAAAAAAATCTTTCCCCTAGCTCTTTATGATTCACCTGCCTTACAATCTTTTGTATTTGATATTGTCCTCTGATCAGCTGATGACCTGATGATTCTCTCCTTGCAGTTATTTTTGATAATTTACATCACACATCTTTATAGTCACCACCAATCTAATGATTTCACAGTTTTCTTCATTAACACGGTGAAAATTGAATTACATTGAGCCTCTATCTGAATAGAAAACACCTAATCTATTCATGGATATTCAAGAGAGATATGATTAATATAGAAAAATCTTCTGGATGAAAAAATCTTGATCCAAGCATGTAAAAATATATTGATCTGATTACACAGATTACTGAAAACTGGTCACCTTGGCTACATTAGGACCTTTAAAAGCAAACACAAATCAGTGAATCATTTTAATCAAATTTAATTTAGATTATACTCTTTCACATAAAATCTAATTTAGTTGGAATTACTCAGTCATGACTTGTCTGCTCCCCACAGGACAAGGTTAAAGAGATTACATTTGGGTTCATGTCAGCAGCATCTGCTAGTTAGCCCTCTGAATGCTGATTTAATGAGAGAGGTTATGCTTAGTCTCTTGGAAAGACTTCTGGTTTAGGCAGGTGCTTGAGAGATGTTATTAATTTAGTATGATAAAAGGAGTGATATTATTGTACTTGGAAAACTCTTGTATCATTATTTTCATGTGTATAAAATACCCTGCTGGTTTTGTTTACATCTGTTTAGCAGCTTTTGAGGGTTTTCCTCCAATCTGCTTTAGAGAGACAGAAGATTCCCATTAAGGAAAGAACAGCTTTTTCTAATATGAACAGTTATCCTGGAGCTTGTCTACATGAAGCAGCAAGTGAGCATTAGACTACAATATGAATTTACAGAGAATTAGAAGGTACCAACTCTACATGTAAGCAATGCCTTATTGTCTCTCACCTATGGAAAATTTACACCTACAGTCAGATCATTCACAGAGAGCACCTTGCATGCTAGTCCACTTGCTCTCCAGACAGATCTTTTATTTCTGTATATTCAGCTATCCAGAACAAGATTCTATCCCCCTTTGATACATAGCCCTGAGGTTTTATGTTGAAATTAATAGGATGCATTTGCAGTTAGTTACTAATTGATGAAAAAAAAGTCTAAGTGAGTTTAGCCTGTGGTGTTGAATATAGTGAAGGTAAGCTCCATTCTGATGGAGCAGTTACTTCACAGCTAAAACAGAGGCAGTGGTCGCTGTTTCTACTTCTTCAGTCTTGTTGCAGAAGATAAGAAGATCAAAATAATTCAGAAAATCTGTTGCTCAGTACCTCACCCAGAGGCAGAAAATTTACAATGGCATTATGAATTGCCAGGGTTCCCAAAGATATGTCCATGATTCCCCAGACAGAAATAAGTGCATAGGCACAAAATACAGAATGCGTAAAACACACATACTCAGGTGTCTGCTGCTCCTCTGACCCAGCTGCTGGGTGTGCAGAAATTGGAATCTGAGAGGCTAACTCCACAAATTCTTCCTGGACAGAATTTCCACAAGGAAAGAAAGGACACACTGAGAAACTCTGGATCTGTGTAACCCTAAATGATTCCCTAACCCAGTAGGTAAATAGTGAACTGAAATGGACTTGACTGTCATAAAGTATGTCCCTGCCTATCCAGGAGCCTTTCATCCTAAAATAGTTTTTTCTCACATGTAGAAAAATATGCGCCAGGAATTCATTTGGGGTAAATCAGCACCACTTCACTGAAATCAATAGGAGTTGCATAAATTTTAGATATACTGCATGTTTTCAGCTGTTTATGGTTTTCCAGAAGGAAAAAACTACTGGAACTATTAATCCTCAAAGTTCTGATAAAGAATTTTGAATAACAATCAAAATTCATTACAAAATTTTACTATTTTGATGCATAATTTCCCTGCTGGAGGGGCTTAAAACTCTCTCTGTAATTACCATAACAGCATAAGGGTTGAGCCGTTAAAATAATCTCTGGCAATTCTGTGTGATTCATGTTATTTATGAAGAATGCTGCAGACACAATCTTCTTGGCGATACTGTCTGTTTTCTGTATGTCTCTCTACCTTTTCTTTTCCCCTGTGTATAAATGGTCAATTCTTATATATGTACTAGAAGAATGTACATCTCTAAAATTAATAAATCCACACTGAAGAAATACCATTTATATATGACATCCATAATCATATCAAAGAAAACTGGGCAAAATTGAGAAAAATGGGGACATACCTTATTACAATTACCTTCTATTCTAGCGTATTTTTCTTATTAGCAGTGCAGACAAAAGGCAGTCCTCCTATTTTATTTGAAATGAGCCTGATAGAGGTATCTCATCCACTTAATTTTCATATAAAATTGCACTGTGGAGCCTGATCCTCCTGCCTGCTGTCCCTGGAAACAATGTCTATGTAAAGATTACAGGGTTAGGACCTGGTATTTACACTTTTGCCCTGGCTAATCACTGTTATTCATTCAGTGTTGCATGTGGCATTCCCATACCATCTTTTAGGGAGGGAAATGTGCAAATGATGTACTGAACTTGGGCAGCCTTTAAAAGGAACAAATATAAGCGCACAGAGAATTAATTTAGAAATGTGATTCTGTAGCAGTTGTGACAAGGTAAAGACAGGTTAAACTTGTGTAACTATGTTGCCTAAGATGGTACTAGTGTTGAAATACCAAATACTTTTTACAACCAAATCATCTATTTGAGTTTACAGAAGTTTTACATTCACAAAATATGGAAAAGGAGATAGGAGATACTGAAGTTTTCTGCCAGTGTCCTACAGATAAGCAGGCAAACCCTTGGCTGGTTAAAATTTGTGAAGCAGCAGCAAGGACAGTAGAACCATGTTGTTTCACATAGCTCATAGGTATGGCCAGAGACAAATGATAATAAGAATTCCTGATTCTGATGAAGTTAGCTGAGTCTGGATGTGAAAAAACATTCACAAATATGCTATACAAATGTTGTTAGCTAACATGGCTATCTAGCTGGTTATCTGTATAGAAACAAATTCCAAATTTAATTATGTGTGTGTAATTCTGATACAAATGTACATAATTTACAGCTTGTCCTTGCTGCTCTGAAATGTGCTTCTCTCCCTAGAATTTACCCAAGTGAAATTCAAAGAGACAAAAAAGGAACTAAAGTGAAGCATAGTTACACTGTGCATTTTAAATTAAATGTCTTATGGATTGAAAAATAGATTTTGACACATTCTATATTTGAGGCATAAATTTCAATGTTGGAGCAGTATGAAGAAATGAATGCAATAAAAAATAATAATAAAAAAATAAAATAAATAATTCTGACCCTAGCAGTTCCAAAAATCAACAAAGTTCATACTGAGTTCTGAACTTCCTGATTTGAACCTCCTTATATTAAATTATCACAATAAACACAGACTAATCTAAAATACAGTGCAGACATCCAAAAACTCCTGCTTATTTCAAGCTCATAAAGGACAGATAAATAGCATTGCCACTCATCAAAATTAAGATTTTTAGAAAACTGGAAAAAAAGTGCTAAGTTTAATTACCCCTTTTAATTAGCTCACTAGATAGCTATTTATTACCTTTGATTATAGAAGAACAAGTAGAGCCTTTCATGTACTGTTTCTGTCAGAATTCTTCAGATGCAGGAAAACAATATTTTCTGCTATTGCAGTAATTTTTATTTATAGACAATTTCTAGTGCAAATATTGGCTTAAAATCAAGTGCTAAGGAAGCTGACTGACTTGGCAATGGAGATAGAGTAGGAATGTAAAGGATTAGAGTGCTTAATGTACTGGAAAGAAGTTTATCAATACTGACAATTCTCACAGTGCTTAATCAAACATTTAAGACAAGTGGAGAAGCAGACAGTAAAGACTTTGGGGTTTGTGAACAATAAAAGCAAACAAACTGTCTTGTTTGAACATGTCAATTTATGGTGGAATAAAGAAATGCCTATAATTTAGTTACTCTTTTCATATAGATAACTAGTGGCTTTAGGTAGCTATCTGGAGTGTACTGACTTTAAAATGACTGTAAGTAATTTCTGAGGAAAATTAAGTATAACTTTTCTCCTTTTTTTAATCGAATTTCGCTGTTAAACTTCATTTACAGCTTGACGACTCTTAAGGAGGATTATGTTTGGGGTTTTTTTCTTAAAGGCAGTTAATTAATGGATTTTTTAAAATCAACACATAATAGCAGACATAAGGGTCTGATCTCTCAGTAACGCATCTTGTGTTTACTTTACCAGAGCCTGAGTCTGTACCAGAGAGAGGATCAGGATCAGAGCTGGGGCACAAGTGCTGTTCTGTATGTCTCTGCAGGGTTGATTTGGATCATGGACCTAAATTGCCTGGGCTAGATCTTCTCAAATAACAGTCTGCAGATTCCCTACATGAAATTTTGCTATTAATTCAGGGTATCTAGAATCCTCTCTAAAAGACCTGATAAATCCTACTGTAGTTTTGGGTAATAGTCTTACTGAAAATCTGGATCAAATTCAAGGAGAAATAGATTGCAGTGTCTGGTTGGTTTTCAGTGGTACTGAGATAAATGTAAGGTAACTCAGCAGTAGTCATACTGTATCATTGGATTTACACTCATATCAGAATGCTCTTAATCTGATACTTGGTATCCTGAGATCAGGACTAAAGATGAGTAAATATTTTTCAGAAAACCAGTGCTGTAAGACTAGGAGTGTTAAATTCCTATGTGACAGAGCAAAAGGAATATACTACAGACTGTGTGAGCAGAGAGAAAGGGAAGTTACTTCCTTGAGATAATATCAGTGGCCAACTAAATACAAATACAGCTGACTGCTTATCAAACTATAGGTATTATGAGGCCTACTGTAGCCTGATTTCAGTAATAAAAAAATTCTAGTATTCATTTTGGTGACCTAGTAATAGTTGCTTAATTTGTGTGTCTATTTACCATTACCACTCATGCAAATAGACAACTACTTTGTTGACCATTCACACCTGCTAATATCCCCTATGCACACACAATTGTGGTAATTTCACATGCACATTATATACACTTGCTTATCTTGAAGACCAATTCAGACCAAGCAACTGAAAACAAGTTATGTGCAACCTTTTTCTTTTTTTGTGTTATGAAGACCTATTCTTCATGGGGAATATACAGGTGGAGACATCTATTTATTTAACCAGTTTTAATCAATCAGTTGAAACCACTTGTAAAATCATACCATTGATATTAACCTCAGTGAATTAAATTATCATTCTTCTATCCATTTTCTAAAGGTGGAGTAAAGAGACTACTTATGTGTTCTAAAAAAAGCAGTAGGTTGTAATTTCTTAGGCTGTGAGTTTCAGGTGCAGTAAAGTCAATGATATAGTGACATTGTAATCTTTACATCAATAGATAATTTATCCTGAAGACTTTATATCTTATTGCCTATAATTTTGATCATGTTTGTCTTTAACTACCCTTTCCCCAGAAACACAGCAGAGAATACTTCAAAACAGTCTTCTCAAACTTGTCCTACTCTTATGCCTCAAACTTTAGAAATGATAATGCAAACTGACTTGTTTGCAGAACAAATTACTGGGGAAGACTGATAATTGTATCTTATATCACCTTAACTCTAGGTGAAAAAAATGACAGAAAAATATTAATAATAATTAATAGTCATTAATAAGTTAGCAGCTATGCTGTATAGTGCCTAACTTCACTATTATTTAGGTGGGAATCCTGATTCAATCTCAGAAAACCACCACATACACAAAGGAGAAAGAGATTTTTTTTCAGTTTTGTCTTTTTCTTGCTCTAAATTGCTCAGTAATTTGGATTACAAATGTGTGCATGTGTGTGTGTGTGTGCATGTGTATATATGTACTTGTCCTGACTGTAACATTTTTATCAGTCTTTATACACTAGAATTTGGGAGGCTTGGTAGGCATAACATGAAATGCTGAACAGTGTGTTTCAAGTATCTGTGTGTTTCAAGTATCTGTTTCAAGTATCTAAACATCCTTTAGATATTACATGACCTTGAGATACATAAGCTGTAATTGTCATGGTTCTGAAACATCTTACTCAGCAAACAAACATGACGTGGACTGATGCCATTAGCATAATAAGTAAAAATCATATTTTTAAAAATCCCTCTCATTTTGCAAGCATGTAGCTGACAAAAAAGGCATGTGTGTGATTAGTATAACCATTTCAGCTCTATTCTAGGCAATAAGCCCAGAGCCAGCTATTTCTTCAACTCTATAAATAAATAGTTCATGTTGCTAGTTGTCTAATTAGCCCAGTGGAAAATAGATCAGATGTGTTCCTCCAAAGAGATGGAAAGCAAAGACTGGGAAGGCATATAGTGTTAGCAGGGCTAGAAGCTGATAAATTACAAAGGAAATTTTAATTCTACTTTATATTTATATTCTACAATTTTTCTTGTATAATTCTGAATGTGAAAATGCTTTTTTCACAGGAATAGGAAGATATACCTGATTAGCAATTTTTTTCAACTCAAAAGTCCTCCACTTCATCACAAATGTAGTGGTATGAACAGAAACAAGGCCCGTTTATTCACACTTTCCTGGCAATTTAACTTGGAGGGCTCTTTATGTGAAGGAGTGCTATGTACAGTCCTCTTACCACATTTGGTTCAAAAAGTTACAATTTCAAGTTACTGAAAAGTTAATGATGCAAAAATGGGTACAGAGTAAAAGAACTTTTCAAGCTCAGCATAAATACACCCGCAACACCTACCAGACAGTATTTATTTTCTTTTGTAACTCTCTGGGATCAGACCCAAAGACCTAGAGATAAAGGGTTTTCTTTTGACAAGTTCCTGTCCTCTGTGCCATCTTGGGGTTTTGAGCAGGAAGTTAGCAGATGTCAGCAAACAGTGGAACTTGGCTTTGCTTTTAATCTTCAAAGTTTTTTCAGTAAATTGTAACAGCATAAGTATTAATCCCGCGTAAATCCAGCAAATCTCACATCAGCCTTCAATGTGGAAGTGTGCAGGTTTCCCTAGCATATTAAACCTTAAAAATGAGTAGCTGGTTCAAGCGCACATCTTTACTTGATTAATCTGCAGTCATGGTGTAACAGTTATCAATGGAAAATGATTAGTCTGGGAAGTTTGATTGTTGCTTAATTCTGATTGTGCATTTTCATGCTGTACAACAGCACAGACATCTTTTCTCTGCAGCTCTCGTTTCCTCAGACACTTAAAATTAAGGAAATCCAAAAGAAAAATGACAATGTAAATTTAAATATGTTCTATGGGTTGTGATTAGTTTTGAATAGGAAAAACAGTAACACTTTTCCCTTACATGACAATGTTCTACCTGGGAGCTGTGAATCCTGTGGCACTTGAGAAGCACCTGGATGCTTCAGGAAGTGCAAAGTGCCCTTGTCTGAATTAGGAAATCATCCAGTAAACCAAGTAGCACAGGAGCCACGGGATCTTTGCTGAAGAGGGGCATGGGGTTGCCCTTCCCATTTATGCTGGTGCATGCATGTGTAGGTATTGTGTTTCAGTAGACATCCTAGCTGTGAGCCAAGACCACCTGTCTTAATTGTCTTGCATGAGCTTGAAAAAAACGTTTTTCACATGCTAGCTCTTACTTTTTCAAAAGTTTCATCTTTTTTTGCTATAGCTACTGTAATAGAATATTTTCTATATCACTCTAGTCAGTCTTTCAGCTCATTCCAAACATATTTTTTACATATTTTTGAGTTACAAATATGTGGAGATTTAGGTTAGATTGAAAACATTTTCCCCATTCTCTGTATTCTTTTTGTCCTGGTGTTTCATTTGGACTGTTCCCGGTGAGTTACAAAATATAGATCTCACTGTTCCCTTTCCATTAGTTCAGGTTTGCTTTGAATCCTTTTCAGCTTGTAATATTTATGGGTGTGATCTATTACAGACATGCAAGACGATCAAAGCCAGGGCTGATTCATTTAGCCCAGAAGATGTGATTTCACATATTTTCTGTGTCTTTCAGAACATTTTCATACATTACTATTATGCCCACTGTCTGAAACTCTCATCTGTAAACAGAGCTAGTACTTCCTTACCTCACATGGAATGCTGTTAAGTAAATACTGCACTGATTTTTGTAATATATTTGAAAACCGTAATAGAGAGAGCCATAAAAGTATCAAAATAGAAACTGAAGTTTAATTTATTTTATGTAATCTGGAGAATGGAAAAATAAGTTCCTAATTTTTATTTAAAGACTGTATAGGAATGTTGCAATGCTTTGTGTGAATTAGCTGCCATTCTTCATGAAGTTTAACTTGGCTGAACCTTCAATGAGAAGCAGCATCACTGTTGATAAGGACAGTCTGATTTTTCCATGCAACACTAAGGCACAACTATCTCCCACTAATTTTCCATTAGCTTTACTGGGAGCTGTTGGTGTGCAAATAGTACATGCTTAAGTCTTTACAGAGTTTGTATATAGAAATTGGAAACCAGATATGGAAATCAAGTCTGCATTATCACTGATTAAAATCATAAATACCAAGTATTTTCTTATCAACCTACAATTATTTTTCAGCTCCAATTCATATATATTCATATAACTAAATAGGACCGGACGATCCTATGGATTAAACAACCTCTGTACAATAAACCTCGGAATGCTAATCCTAACACTTCACTGGACATCCTTTAGATATGCCTTGTCTGTGAAGTCTTCAAATTAAGTGAACCAAAGTCAAAGTCGAGTATGACACTTTTGTGAGATCACACTACTTTCAAAGGGGCCATGGAATGCTTTTCAGAAAGAAACTGAATCTTATATTGAAGGGCTATTTTGCAAAAGTGTGACTGGTGTGGGCCAGGAGGACAGTGGCAGTTGACAACAGGAAAAGATAGCAAAACAGAAAACAACCATGCCACAGAGGACATAAACTGCCCTTCAGACTTCATGGTCTCCTGTCTGGCTTCCCTTCTCTGACACTAAATGGTTCCTTTTGAAGCCTTTTCCCCTTGTAGTTTCTCCTGCATCACACAGCATCCTCTTCCCCACTTCCTAACAGGGCTCCTCAGGTAGTAGCCTCAGGTCTGCATACCAAATCCCCTCTTCCCCTCAATGCTACACTCACTGAGCAGCATTTTGTTTTCTTCTGCCAGAATAGGTTGTGTATGGTGGGGTTTTTTTCTCTTCTCTAACACGATGAGGGTCCTGTGACCCTCACCCACATCCAGTCCCGATGTCTAATTCACCTGGAAACACCTTACACTCCTGTGCCTTGTGGCAGTCCCATGGAGTAAAGAGCACCATCTCCCCTTAATTACCCTGCACATGTTCCTGATAGGTCTGGAGAAGTGAATCCAGTGGAATCAAAAAGGCCTCTTAACCAAGGAGAACTGGATTTTGATCAGATTCTGTGGATGAGAAAGCTGATGGGTACACCAGCAGCAAGATCCACTGTGTCCCTCTAGATGCACACTGTATGACTAGTCCATCTCTTTCAAAAAAGGCCTTGAAATACTTATTTCTCAAGTCTGTATCATTGCATAAGTTCTTCCTCTGCAAGTGCCAACTGTGCTTGCCCTTCTAGGAGAAGAGGTATTATCTACAGAGTCAATGAAGAGCTTGACCACTAACACAGATAGCAGGAACCTTGAGCATATGTTACGTTGTTCATGATTCTAAGCAGTCATTGCATCTGTAAGTAAGGAGTAATAGAGAATTATGATGTTGATTAGTCATGAGTCATCACACTGTTCAGCAAGACTGGGAATTGAGCAGTTCTTGGGAGATACCTTCAATATCAGATAATTGATTTGAGCTGTTATAGAAATAGAGGATGAGTACTGAAAATTGGTTTAAATGGTGTAGTTATTTGTAACTCTTGTTTAGGTCAGTAATGTGTTTGTGCCATGAAAATATAATAACTGATTCTTCACTGAGTTCCATTTCTGTTATTTTATACCTATTGCATATGTATATGCATACATTTGCTTTTAAAAAGACTGTGGAGCACATATTGCCCCTGTTTATCAATATATGTTAGGAAAAAAATTGAGCAGAAACATCTTCAGGTCTAGTGAATTGCTTTCACGGCCAGCCATGTCTTCTCCATGGTGGACTGGGAGGACTAAAGGAATTGAAACCTCTCTCAGCTAACACTTAGCTTGTATCGATGTCTTCTAGATCTGATCATGTTGAACCCCTTCAACACAGCCCCACTCACAAATTGTTCACTCTAGTTTCCAAAGCCCTTTAGGTTCCTTGCTTCTCTATTCTTTGTAGAACTTTCTCCAAAATCTCATTGCTCTGATACTTCAACAATTTTAGGTGAGATTTCAAGGTCAGTTTAAATTCACTTATTTTCCTGCAGACAGTTCTTTACCCCCAACTTGTTTACAGGGACTTGTTTACAGGACTATCAAAAGAAAAACGTCACTATGAGGTCTGGACTGAGAATTGCAGCACCAGTACTGGGTTTTCCCAAATTCTTAATCTCCTCACTTATGCAGATCTTTATGTAGGTTTTGTGTTGTAAATTACAGAATTCTCAATGACACTTGAGCTGCCTATTTGCATGGAGGGAATTTTTTCCCACTAGCTAGTATGGGTAACTTTTCTCAGATAAATTACTTTCAAATAAACTGAAATTTTGATTAAGATCTTACAAAACAAATGAAAGTTTAGTCCCAGTAAGAAGTGAGGCAGACTTGCATTAATCATAATCTTCTCACTACTCTCAAGCAGGGAGATTACTTTGAATACTGACATTAGTTACTCCAATTTATTAGTTACTCCAATTTTTTAGTTAGGAGATAATTTTTAACAGATTAAACTATTTCTTATTGTTTATTCCTATATAACACAAGGCCAAAGCAGGAGTGAATGGGATACAGACACTGAATAAAAAGCTGTTGTTCATATTTCACATTAAAATCACATCTAGGGAGAACACAAATGTGATTTAGTTTTCTGAACAAGTAGAGGAATTTTTATTGAACACTTACTTGTTTGTGGGTGAAAAGCATAATTATAAGACATTTTATCACAGCAAAAGCAATTAATATATATTTGATTACTCTTTTTAATTAGCTGTGCAGCCTTATTTGTAAACAGATAGTACAATAGGGGAAGAGATAGAGAAAAATAAAGACAAAGCAAAAGGAAAGGGGAGAGAGAAGGGGAAAGAGAGAGAGCAAGGTAAAGGGAAGAAGAAAGAATAAGGTAAATAAATAGATAGACAAATAGGAAGAATGAAAAAAAAGTAGGAGAGGCAATCTCTGTGATGTTATTTGTTAACGAGATCTCTTTAGTCCAACTGAGTCAATATGAGAACAGGACTTGTTTATGATAAAGCTTTGTGGCTATTATATGTTCAAGTAATCACTGAAAGATTATTTCAATTACAGTATTGCATGGCTAATAAAAAATTACCATCTATTTGTTACACCTAATCATAGAAGTATGGCTAGGTAGAAATGGTGGAGAAAGAAAGGTATGCTTTTCTGATTGTGTGTCAGATTCATAAGAAAACATGTCAGTTTTATATTCAGGAGAAATAATAATGTTCAAAAATAATATGCTCAAACGAAATAATTTGAAAGAGAACCCATATTTTAAAGTTATTACACAGTAAGTTAATTTTAAGTTTTAAAAGTAAGAGTATGATTTCTGAAATAACCAAGATGTGAGTTAAAAGTAATATGAGGAGAACATGTCTGAAATCATCTCTCAGTCCTGAGTAGTATAATGAAAGAACAATCATTTCAGTTCAGAAGAACTGGACTTAGCTTTTTACCACGAGCAAAAGACAGCAGTGTGTTATTCAGCATTTTCTTCTCCTCAAGTTCTACCGTCTTGTTTTGTTTTCCCCCCAAAATGCACACAACAAGGAGATGCACGTGAAAATACATTATTTGATGTGCAGTAGAAACATCCAACTACCTAACTTTCAGTTGTTCTACTAGTTCCTTTACTGAATATAGTCCATCTTGATTGCTAGATTGACCTAGAGAACGCTATACTGGATACTCTTCATACTATAAAAGATATAATACTAGTTTAATGATTATAATAAAACAAAGGGAATTGGGAAGACTGCCTGCCTGCCCTATCTTGGGCTTTTTTGGTGCAACAGAGTTTATATCCCCCCTGTGTTTTTCCACTTTCCTTATATGAAATGAACAGCTGTAATTGAAAAGCAAGAAGCTCCATGGTTTATAGAAATAGGTGTTGTTAAGAGCCTTAGCCATCTAATTTTCTTCCTATTGCAGGGCAGGCTTCCTATTGTCTGTCCTTTAGAGCTAATTTCTTTTCTGATCAAAAGGCCCACATCATTGAAAAGGTAGTAATGACTATTCATTTGGTTGAAACCTCCATTCTGCAGCCTGCAGAGCTTTATTTAGAAACTGCTATTTCTTTCTAAAAGGAAAACCTCATTTGTATCCTCTATAATGTCAATTAAATTAGAATATATTTTAATTATTTATCCTGGAGAGAAACCTTTCACGATCTCAATTTGCTGTGCCAGTGATACAAGCTGTAGTTTGAAACAACACGCGCCTTCAGATTTGTATGTCAGAGAGTAGGAATAAGGTGTGTTTTGGTTTTAATTTGCCTCTAATAGTTTATTTGCAGCTAATTAGCAAGTTTTACAATTAATGTCTGATTTCTGATTTAACTCATAAAAAGGAGCCTGGCCATCATTACCAGAGAATAAGGTGGGTTACGGGATCCGTACAGAAAACGTTGTAGAAAGATTTATGAAGTTTCAAATGGGCAAAACAGAGACGATTCGGTTGGGTTTTTTTTCTGAAGGAGCAGAGCGAGGTCTCAGTTGTCACCGACGCCGGTCACTAAAGCACCGCACCGAGTAAGCGGGGGGCAAGGGCGGGTTCCCGGCCCTGGGAGGCCCCGCGTCCTGCGGGTGTCTTGAGGCGAGCGGCCCGGGGAGCTGGGGAAAGGACTTTTCGGGAGCCCCACTGCCCCCCCACCCCCGTGGCAGCCGGTGTCCCCCTCCCCGGTGAGAGCAGGCTGGGGGCTGCTCCCGCCCGCGCCCCCTCCCCACGGGGATCCCCGCGCCGCGCTTCAGGCTCGTGTGTCCCCCCGGTGCCGTCCCGCACGGAAGGGGAGAGCGGGGCCAAGAGCGCAGGGCTGCTCCCCGTGGCAGCGCTCGCCTCCCGGGCACCGGGGGCTCCAGGGAGACCGGGAAACGGGGGCGCTAGGAAATGCCCGGGGCGGTGTTCGCTGCGCAGGGGCGGGAGGGACAAACCGTGCGAGAGCTGAGATGTTAGAACGACAGAATCATAGAATCTCTTAGGTCGGAAAAGACCCGTAAGATCATCGAGTCCAATCATTAACCCAGCACTGCCAAGTCCACCACTAAACCATGTCCCTGAGCACCACGTCCACACGGCTTTTAAATCTCTCCAGGGATGGTGACTCCACCGCTGTCCCGGGCAGCCTGTGCCAGTGCCTGCCAGCCCGTTCGGGAGCACTGTACAATCCGGACTGTAACAGGGCAGGGAAGTTCCGGAAAGTTCCGATTACTGCCTCGTCTTTCGGGAAAGAAATTTTTGCCAGGGTCGGCACAGACCGCCCTGTCCAGGGGGCAGCGGGGGTCTCTTTAGCATCACTTTCCGTACTCGTTTTTCCCTCGGTGTTTTCGTGTGAAAACACATAAGCTAAGCCTATCGTTTCCTCGGGGCGCCGCAGCGAGCCCTGGAGAGTTTTCCTGTGCTGGTGGTCCACTCCACAGTTCTGTTAATTGGTAACTTGGAGATGGAAGAGTCCTTATTAGCAACGCTGCCCCCCGCCCCGGCATCCCCCTGCTCCCGCTGAAGCCAACCCCATGAGGCGACTGCCAGGAGGAGCTGTTTGTCAAAGACTAATAAACAAATTCCTCGCGAACACCTGAATGAACGAGGGCCAGGGACAACCCAATTAAGAAGCAGAGCTACTGGTTGGGGTTTTGC
>VZRW01009389.1:0-178887 GCA_013398125.1 Aegotheles bennettii | reverse complement strand
CCCCCCGCCCTCAGCTGGTGCTACCGGCACCGGGGCTGTCGGGAGCCACTCGCCGATTGGCTGCCGCCCGCCCATTTATAGCCCGTCAATCAAACGCTCCCGGGATCGCTGTGCGCGTCGCTTGGCGCTGCCCGCGGGAAGCGCTCGGCACCGCTCCGCAGGCGCGGCCGTCGCCGCAGCAGCACCTCCTTAGGGAGCAGCGCGTCCACCGCCGGGCAGAAAAGCTTCCTCCTCCCGCACCACCCGCCCAGGCAGGTTCTTTTCCTCCCTTTTTTTTTTTTGTTTTTTTTTTTTAATTTTTTAAACTTCCTCTCCGCGGTTTGGTGCCCGCCTGCCGCCGCCCTGGCGCACCTCTTGCCGGCTCCAGCCATGTACAGCATGCTGGAGACTGACATCAAGACACCGCAGCCCACGTCGGGCAGCGCCGGGGGCAACTCCGCTCCGGGGAGCAACGGCAAAGGCGGCGGAGCTAGCAACGGAGCGGGAGCAGGCTCAGACCAGGACCGGGTGAAGCGTCCCATGAACGCCTTCATGGTGTGGTCGAGGGGCCAGCGGCGAAAGATGGCCCAGGAGAACCCCAAGATGCACAACTCGGAGATCAGTAAGCGCCTCGGGGCGGACTGGAAGCTGCTGAGCGACGCCGAGAAGCGGCCCTTCATCGACGAGGCCAAGCGGCTGCGGGCCGTGCACATGAAGGAGTATCCGGATTACAAATACCGGCCCCGAAGGAAGACCAAGACCTTGCTGAAGAAGGACAAATACTCGCTGCCCGGCAATCTGCTGGCCCCGGGAGGGGGTAACACGGTGAGTAGCCCCGTCGGGGTGGGCCAGAGGATTGACACTTATGCCCACATGAACGGCTGGACCAACGGGGCTTACTCACTGATGCAAGACCAGCTGGGCTACAGCCAGCACCCGGGCATGAATAGCCCCCAGCTGCAGCAGATGCACCGCTACGACATGACGGGCCTGCAGTACAGCCCCATGATGTCCACGGCCCAGACCTACATGAACGCCGCCTCCACCTACAGCATGTCCCCCGCCGCCTATGGCCAGCAGCCCTCCACGGCCATGAGCCTGGGCTCCATGGGCTCGGTGGTGAAATCCGAGCCCAGTTCACCGCCTCCTGCCATCACTTCCCACTCGCAGAGGGCCTGCTTGGGAGACCTGCGGGATATGATCAGCATGTACCTGCCCCCGGGGGGGGATGCCACAGACCCTTCCGCCCTGCAGGGCAGCAGGTTACACAGCGTCCACCAGCACTACCAGAGTGCTGGGACTGGCGTGAATGGTACCGTACCACTAACTCACATATAAACTTGGCTGCTCCGGACGGCTCCCCGTCTTAATCCCTAACCCCACCACCGCTCCCTGACTACACCGGAACGTACGGCAGTGTTGCTCGGCTTAGCAGGCTTAATACTAACTTTGGAGAAATTTTAAAAAAGAAATCCGTTAGTTGTGTCTCTTTTTTTCTTTTGTACAAAAACTATTTGAGCAAGCTGTTATTTTAATAGATCACAACTCCTGCCTCCTAGAAGCCGCCGTGAAGTTCTTAAACCACGGCAACTTCTTTCCTGGTTTCTGCTAGGTTTTATTCGCTTTAAAGTTTTTTAAAGATTTTTCGTCTTACAGTTTGATTTCTAGAGTTGCAATGACATTAAAACAAAAGAACACAAAAAAACCCACAAAAACAAAAAAACGGGCGGGCTTTTGTTTTTAAACTCAGTTGTTCACGTTATTATTGTGGTTTCTTAAGTGTTTTGTTCATCCCACCTTGCCGAGCCTTGCTTGGTTTCTACCCACAATCTTGTAGCTTTCATGACTTTTTAACTTGAGGGTTTTGTTCCTTAAAGGGGAGGTGGGAGAGAGCTGTGCGGGTCGCAAACGCATTTCCTTTTATTTATAGTAAGTTGTGTGTCTTGGTTTTTCTTAAGATGTAAACTTATGTAAATTGGTTTGTGAATTTCACTGTGAACCATGTTCTGACATATCAGATGAAGAAACGTTTTAGTTTTGTTTACCGGATTTCTTAAAAAAAAAAAAATCCCTGTTCCTAGCCCTCGTTTGCTTCCGAATGAAGAGAGATCAATAAATTTTATATTGGGCACGTCGGCGGTCTCCGGAGGGTTTGTGCGGGGTCGGGCGCGCAGCCGGTCCCTGCGCGGCGGCGGGGAGCGCGATCGGTCCCTGGGCTCGGACGCGGGGCTCCCGCAGTGCCGCCGCCTGGGCGAGGAGCCCGGCAGCTGCCACCGTATTTCGGCCGGGTTTCTGCGGCCGCAGTGCTGTGAGGTGCTGTGGGGGAAGGCGGTGGGGGCTCCTTCAATTTTATTTTCTCAGTCAGAGCGGGACCCCGGCCGGGAAGCGCCGCTGCCGCCGAAGCCGCAGCTCCGAGCCGCCGGCCACTTGTTGCCACTCCGGTCGCCTCGCTTCTCCTGGCCGACGCGGAGGGAAAGGGTCACACGTGTGCATCTCTGGTTTTTTTGCTCTAAAGGATTTGCCTAGAAGTCCGTCCTCATCTGAAATATTTACAAAAGTAAAACCCGTTGGGGAACCCTTAATTAGTCTCAATTAATAATGAATGGTTACAGGAGTCCCCAGAGGAAATAAATAATTCAATCTTTTCAGTATGTTTGACGAGTGTGTTCTTGGTCTGGACAACTTTTCTTCCTCTCCTTTTTTTTTTTTCCCCTTTATTTTAGGGGTCTGCGTTATTCCTGGCCGTGCATCCGCGGGCGCTGCGGAACGGCCGCGACTTGCGGAGCCCCGGGGCCGCTGGCCGAGTGGGAGAGCGCTCACCCCTCCCTGTGCTCGGCGGCACAAGCCGTGTTCCCGGCCAACCCCAGGGCGAGCCCTCGGCTCCCCCGCCCTCCGAGCGGCTCCGGGGCCGCGGGCCGCGCTCAGAAGTGGCCGGGCCGGGCGGGTGCCCCGCAGCCCGAGCGCCCTTGGGACGGTCGGTGCGTTCTGCAGCGTGACCGCCCCTGGAGCCTCTCGTTTGCCACCGCTGACCTTGCGCTGTTTGTCTTGGTGCAGAAGGAAAGGGAACGGGAAGGTGCTGGTTTGGTTTGGTTTTGGTTAAAAGGGCCTGCTCTGTTCGCCCTTTGCGGGAAGCGGCTTCGGGGAGAGTTTGCGCCCCTTCGCTGTCCGCTTGCGGCGGCCGAGATCTGCGGGACCCGCTTTCCCTTTACCCGCTCCTTTCCACCGTCCCCGCCGGCCGGGCCGGGGCGTCAGCGCTGCCTCTCCCGGTCCCGCAGCGTGGATGCCCCAGCGACGGCACCTGCCTTGTTCTCCGCCGGGAAGCCTGTCCCGGCTCAGCCAGGGCCTTCCTCCACCTCTTCCAAGAGGGAAATCAATATTTTGCAAATCCCACCGAGAGTCTCCTGCTAGGGTGTGGGATGCCTGGCTCCTGGCCACCTGGGGAAGCGGCAGTGCTGGGAGCAGCTGCTGCAAGTCCTCAAGGAGGGGAGAGACCCCAGAGCCATGCACGCTGCCCTCTGCACAGGCAAGCCCCTGGGGCCATCTGCCTTCTGGTCGGTGTGGTAAGCCCCTGGCACCACACACATTCCTCACTGCTCAGGAACAGCTGTGTCAGAATTGGGAGTAATCCCAGTCTCACTTTGCAAATGAGAACCCAACGTGTTCAACACCCTCAGCTCAACTTCTTCAACATTTCCGGTAAAACCTGGCAAACCTGTGGCATTTCTTTCTCCTGTTGGTCCTCTGCCCTTCAGGTAGGAGTGTCCCTGTGACTACTTCTATATGAGGAGAAGTGGCCCCACACCTGGAAGTCTGAGAGAAGGTGATAAAATCAGTGGTGTTGATATGGTCCATGGAGATATGCAGGGGTATGGCAATAGGTCCTGTTTCATCTGAGCTGGGGCTCAAACTGCTCCCTCGTGCTCTCCAGGATAGACAGTGCTGGGACAGCTCTGGGAGGGGAAGCTTGACAATCCTGTTTCCTGAGGCAGTTCTCCCTCAGCCTTCCCAGGCGAGCATGCGGTACAAATGTGACAAAAGTGAGGGCTCCTGAGCAGGTGAGCTGTGGCCAGCACTGGAATTGTATTGGATATCTTCAGAGTTGAATTGCAGCTGCATTGTTATAAGTAGTATAAACTACCTTGTTCTCTCTGAAAACTCATCTCAGTGGTCTGGCTTGTGATGCTGTTTCAGAGCTATTGATTTTGAGATGCCCAGACAAAATCCTCCACATATTTTTCAGCTTCCTGGGGCTGAAGTTACTGTGGGCAGAGCTTGTGGAAAGGGTTGTAAACAGTCATACACCACTGCGTGGGGAAGAGACCCATTTGCAAGCCAAAAGCAATGGACCCAGCCTTGTAACTAAGTAAGAATATAGATAAAGCCTCTTCTTCTCCAAACACGAGCGTATTTTCCATCAGAGATTCAAGAGCATAGAGGGAGACATTGCCTGAAAAACAACTCTTTTTCAAAGAGCACTGTTACATTCTTTGCTTGGGACTCAAGAAATTTGCCTCAAGAACAAATGCAGAAACTTGTTCCCTTTAGAATTAACGAAGGTATGTTTTGTTTGTACTGAACTTAATTTTTAAGTTTTCAGTTTATTGTGGACGTAGTCATACATCCTACATGCATTTAATCTAAATGCTTTTGGAGCAATGCCCGTGTGGGATTTCATATTCCTGCTTGTGTGGGAGGGATCAGAATCGAGCTATTAACGTTCTCAGGGAGCACAGGTGAAGTTACAAACAGCTGTGTACGAGACATGTTGGCTCTGGAAGATGCACCTGCACAGGATCCTTCACTCCAGAAATACACAGCACCTCTCGAGATAGGGCTGTAAGTGAAATACTCAGTTGTTGCATGTGCAAAATCATTAGCAACTATTTGCACAGTTGAAAAAACGACAGCCTTATTCTAGAACATCTAGAATAGACACAAGTGCATTCATTATCCTTAGGAAAACTGAACATCAGCTGTGGTAAGGTTAATGTTGGCATTCAAGTGTAATGACAATATTTAGGCTTTTGCGTTAACACCTTTTTGAATGGAAGAGTGGAAAATCACACATGGTGCTACTGTTAGTCTGTCAAAAGCCAGCATATTGGGTAACATTTTCATGGTTCCTTCCTATACCAAAGAGCTGCAGAGTTAATTTATTTCAACAAAATTTGCCAAGTCAAAATATTTTCAATTAAATTTTTCAATTAAAATTTCAAAGCAGTGTGGTTGGGGAGTAAACTCTTAATAATTAGCAGAGAAATTAGTTTTGTGGGTATTTTAAGAATATTTTTAAACTACATGTTTTTGTATTTCTAAGATGTTTTACTATAAGAATAGATGAATAGTAAATTCAGTAAAAGGCATATGATTAGCATAAACACTGTGAAAGGATTTATAAATCAGGGCTTTCCAATATCAAACGTAGACTAAGAAAGAAACTTTTCAGGAACACTAGAAAGGTAGGAACTTGTCTAACTGTCTTTCAATGCTAATGGAAAGAATTATTTCATAGGAATGAATACAGTGGACGAAGTGAAGTTAGGGGATGTTCAGGACTGGAATGTTGCTGCTATTCCCAATGCCTGCAAAAAAGAAGTTTGATATCGCTTCTCTTCTACTTATATAGATCTCAAACCTAGATTTATTGTAGTCAAGTCTAGTTAATTTACATGATTCAAATTCAGATTATTTCTGTGGTAAACCTGGAGTGACAAAACAGAAAACTTTAAGAGGAAGAGGTAAAATTTGAATCAATTTCTTTTAAGATTTCTCAAGGAAGGAGTGGAGAGCTGTTATTCGCAGACCTGTTTGCATGGGGTTATTTAGTGGTTAATGCAGATTCAGTTTTCAAGAATAGTTTCCCATATGCTTCTCTATCGTGACTTTTAACTGATGCCACTGGATGCAATAATAATTGCAACACAATGACTTATTTCACAACAGAATGTTCTCAGGTTGAGGAATTAATTATTCTTTGCTGTGAATACCATTCATAGCCAGCTGCTTTGTGTTGCTAGTCAAGTAAACAGGATTTCAGATTTGCCTCCTCCAAAGACATGCTCGGAAGCTTTTTATCCATTTTATACCTCAGTTTTCCAGTTTCGAAAATGAGATCTACACCTACTTGATGCAGTAGGGGAGTTTGCAATGCATACAAGTGAGTGCGTGTGAGAGAGAGCAAGAGAATGAGGGGGTGTCACAGTAAATCTATAAAGACGTATATTTAAATCTCCTCTGTGATTAAAAAAGCACTTAAATGTTATTTAAGTCAGTATTATGCTCAGGATGCTCATCTTAATTGCTGCTAAATTCAGCTATACCATATTTATGCCAGGGTACTTTTATTTTATAATAAATCAAGTTAAGTTAGATCAGTCTGAGCATCATTGGCCTGGTTTAAAAATATTTGTGCTAATGTAACTGAAGCCTCCAATTCATGTCCACTCGAGGAAGCAGTTGTGGGGTTTTAACACGTTACTGCCCCAGAGCTGTTTGCTCACTTATCTTCTGGAAATCACTGCACCTTTTTCTATGCTTTGGCCATCACAGTTCACATGCTGGTGGATTGGTGCAAACTCACCTCAGCTGATGTGGCGAAGTGTGAAACACAAACTAATGCATAAGCTGTGCTGCTTCCAAAGAGATGCAAAGTGACTGAGGTTCCCAGAGCTTCAAAATGCTGTGTGTATATTCCACGTGCACAGCAGCTCAGGGCTTGAAAAGAGTCAGGTGTAAGTGGGGAAGGTCTTAGGAAAAAGGAAAATTAAGCAATGTTAAAAATTGTGAGCTTCTGTCATTTATCTTTTCTGGGGCTTCTGATTGAGACTTCTGGCCTTGGTGAACTTTTTTCTTTGTCTCCATGAAGAATATTATGCATCTTTTCTATACAGACCATAGGAAATAGTATAGCAGTGATTGCACCAAGCCTTCAGGATTTCCCCTTTGTACTAAGCTCAGCTTATTCATTTCAGGCATCATCATTCACAACTTGCTGTGCTGATTTCAAAAATTCTATATATCTACTTGACACAAAGGGGAGAGACAGAACATAGTGGTGGATGTGCCTTAGGTGCATGTAACAGCTGTTCTTGAATGCCATTTGCAAGGGAAGAAATCTTGAAAGTCAGTGGGAACTTTGCCTATTCAGAGTTCAGGATAAGGCACTTGGCATTGATTTAATTTTCATTGTACTGTGCTGCTAAGTTAGAAAAGCTTCTCTTCCATGAAGTTAAGAAAAGATATTTTAATCCAAATAATTATTTTTTCTTTATTTTTTTTTTTTTCCTTTAAGATTCACTGGGCAGTTTTCATTTTACAGCCCGTAAACAGCAAATATCATAGTGGGAATTCCTTTTAAAAAGTAAGTTATACTTTAATTGTTGAGCAAAAAAGTCCTTTATTTTAAACTCTGGTCTGTTAAATGTGAGCATTTGTGAAACAGGTGTGAGTTTTTATGAGCGTACCAGAGCTGGGATAGTAACTGAATTAATTGCCATGCCCTTGAAGTAAAAGGAAGTAAAGAAGCTGTACAGACAAACTGGTAAATGTATGCATCAAGGTAATTCTGCATAGTTTTCCAGGCATCAGCAGGTCTGCAGGAGTTGCTGCAGTAAGGATTAGCCCTGTCTGCTTTTTCTAGGGGAATATCCTAAGAACAGATGAAGTTTTTCTGACTTGACTGATTTTGTGCAGTGCATGCAATGTTATAACAAAAGGTTTTTTTAAACTCTTCTCAAAGTAAGGAGACTAACTTCTTGAAGGTATTTTGCTTCCTTTTCCAATAACTCTTTGCTCTTCTTCTCTCAATAGATTTCAGTCTGTACTTGTGTCAAGGGGGAATAACTCTAGAGAAGAACAAGATGTTTTGATTTGGAAGTCCTGTGTAAGCAGGTGCTAATAATTCTGCATTAATTGTTAAAGGAAATAAGGATTATTTTGTGGTTTTTTGCTTACAAAACAAAAAGATTATTTAAGAATTTAAACTGTAGTAGTATTGAAAGATCTCCTGCTGGAGATTCTGGAGTAGGAAGCACGATAGTTTTGGCCTCTAGCACAGGACTTGTAAGCTACGTGGAGAAGCATGGAACTGCCAAAATCTGGCAGATAGTTTGGATTTTCTGTTACATGAAACTTCTCCCATAATCTGGGAGAGAATCGCCTGGATGCGTTCCTGTGTGATGTACTGTAGGTGAACCTGCTCCGGCAGGGGGGTTGGACTAGATGATCCTTCGAGGTCCCTTCCAACCCTAGAATTCTGTGATTCTGTGATTCTGTGTAATCACTTTCTCTTCAATTGTTCAAGAGAGGACCAGAATTTAGCCCAGGCTAAGCAGATTTCAGTAACACTGAACAAGCATTAGATGAGATTTTGCAGACCTGCATCTGATTCCTGTGCTCTGTGTCTGCTTGGATCCATCTCCCTCCTCGATCCTGCCAAGATTCAGAAACTGAACAGGAACATAGCTTCTTCAACAAGAGGAGTACTGACCTACTCTTTTTTGGACATATATGCATTTTCACTGAGCTGTCAGAATGTCAGTTCAGGATACTGCTCTGACACACACAATCTTGAGAAAGTTTGTTGCTCCTTACACTGAGGTTTCATCATGGGGAAAATTCCTCCTTTCTTAACAGAACTACTGATCTCTAGTTTTCATCAAATTATAGTTCTAAACAGCTTCACACCAGAGGCTTGTTGGTAGCTCCTAGCCAGTTGCTGACAAGATATGAAGATATTGCTGAATTTGGGTGCTGAGCACCTCTGTACCTGGCTCAGTTATACGTCAAGAGCAGAAAGGGATATGGCTGGAAAATACTGCCCAAGAGTGATATTGGGAAGGCACTGGCAGACATTTGGTGCTTCATCTGCATCTTCAGTGCAAAGTAGGTAGATGAGTAGCAAATGTCCTTTTGTCTGTATCCCTTATGAGCAAGCCTGTCTGGGCTGAAAGCATTGCTAAGTGAAGCTGAAGTCTCTGCATCTGGATGGAAGCCAGAAGAAGAAGAAGGAAAACTTGATGCTGAAGTAAGAGCATCTTAACTTTCTCTATAAGTGCCTTGTTATGTTATAGCACTAGATTTTCTGCTTTGATTTGTGACAAGGAGATAGGTGACTGTGGTCCTTGAATGAGAAGCAGTGCCTAGGGTAACCTCCTTGGTGAGTTTCAAAACTGTGATGTCTGAGATTGTTACCAACCCATGAGAGAATTTCCTGAACAATTCCTAATGAGAACTAATTCCAGTTATAAGTTTTAAGATTTCTACTTTGGCTTGCCCATAGAAGCACTGGGGAGGGAAGAAACAAGTGGAACAGACCTTAATCATGGGCTGACCTGCTGGAGAGCAGTGTAGGAGAAAGGGACCTGGGGGTCCTGGTGGACAAAAGGATGACCATGAGCCAGCAATGTGCCCTTGTGGCCAAGAAGGCAAATGGCATCCTGGGGTGCATTAGAAGGGGGGTGGTCAGTAGGTCAAGAGAGGTTCTCCTCCCCCTCTATTCTGCCTTGGTGAGGCCACATCTGGAGTATTGTGTCCAGTTCTGGGCCCCACAGTTCAAAAAGGACATGGAACTGCTTGAGAGAGTCCAGCGCAGAGCCACAAAGATGATTAAGGGAATGGAACATCTCCCTTATGAGGAGAGGCTGAGGGAGCTGGGTCTCTTTAGCTTGGAGAAAAGGAGGCTGAGGGGTGACCTCATCCATGTTTACAAATATGTAAAGGGTGAGTGTCAGGATGATGGAGCCAGGCTTTTGCCAGTAATTACTAATGATAGGACAAGGGGCAATGGTTGTAAACTGGAGCATAGGAGGTTCCATGTAAATATCAGGAAAAACTTTTTCACTGTGAGAGTGACAGAGCACTGGAACAGGCTGCCCAGGGAGGTTGTGGAGTCTCCTTCACTGGAGATATTCAAAACCCGCCTGGATGCATTCCTGTGTGATGTACTCTAGGTGACCCTGCTCTGGCAGGGGGGGTGGACTAGATGATCTTTCGAGGTCCCTTCCATCCCCTTAGATTCTGTGATTCTGTGATTAATCATCAGGGAAATAAGAAAGTCAGGGTTATAAGCATAGAGCTAAGCAGCTCAGGTGGGAGGAATAGGATTGTGTTTACCTTGCCTACTTCATGAGGAACAAAGGAAGAGCAGGTGACTTTATTAAATTACATCACACATTTTGTTGCAAAAATAACCCTTGAGCACATTTTATCTTAACATGCTTTAGTCTATAAGCTTTTCAGAGGAACAGGACTTGTTTTCCCCAATTTCTAAAGCATTAGGTGTGATTTTGATGATCACAGTCATCCATATATTTATTCAGGTTTAATCACCATTTGTGCCTGTCTTAATTCTGGCTCCAAAGACTAGCAGTCCAAAGGGAAGTGTGGGAAAGCAAATAGTAACCCACAGCATGGGAGGTAAGTGAAAGCTGTGGCTCTGTGAAACGCATTGTTCCAGCTAAACTGAGACCCTTTCCCTTTCTTTGAAGCCTTATAAGGCAGTGTTCATGATCTGCCATGGTACATGTGGAAGGCAGGACAAGAGACACAGACACATTTAAAAGTAGGCTTTTATGATTTAATCACAAATATCATTCTCTTGTTGCAGACATGAGAAGTATGCATACAGAAAATGGCACTATGACAAATAGTACCAAGAGGGTTTTTCTGAGTCCATTTAGTGAAGGCTGGGCAGGGAGGTTAGATGTAAAAAAAGAGAATGATACAACTAATGGAGATGGAAGGGGAAGCCCCAAAGATAATGGGACGAAAGGAGTTTATCACCTTGAAACACCTATGTTTCACTTCTGAGGATTATTTAAAATTGGGAAGAAAACTCAATGTTATTTTGTATTTAAAATACATCTGTATTTTCTGTGCCTCATAGTTACTTTTTCAAAATGCACAACGTGACCAGAATCTAGCTTATCCTTACCTTGAAGTAACAGAAAACAACATAGAAACAACAGAAAAATCAGTTATAGCTAATGAATGAATAGGAACAATAGAGATCTACTGACATTTGTCCCTAAAAATCTCTGTGTAAAAGGGAGGACGGGGGAGCTTTGGGAGGGAGCTAGCCCAGATCTGCTGAATTTTGATGAGGATTTCTCTAGTTTGTCTCCCATTCTGATTGGCTGCATTATTATTTATTTCATCACTCAAATTGTGGTAGGTGCCGCTTGCCTTACAGTATGAATAACAAGCTGTTGGGCTCAGTAGAGTTCACTTATGCAGCAGGAGAGAATAATTCTCTCCTCTGCAGGAACTGCTGGGTAAAATTTAATAGTCTCTGCTGTACCCCAGGGGGTTAGGGTAAAGGATCATCATGGTCCTTTCTGACCTTAAAATATGTAAGTATATAACAATATATAAGTATATACCAGGATTGTATCCTGGCCACAGTGCAGTCAATGAATTCCCCCTACAGCATCTTTGCTGAAATGTTGCAGTGTAAAAGCTTAAGAAAGACACAGCACGGAGCAGCATGACTGAAGCAGATGATGTGAGAGAATAGGCAAACTACTAAAATAAGGTCCTGTGGTTACTTAGTTGTGTCATATGGCATCTATATATGAACATGAACCCTTTGACACAGGAAGTATCAGTAGATTATGCATAAAATGCAGATGTCCTTGTACGTTCCCTTGTATCCCTGCAATACCTTTTGCTAAAGTATAGGGCATAAAAATTTCTTAGATAACTGTTGGATCAAGTAATACAGAAAACAAACTCATACTATCAGGTCACAAGGTTATCCCACTAATGGTGTTGCCATATTCTCACTTCTTTACTTGATAACATCATTCATATTCATTGCTAAACTTAACCTGAACAGGGATGTTAGTTCTCTAGTAAAAACTGACTCATCATAAATGGAAAACCGTAGCTTTTTCACCTGAAACCTCTGTGTGAGCACATTCTCATTCCCTTGGTCCCATGAAGTGCATCACCTTCAGATTGGAATATTTGTCAGTAGGATCAACTGTTAAATGTTTGACAACATTTCTGTTTCAGTATCTTCAACATTTACAGACTTCTAAGTTAAGAGGGAGCAAGATAACACCTAGGTAGTGCTAATGATTCTGATCTCTGAATAATGAAGAAATAGCCAGTATTGCATTGTTAAGGTGTCTTTAGAGCCAATAAGCTAGAAACTGTTTTTATTATGAAAATTTTGAACATGTAGAAATTGGCATGCATACCAATGATCCTTGGGATATGTGCATTTATGTCCTCACTGACAGGTAGAGAAAATGGCAGATTTCACAATGCAGTAATGATTTGCCATTTGCTCTTAAGGAATCTTTCAAATATCATGCACTGTATAGACATACAAGAAGAGTATGTGCTTTCAATTAAAGAAAACTAAATCAGGTAAAGGGAAGGTGACCAGGATGTTGATGCAGTCTTCCCACGTGTCGGTGCCTAGCATGTCACCTGCATGTCTACACCACATTGTCGGGCACACAGAGCAGTTGGAGAAGTTCGAGACCACAGTTAAAAAAATTACTTTGAGGCAAGAGGTCTAGAAGACATTCTCAGGAGAGATATAAAGAGATGGATATATGTGGGACTAGGTGATGACTAGTGAAGGGAGTAAAAGGTCTGCATAACACCTGAAGGTTGCAAAAAGAAAAACTATTTTCACTGGGTGGTGCCCTGTGACACAGCCAGGAAAAATGGGTTAGATTTAAGAAGGATTTTATCAAAGGAATACCAGGAAAATAAGACTCAGACATACAAGGTTCTCTCCAGGAGAATGTTTCAGATGTTAAAGCAGGACTGGATAAAATATCTGTGAACTCTAGAGAAGAATCTTGTGTTGAAAGAAGGGGAGATGTTGGAAGGAGTGTTTTATGGCTGTTCTTTGCATGTAATTTCTGTGACTCAGCACTGGCAGTTAACATCGGTGGTCAGTTTGACTTGTGTTCCCAGTAAGTTTCTGTGTATTGTTTTGCGTGAACTCAGGCTTTGACTGAGCTCAGGCACTCTGTCATTTGTAAAGGAAGTTATTTTCTCTGATTGAAACATAAGATCAGGTGCATTCCTGAATCTCATGGAAGTCTGGGAGTGCTATACTGGAGCAGAAGTTGTGGTTTGATAATTATTCCTCATTTGGGGGTTGTTTTCTCTGTTAGGTCTCCAAGAACTTCGCAAAGGAAATTGGTGCAAGCTGACATTAGGAAAATGGTCCAGGGACACGCAGTAAGGCATTGCAGAGCCGGTAGTCACCCTTTGTCTCTTATGCTCTGCCCACTGTTTGGAAGAGAAATATCAGAACTGGGCTCATAATTGTCCTGTCTGCAGCATTTTCTTATGTTGATGATGGCCCCAGAAGAGCTCCAGCAGGCTTAAGAGGGAATTGCTCCCAATTTTCTCCTAACACCTGTGCTAACAGTTACTGGCCTTGGAGAGGGAAGTGTATGTGCACCAGGTCTCCAGTGGCATATATAGCTACATAACCAGCTTAAACTAATTGTGGTTTCAGAAACACTGGACTACTACGGTAGAGGACTGGTAATCTTGGTGTGTCCTATGGGCTTTGTCATCCTGGTAGAGGGAGAGTAAACAGTTGTGTAGTTGTTTCCTATTTCCCCCCAGTGTGGACTGCCAGAATTTATCTAGGAACAGCCACACTAGCAGTGTGTGACAATGGCTCAGCCACTCAACACAGTGTGAGCCTTCTTGGAGGCTTTGTGTCATGGCTTTGGAGGGCTGAAGGATCTGCATGCCCTCCCTTGTGCTGACAAGGCCCTGTGTGTGTTTGTAATTTGCAGGAGGTACTTCTTGCTACAAGCTAGGTGGAACTTCAGAAACCAGTCATACAAATTGACTCAAGTATTTTTAATTTAAAGACACCCTTCCTCTACCCAATAAACAACCACACTTAAATGTTGGGCTAAATTTCACTAAAAATATAATCTCTTGCAGGTTGTATAATGCTTTTCATTAAAAACAAAGGGCATTTTTTGTATTGTGCAGTAAAGTATACAGATGAATCCAAAAGACAAGGAAAGATATTGGGAATTAGAGTCTTTCAGTGTTCCCCTGCAAAATTGCTAAATTATGGAGATTTGATATAAGTTTGTTTCAAATCAATTCTGTGACAGGGCAACTTGTAGCTGAGTTTGTTGCTGGTTTGCTGCATCCGTTGAATCTACTAGCAGCTGCAAAATTCCAGGAGCCTGGCCTTTTCATGGTTCAGTGACCATGTAATTGGCCATGGGATTTATTCAGCCTTTTCATTCTACGTGACCCTTCCGTACAGCATCCTACCAAAATGTCCCGGTTATATTCTGTGGCTTTATGTTGTGTATTCTGAATTAACAGCTCACAATTTAGAATCAATTTTCCTTGCATATATAACCAGATAAAATATCATAATAATGGCTGTCTGCTTCTTTGCATCATCATTAAAGTGTACAACCTGACTTTAAAACATTGTGAACTGGGCCTTTGTGAGCAAAGGCCGTTGGATTTGTTCTGTGTCTGCTTTGGGTACTGCCTGGAGTCAACTGACATCAGATGTTTACGCAAGCCAGTTACTAAATGGACCATCAGGAATAGACACAAGCACATGCAGAGGGATAAAGAGTCAAGCACATACTCAGCCTCCATCCTGCAAAAGTCTTAAAATACTGTGACTTCATAATTTAGCAGCACTATTTGAGCAGTTTCAAAGATAACTACTCTTGGGAGCCAGCTCCCTTGCCTTTATCCACCCTCTGGCTGGGAGCTGTGGGTGTGGGAGGAATGCAGGATTGGATGCTTATCTCTTCATCTTGTCTCTGCTGTGTTTTGAGTTGCTAACTTGAGTGGTGATGTGCCTGGAAAAGACTGGCTGGGAGAGGTCAGCTACTGCACTGATAGGCACTGATGGGAATGAAGGTGGAATATATGTGGGGGATATAGCTTTTGTATTGTGGTCCAGATTCTTTATTCTAAAACCATGTAGTGTAAGTGAAATGACATAATTTCACGTGCATGCTGTACATCTTTAGTAAGATAGCTTTATGTAAGCAGTGGGTCACAACTGAGAGTCTACCCAGAGGTTATCATCCATGTGAGAGTTGCTGCTTCTAGCACTAATGGTCAAGATTTCGATCTCTGTTATATGCTTTACTGTGGAATAACTAGTTTTACAAAGGTGTGGCTGAAATAAAAATTTACCGTAGGTTTCACTTCCAAGGCCTATAGTGTGGCAGAATTACAACTGCAATACCATCCAGGAGAACTCTGCAAAACTACCAAAAGTGCCTTTTACGTGCGAGAATTAAAGTTGTTTGGGATTATTTCAGGAAAGAAAGGGGAAAATAGTGCCTTAAAATGCTGCTGTTATTAAAAATATAAACAAGTCTTACCAAAGTCAGGTTTCCTTTCTTAAACTGTCTGATTTTTTCCAGAGCAGTAAAGCTCATCGTGTACCAGCTGAAGCTGACTTAATTTGGAGGAGGTAAACAGTGATTATGCCAGTTATTCAGCTAAAGAAACATTGTCAGTGTGTTGGTGAACAATGCCGGCTGCATGGCAGTGGGTGGAGAGTGGCAAGGAAGACCTTTGCTCAGGTCTCTAGTAGGACAGATGAACAAGCCTGTAAGTAGTACCCTGGCAGCCAACAGGACTGTCAGAGAAAGTATTATGATGGTGTTTGCCACGTGTAATTCCTTCTAGTTTATCATACTTGCAGCCACTGTTAGTGTATTCAAAATCTGTCTCAAAAAGAGCACTTTTAACCCTTCAGGATCAGCCTGACACCTCTGTGATGAATTCGCCACAACTGCTTGGCAGGTCTGCTGTCTTTCATGCTTGTTTCTTCTCTGATGAGCTAGATGGTCACTCATCCACCATGTGGTGGTGAGCACTTCTGGTGTGCTTGTTTATCTGAGGAAACTAAAATATTGCAAAGTGTGCCATATAGAAAAAGTCATTTGAGTGCCAGGGTTTCTGAGTGCTGCTACACAACACTATACCTTCTTCCTTGTTTTTCTGGCTAGAAGGAGAAAGTCAATGATCCATCAGCCAAGTGGAGAACTAGAATAACCTAAAAATGAGAGATGGTTAGTTGTAGGTGTAAGGGAAAAATGAACAGTGCAGGGCTAACAGTGCTGTGAATATCTTATGTTAAAGGGGACTCTGAGCACATTGCTTTTTAAGTGACTCCTTTCTAACACTTCTTCAATTCTATAATAGTTGCTGGTCAGCTTGGTTCATGCTACAGCATTGAAAAGCACAGTCGCAATATGAAGTAGGCTTATAAGAGAACTCAAGAGTTTGCTACTTTTCAACCTTAGATCATTTTCAACATTTCTGAGTTAAAATGGCAGATTACACTGGTGATAGCAAACGCACAATGCCTTAACTATCACTGGGTCAATGTCAAGGTTGCCAGAGTGCCCCATCTGTCTCAGTACTGAGTGAGCCATTGAGGGATTGGGAGCTGTTGGGTGGTATCCTGCATCTGCATTCATATCTTAAGAGGCTTTGGTTTCCCATGTCACATTCCACCCAGGAATGACCTGAAATCTCTGTGCAGTCTTCAGTGAGTTCATCCACAATTACCTGGACTCCCTGGTGCCCATAGCAGTTTTACAACAACCCCAGATAATGATAAGAGAACCCTAGAGATGAGGAATATGTAGCTTTGACATAGGTTTACAGATGATAAAGGCAAAATTTTAGAGCCTGGATGTATAAAGAGAGGGTGTGTTCATGCACAGAAGATAATTCTGTTTAAGATTATGCCTTGAACTGAAGTAGTAGAGCTTTTAATAGACTGCATTTTATTAATATTCTTTAATAAATTAAAAAATCTGCTTTTTTCCCCAAAAAGATAGTAAATTAACTTTTTTTCTCTATTGCTGTTATGTTATCCACCCTTTTTCTCACCCTTCAGAGCTGGGCGAGTAGTTGAGGCATCCATAAATTGACATGTAATTTAAAAGTTCATCTTCAAAAATCACAGTTTGTGATTAATAATTGCGATTCAATTAACAAATATTGACGATATTCAATGACTCTTTGAGATGTCAAGCACTAGATCAAACTTGTAACCCTCACTGGTAGCTAAAAAGCTCAGTCTCAGTGCAGTTAGAGGCATACATGCATTGGGAACACCCTCTTCAGCAGCTTAGTGATATGCTGAGCAACTCAGCTGCTTTTCCTGCTCCTCTGCTTGAGATTGCCTATTGCCTAAAGCTGAACTACAGCAGGATGTGCTCCTGAACTGCTGCAATTCACAGGTTGGTTTATCAGCATAAGCCACCGTTAGTCCTGTTTTTCACAGCTCAGAATATTTGCATAGCATTTGAAGGGAGCATCTCTGTAGCTTCCACTGCTGAATCCAAGTGGGAATTGTGCATCAGAGCCCCTAGGGATATACAGCACCTTTTCCAGTCCCTAAATGAACAGGACAGAATGCATTTTTTAAGAGCTTGGAGCAGCACAGAGAATGTAAGTATTAGTGAAATTATTGAAAAGAGTTCGGTGAGGATCTGATTTACTCGGTACCTGCCTTTGAAATGATCTGCACAGTGCAGTGCAACATGAAATCGTCATCTTGTGTGCCACTGGACACAAACTTGGTACTGTTAAACTTTAGGGCTTGTGTAGTGCTTTTAAAGGAATACTGTGGAGTCAGTTAGTTTTGTCATTCCAGTTTTAAAGACCAGGAGACTTGAGCCAGAGGAGCCCAAGGTGCTTCTGAAAAGTCTTGAAGATAGTGAAGACCAGCAAGATCGGTGCCTTGTCCCCCCCATCCCAGTTAGTGACTGGGCCCCTGGGCAGCCACAGCAGAGACCTTTTCTGGCTTGTGGCGTCTGTGCTTGGTGCACTAGTGAGGCTCACGGAGGAAGGTGCTAAATTCTCACCCTTATATGTAGAAGTGCAAAGCAGGCTTAGTCACAATCTGGACGTAAATGTTCCAGTTCAGAAGGATTTACAGGCAGGATCTGAATGAATGGAGGCCAGCCGCGTGTTGATGGCTGTTTAAGTGAAGGGATTGACAAGAGGATCCATAGCTGCAGGCAGTGGACCAGTTTACCACTCCCATCTGTCCACCCCACCCACATTGCCCAGGCAGCTCAGCAGCTCATGAAGGTTTGCTGAGCTGCTCTACTCAGTAGAACAGCATTTCAGAGGGAAATGAACTGATTTTAGCTTGCCTTGAATTGTGCAACGCTTGAGCTCAGCAGCTGCCTTTTTGTGGTTGTGCCATCTGTGCTGTCATGTGCCTTAGCTGCCCCACACTGTGCCATCCCCATTGCCCAACCAGTGCCCTGAGCCTAGTGAGATTTGCACTAGCAAACAGGCAGTACCGTTCCTGGGACTACTAATAAACAAGCAGGTTCTAGCAATGCTGTTCTAGCAACGTTGTCTGCCATGCAGAAATGTGTTTTGGAAAACTCAAAGGTATTGAGAATGATTTCATACAAATTTCACATTTATAAACAACCCTGGTTGAACAATTCCAGCAGGAGTCAAGGCTTTCCCCAAGCCCACAGACTGGAGACCAGACCATCCGCTGTTCTCTGGGCATAGGGGATACTGCAAGCCGGGGCGAGGTGTCAAACCTGTGACCTTAAGTGTGATAAACCCCTTATTGAGCCCTAAAGCAATCTTCTTATGTACTTGGCGTTATTGTTATCTGTGATGATCAGTAGACAGGGGAGGGGGAGGTACCCTGATCTGTGAAGTCCCCGTGAAAGGTGCTGACCAGGGAGGAGATGGAGGCCCATCCCAGTCTGGCTACTGGGAGGGGACTACATTCCTCTGCTCTCTTCCACCCAGGGGTGGAGCACAGTCGGAAGCAGTGTGTTTGCTTTCGGCTGTCCTGATGATAAGCAGGTAACCCTGAAACATCTTTCCCCTGGCCCTTCTTCTTTGGAACAGAGACATTCATATTAATCTTCTGTCCAGGATTAATAAAGATATGACTGGGTATATAGAGAAAAAGATGCCGAGGGTTGGATCATGGCTGATCAGGGCTGATTGACTGCCCTGAGCTGTATCAGAAGATACCTCTTATGGTAGCCTAGACTTTTGTAAAGTGCTGTTCAACAATGGCTCTCCAGACTGGCCTTACCTGCACTTCCTTGCAGAAGGGACAGTGTCTTAGCATAGTGATGACTCCTGTTGTACTAGAATTTATAAATGAAATTTCACAGAGGCACAAGAAGAGCAAAACCAAACCTCTCAAAAATGGTGTGATTGTCAAAATTGGCCAAGGCATGAGATTGATACAAACAGAAAAATATGAAGGAGCAAGACTTCTGGAAGTGATGTGGAGAAAGATTATAGGATTGTCTTGAAGCAAAGGCCCATAACACTGGTTATAGGGCAGCACTTTGCTAGATAGGTAAGCAAAGGACTATGTGTTGCAAATAATATTAAAAGTAGAAAAGAGCTTCTTTTTAAGATTAACTGAAAATGTTAACCTGGAAAAATGTGGGATTTACTTTTTGTTTGGCATGGTTGTCCAGACAGATATATAGCAGTATGTGTAGTATTTTTCCTGGGAATATAATTACAAGTTCTTTTACCTGTTTCTAGAGGATCAGTCTTTATATCTGATATGGAAGTGACATATGAGTTCAGGAGGGGTGTGTGTGTTTTTGTTGTTGTTTTGGGTTTTGATTTTTTCTTTTCTGTTTATGCCTGAGTTTCCTGATCTCTGGCATTCTGTAGAAATGCCAACTTTTATAAAGCGTTTATGGGTTGAAAACACCCATGAAAGTGTACGTGATGGGCATTACTTTAGCAGATAAGTCACTGAGCACAATCAAGAGCTGCAGATCTAGCCCATTGATTTTAGCAGGTATTTTGACTCTTTGCAGGTTTACTTCCAGCCAGACAGCTTAATAATATCGGCACTTTTAGCTCCCAATTAGATTTTTAAATTAACCCTTCATTAAGGTGATGGGAGGTGATAGAGACACATTTCATTGTAATGAATATAAATTAGGGGTGTATTCTGCACCTTCCATTGTTCTGAATGTTGGGCTGGAGACAGCCTTCTCCAGGGACTTAGAAAATAGCTTCTTTGAGAGGTTAGATTTTCAAAGGATCTGTAATCATACTCGAAATCTCTTTTCTCCCAGTCATACATAAACATATGTCTGTTTAGAGAGTAACGATCAGGATTGCTGGAATAGGACCTTATGGGAAAGACAGAGATACTTCGTAGAGAGTTTAGCAGAGCTACCATTGCAATATTTGTAGCAGTTAATTTTTCGTGGTGACTTTGGGCAGAGTTTTCACCTGTCACACTTTCACCTGAGTTTGGATGCACATGAATTGGTATTTTTGCAAATGAAGGAGACTTAATTGGTTCTTTTTTTCTAGGTGATAGTAAAATCTATTGAAAGAAGTTTGGGGTTTTTTTAAATTTTTTTTCTCGAGGTGCAGAGGTGTAAATTGACCCAAAGTATACTACGGCTACTTGGAGAACATTACACACATTGGGCGGTATGAGTCCAAGCATGAAGGAATGATACCTTCCTGCCAAACACCCTCAAGTGCTGGGCTGGCATTCTGTTAATTATATATGCTATTTTATTGATTTAAATGTTCATGCCATGGCAGTGCTTGGCAGTAGGACTTGGAGGCCTTGGGGTACAGTTTCATGCTTCAGCCATGCTTCAGAAGTCTGAGCTTCAGCCAAAGGTGCTGGCTTCTGCTTTGTGTGAAGGCTAATGTTCTTATGGTCACCTGGATCAAGGAGCTGATGCTGCTGTGAATTAATATTTTTCTTCCAGAAGGATTTTTCAGCTGGATTAACTCTTGCAAGTTACCAGTGCAATAGGAGAACAGTTGTGAACAAGGAATGTATTGTGAAAATTTTAGTATAGCACAGATTTAAAGCAATGAAATCATGTCTGTAGGTGTGGTTGGGGAAGTTGTGATGCTCTCTGCTTCAAGGGTACATGCAATAGTCAGAATTGTGTGTTTAATTGTATGTTAAGGTTAAAAATATACCAATGTGTTTGGCCAATTTTTCAAGATAAGGAAAAGAGTATAATTTATTCACTTATTCATTGCCTGTGCCACCTTCTGTTATTTTGGAATACCAGTACTCTTAGCAGTAAAGGTAGACATATACATTAAGGCTTTTCGGGATTGGGGTTAAGTAACAGCCCTTGTTGCAAACAGGTCTGTCTTGACTATGTGGGCTAACATCACTGTTTTTCTTTATCAGGACATTAAAGCATTCTTTTTTTAGCAGACTCCTGTGTTTTCAAAGTCTCTTGGGTTTTAAGTAACTTAAGAAATAACTGTTATTTATTTATTTTTCAAGTCTTTCCTTTTGCCACAGTAAAATACACTTTATTTTTCCCTCAAATAAAACATTTCCTCTCCTTATGTTAAACACACTGTAAAATAGACACTTGTATTCATTGCTTCTTTATTCAAAACGGTAAGGTTTTAAATTCTTCACTGAAAACAAGATTAATGTGTGCTGGCAATATAGACTCTGCTCTTGTATTTGTTTTCATTCAACTGTATGTACTTTAATGCAAAAATATGTGTTGATTCCCATACACAGTCACAGGAAAATGTGGTGATGGGCAGTTCTTAATTGTTGTGTTAGCTGAAAACTCTGTTCCTTCTTTCCTCTTCCAAAGATTGCAGGTAATGGCTGCAATCTCTAAAGGAGGAGGAAGGACTGAGTGGGTATGTGTCAGAGACCAAGGAGAGGAACAGCAAAGTTGCATAGTGCTTTTGCTCAATAGCTGGGAGCACTTTACAAACAATAAGTAAGGAAAGCTGTGAGCACCTCGACTGGCCAGAGCCTGGGGCAGGAAGAAGAGTTGAGTACCTTGGTCTCAGACAGGTGCTTTAGTGGCCCAATACTTGCATAATGCAGGAGACNTTTTTTTTTTTTTTTAACTTTCTCGTGTGTCTTGCTGTCTAACCTGTGTTCAAGAACACTCTGTCTTTAGGTGTAACAACTTCCTCTCATTTCCTGGAAATAATGAATGATATTAGTTGAGTGAGTTCTTAACAGTCGTATTTTGTAGCTTTGAAATGTCTATCATCTCATCCCTCCTTCTGAGCATGCCAGCATCTACTGGGGTGGATATTTTCACTGTACTATTGGATTTTTGGAAACTGCTTTTTAAAGAAGATCTTTTAAAGAAGTTTATTTTAGAGTCCTTCAGTTGCTGCCAACCCACCAGAGTGGAAGGTACCTTCAGTACCTCTCCAGATAAGTAAACTGACAAAGCACATTTCTCTCAATGGGTGATGTGATGTACATGGCCTGTTTGGGCTCTTTGTATCTAGATTTGCTCTAAATGATCAGAAAATAGCAGAAGGGGGATGCCTGAACGTAATTTCTCTGCTGTGATTAACTCAGCTTGCTCTCTGATAATTTCAAAATCATAAAACAGATTTTCTTCAGAATTCTTTTAATATTAACTTTTCTTTGTGCAAACCACACCACGAGAAATGTCAGTCTGCAGAGGACAGATAAGTCACCAAAGCTAGTTGTAAAAATAAAGTTAAATAATTTCAGACTTCACAGTATTATTACCGAGTTACTTTAACATAGCATTTGATTGCAATGACAGAAAATTTATTTGAAAGCCAGTTAAATCTTGAAATATTTTAAGAGTTCTTCCCAAAGCGACAGTACTGTGGTAATATTTTTCTAGATAAAGTGGAGAAGTTATAAAGTTCCTTTAGCAAAGACAAACTGATCAGTCACTCTGTTTCCCGGTTTTTACTCAGTGTAGAAATAATATTCTAGCTGGGAACTTCTTCTGAAGCACACTGTATTGCTTCAAAGGGTGTCTTGAGGCAACAGCACTTTGTAGGCTAGTTATTAATGGCTGCCTTAAGGTTAAAAGTAGCCAGGTTCTGAAAATAGTGTGTTACTGATCATTTTAGAACTATATATAATTTCAGATAAATTAATTATTGGTTGGGGAAAACTGACTGGAAATGAGACATCATCTTGCACATGTTTAGGTCTAGTAATTTATTTTATGAAATGAAAGAATTGTGAAGTTGCATTATCAGCTTCATGGGTTCCATATTGTGTCATTTATTGATTAGGTGCCATTGCTGATTCGTCATTTTTTTCATAATTTTGTCCTAAAGCGTTACCGTTAGCCAAATTTGTTGACTGGACTCATGTGACCAGACATGCTGTCACTTCAGACATTTAAAAACAGAGTTGATGCACAGAACAAAGGTGTAATAATTGTTTGAATACACATTGCATTTTTCCACAGGGGAGAAAAGAAGTCTTACTGAAACATATCTGAGCCATTTTGAAAGCCTGCTTTTTAAATGACAATCATGTATTACCAATATCATATGAATGATACAACTAAAAATCTATTTCTGGACCAAGAATCATTTCTAAGTACTTGAACCCCTCTTTATTCTGTGCTACATGGGAAGTAGTATACATGTGGTGGTGAGAACTGTCAAAAAGTTGTTGTTTATGTTTGTGTTACCAAGGTTAGTTTGGTGATACTACTGTGATTCCAGCAACAGAAGTTACCCAGAAAGAGTCATGGTTTCATTTAGCCTGCTTACTAAAAAGCTCATTCCCAGAGAATGAATCACCTCTAAACCTTGCTTGTTTTTCACCCTCAGCTTTGCAATGTGTATTACCACCACTACCATCTTTTTTGTGCAGAGGTCCCTCAAAGGAGCTGCTGAGTTTGTTGAGTGCTCTACTAGTGCAACACAACAGGTAATTAGTGAGGTGGAAGGTTTCTTCCACAAACATCAATAGAAGGTTCAACAGGAGGCTTTTAGAAAATTTTCTCTACTCTGTATCCAGAGCAATACTGGTCTTTAACAACCAACATGCAAATATTGCAATGACAGGAGGATAGGACAGCTTTATCTCCTGCCACTTGCAGAAGATGTGAAGGTCTGTGTGCTGCCTGCTCATCTTGCCTAAGAGTTGTCCTTGATTTCTCTCTACTCACCTGCCAGAGGATCTTTTGTTCGGAGATACCACATCCCAGCAGCTGTTGAATTCTGGCAGGGGACTGGCACAATTTAGTAAATTCTGCCTCTGCAGTAAACATTTCTTCCACAGAGGCAGCAATGTCAAATGGCTGCCACTGCTTCTTCACACTTGATGACACCTGTGGACACTTACGTACATTGACAGCTGAACTAAAGGCTTTCTCCTAGCTTCCTCCCTTCTACTTACTAGCACTGAGTGCACTGCAAAAGGGAGGCATCAGCATCTTATTTGGCAGAGCCAGTTAGAAACTGCATTTGGTGCTTGAGAAACCCCCTTGTTGACTTTCCTAACAAACAGAGCCATTTTGTACAAGGCAGGCATTTATTTACCAGGCTGATCTTGGATGAATGTTGTATCTATTACAGTGGATAACACTGGAGACATGTCACCGTATAATATTACTCTGTACAGATTCTCTCACCATTTCTCTTGAGAATCTGCTTGAACAGCATTTGCATAGTATAAAGGAGGACAAACTAGGACCTTTCTTGGGTACAGAGAACAAGACTAGATTGCATAGCTGGAGCTGTACTGATAGCTTTACAGTCGGTTAACAACTAGTTGCTTAATGGATCTGGCAAATTTAAGAAACAGTCTTTCCCTGGGACTATTGCTGCAACAAATTTTCATTTGTTGCCTGAGAAATAGCAATTTGGTTTGGGAAATAAATCAATGTTCTCAGTTGCTCAAGGTCTTAGTCCAATGTAGTGAACTCTGCTACCTCTGTGACGTAGGGTTGACAGACTTGTTGCTGCTTTTTCTCTCCATCTCACCTGAGTGTGCTCTGGGGGTGTTTCACAGTATTGGCTACTGTTTGATTCTAATAATCAAAATCCAAAGATTCAGAACATTTATCAGCCTACAGTGATTTCAAGGTCTCTGTGACAACAAATTTGGACTGTGACTCACAGGAAAAATCCCACTGTTTTCTTGCAGAAATAATCAACATGCTAATAAAATATTCTAGAGAGCAAATAGCTCCTGCTGAGGTCTATAGAGAAAGCTGCTGACTCTTAAAGAGTCTCCATGTAAAAATTTTACTTAGTGGAGGATACTGAATCTGAGTTGTGACAGCAGAAAAATCTGAAGAGAAGGCACCAAATAAACCATGCAGAGGCTTGACTGCAGGAGGAAGGTGACAAAATAGATTCTTCTTTTAGAAGAGTTTAATGAGTAGATTCACTATTCTAAAGTGGATTCAAATCAGAACAGAAGTGTTCATGCTGTTATCTCAGAAGTGGTGCTGAAATAATTATCACACATTTAGTTCCTAGTCATTCCAGAACAACATTCCCATGGCCGTTTATTAATGTGGCAAGTGGCAAGTTATTAAAGTGGCAATAAAAATATATTTCCTGAGGTGGAATGCAGAATTAGGCTCTAAGCAGAGCTCCCACTCCAGGCTGAGCTGTGCCAGGGAATCCTGCAGTGCTTGCCCTAAGTGCTCTTCCAGAGGCCACGGTCCCCTCCAGTCTGCCCATGGCAGCATGCTTGGTCTACCCAAACCTCTTCCAATCTAATAACCTGCCTGGGTTAAAGGCCATGTATTCTAGGGTTTATACCACCTGGTTCATTGAGGCTGGGGTAGAAGTGCCCATAAAACCTCCTGCTGGACAGGTGTCATCCACCAGTGCAGAGCTATACAGCTATAACATAGCTAGCAATATATAACTAGTTGTGACTAGGCTAGAGACAAGAACTTCTTCCAGTGACTGTGTGGATCTGAGACAGGACATATATTCAGCCCTTATATACTCTGCTTCTGCCATGCCTATATAACTGGCTTCTGCCTGGTAGCATTACCTACTGGTGGCGTTCCTTTCCTCCCTGATAGTTCATTGTTAACTTGCATAACTCCAGCTTCTAAGGATGGCTAGGAAGCTGACATAGTGAATAGATCATTACCTGTAATAATCAGCAATTTAGAAATTTGCCTCTATGGAAAGTATTTGGCAGTCTTATTTGCTAGGGAAAAAAGACAAAGTGATAATTTCTGTAATGGGAAACCTACCTCTTTTCATTCAGGGTGAGGGCACTTTCACACTGAAATCACCATAATGTAATTCTTACAGCATCTTTTAAATTTGTTTTGGTTTTAATTGCTGTCTAGATTAAATGTTGCAGAGCAGAAGAATCAAGTTCAGGTTTTTTTCCTTTTTTTTAGACTAGTCACATGCAAATAGAAGATACTGAATGAATAGGAAACATTGAAGTAAACATGCTGAGATGGAACTTAATGCAAGGCAGCAAACAGTCAACAGTAATAAATGATTATGTAAGGCTTATTAAATCTTAATTTTTGCATCCCCACTGGTAAACATAATTTTTTTGGGTATCTAACTGGACAATGTTCTGTGGCTGTGGGCAAAATGATGATCCAAACTCGTACCTGTTCTGATAAATGGAGATATCATTAGCAATATGAAGTAGGTGATCACGACTTCTCTCTTTTTCATAAATTACACTAAATAACCATAATGCTGCAATTTAGCGGTCCAAAGTTCATCCTATTCAGCAGGCCATCCATAGTCAACAGTTTAAAGAAAGGGGACCTGCTGAGAAAATGGTGGTCTAATCAGATGCCATAAAATCTGGCTGATCAGATGAGTCCTATTTTCTTTTTTTGTAAGGAGATCCTAATGAAGCAGTGCATTGAGGGGTTTCACAACTTTTGTTCCTCCGTTTGATTATTCAGGTTGTCTGCACCAAGTTCTAAACTAAGCAAGTGGAGTCTAATCCTCTGGGCTGTTTGCATACATGCTGTGTTTTACAGGAGACTTATTAAATCCCACTTTGCCAGCTACCAGATTGTGTGCCTCTTATTTTCAGTCCAAATGATCAAAACACTAAAAGATGCATCAAATCAAATCTAGTCATCAAATAGGAATCTACTATTATTGTCTGCTCCCTGCTTCCTGGCTAATTTACCAAGCATAGCAGAAATGAAAAGTACTTCATGCTGTGTGCTTCATGAATATCTAAACTGGTGCAAAGCAGATGAGATGCTGTATGCATGTTTAGCCAAAGGTTAAACTTGCAAACTTTGGGGCAGTTCTTAGTTATGACTAAATATTGCAGCGTCATTTGAAACAGTAAAAGTCTAGTAATATACCCATTTCTGTCCAGTTGAGAGCATGGCAGTTTTGATTTGTCTATTTTAAATAGGCATACCCTTCCTTTGGAAAAAGATTTGGTACATTTACCTTTACTTACACTTGCACTTATCTGGGGCAATGTTTATTTCCCTTCAGTTGAGTTTTCAATTTTCCTTTTTACCACTGTCTTATAATTCTTGATATCTTCACATCTTCCTATTCTTGCTGCCCACTGGGACTGCTGCACACAGCTGGGCATTGTTCCCTCATATAAAATGTGTAGAAGACAGCAGCTTGATCGAAATCCCATTGAAGTCAATACTGTTTATGGACCTGCCTTTGTAAAGTGATGAGCTCCTGTACTCCCTTAGTAATTGGAACTGAGCATGTAGTCCCCACTTACAATCTCAGTGAATCAGCAAACGGGAAAATTGCTGAAAGAAACCTCCCAAGATCACAAACAATTTTGTTCTTCATCCTCTTTTCAGAGCATTACAGCAAGGAGCAGTAAGACTTTGTTATGGAGCAATACCATAAAATTTGCCTGTCCCCTCAAACCACAACAGACTTTCACGGAGCTGTTTGTCAAAAGTGATGAACGGAAACAGACACTTTGTTCTCTAAATGGTGAAAATGGTGCACCAATATAAATAGCCAAATATGTTTATGGGAGGTATCACCTGTATTGAGTGTTTTTCTCTGGTTACAGTTGCAGTGAGTTCCCTTTGCAGCCACAGAAATGAAGGGAAATCTGCTCTCATGCTGCAGGAACCCAAACTCTAGTGCTAAACAAAAACATAGCATGCTGTCTTGTGCTCCAAATAAATCCTCATAGTGATGATAATTGTCTAACAACAGGTGAAGCAGTATGTTAGTTTTGGGTTTTTTTGGGTTTTCAGGAGAGAGTCAAATTGGACATTAGGAAAAATTTTTTCACTATAAGGGTGATTAGGTATTGGAATGGGTTTCCCAGGGAGGTGGTGGAGTCACCATCCCTGGAGGTGTTCAAGAGACATCTGGATGTGGCTCTGGGTGATGTGGGTTAGTGGTGATGTAGATAGGTGGGTGGACTGGATGATCCTGAAGGTCTCTTCCAACCTTAATGATTCTATGATTATGGTGGCAGGTGCTTTGATTTGTTTTTTCCCATCAAGAAAATTTCTTTCTCTGTGGGAGTATTATGGAAGTCTTCCATTGGAGGCTCTGGAACAAAATCTCTCTGCACTTACTGCAGCATCCTGACACCTTTACTTTTGTATATATGTACATTAATTCACACTGAATTAATTTCAAAACTGAGCTCACTATATTGGACATTGGCATATCCTTTACAGAAGCACACTAGTCATTAGTTTTTTTCATTTTTTTCAACATTTCTTTTCATTTCAAGCTCTCAGTGAGCAGCCTCTGTTAGTGCTGTCACCCTGTAACATGTCCTGCTTTGATTTTCTGCATTGATCATCAGGAAGTCAAAATTCTTATGGTGAGTTTGCCTCCTGTAACCACTGTTCCAATTACTTTCATCAGAGTCCTTTCCATATCCTCCCATGTAAACAGATGACCCCACCTTTTATCACCCTCTGTAAATTCAGCTTATTCCAATGATCTGCTTTTGTCTTTCAGACAAGTCCTTAGGTATGCAATGTCCTAGTCATGCCAAGTGGTAGAACCATCTCTGTGGTTGCTTTCCTTATAGCCACTTGTCCTACTCTGATGGCTCTAAAATTGCTAGCAGAAAATGGTCTGAGAGAAAAACAATAGGGATCGCTGATATTTATCTTCCTCATTTATATCTTGGTTTTCAATCCATCCAGCCTCAAACCACCTGGATCTGTAGGTATGTGTTTGTGTTTTAGGGAAACCTATCCACATGTCTCCATGGCTTTAATTAGAGTTCAAATGTCTGTGTCTCTCACACACTGTTCAGCTGTATGTATATGTTCAGCTGTGCTGGTATGAGATGCTACCAGGTGTTTAGAACTTTCCAGCGGTTACCACTGTTCAGATTCACAAGCAAAGCTGTTTACAAGAGCATTTCCAGGTTAACTTTAGGTTGATCAGACTAGAATCTTTTTAAACTGTTCAAGTTAACCTGGCTTGTTCTGGCTGACACATCTTTGGAAGCAAACTGAGTAGAGCTGCTAGGGCTGAGGAGGTGATGACCTTTGGCAGATGGTGTTGCAGAGATGCTTGGGGGCAGACTGATGAGCAGTAACCTTTTTCATATAGTTGTCTGTAGAGTGCTTGTTTGTCTCATTTTACTAGCATGATTTCCTATGTGGATGTGATTATACCAGAACAAGAATACCTTTTTTTTTTTAATTCCTTTTCCAGTTCAGTTTGCCACTGCTACATAAGTGAGTGTATCTGCACTACATAAATCAGTATAATTCAAATGGCAAAATTCTACTTTTAAAATTCCCTCTGGAAAAGAAACCAGAGATTACTAGGCTCTTGAGATAGAAGCTGTTTCCTACTCTGTACACTGACTAGATAAGTAAACAGAGGCTGTTCGGTAGGCTGTATATACTGATGTAATAAAAATAGTTAATAATGTTGACTAATCAACTATCTATGCTGGATAAGACCGTCTGCAACAATAAATATCCTTAAAAAGCACTTAAGAGTTAGACTGTGTGTATATGACAGGAAGAGAAATCCTTATTTCCCTAATTTTCAGCAGTGTGATTTTTTGGGGGGGAGGGAAGGGAGGAAAGTGAAAGGGAAATGATCAACAACAGTGTTCTGAGTGCAAAAGAGAGCTTTGATCTGTACTGTTCATTTTTTTTAGATCTCTAACATACCTGGGATTTGTTAGCTCACATAGAATTTGTTTGAAATGTGCCCAGCAAAGTATTTTGTGTGTGTCTGATTTCCAAAGCCCTGAGATTGGTAGCCTGCTAATCTCAGTAACACCACCCCTACACCAGTGCTGAGTGTTTTGGAAGTATCATATCCTTTGTGACCCTTTTTCATTTCAAAAATTAAATGGACTATTTGCAAGCAACTGGGTTGCTGCTCCATCTCTGTCGTTATACTCACAGTAAGGTAATGCTCAGAGGTAATTTTAACCATATTTCTCTGCAATGGTTGTGGTCACCTGAAATAGTTTAAAATACCAGGATATCATGGATTGTTTTGTCAGAGATCAGCATCTCTAGGGTATAGCGATTTGTCAGCTGTTTGATTTATTTTAGTCAAATGCAGCTGTTTAATGATATTAAAATATTCCTAAGTTTTAGCAAGTCAGATTGCACATGCTGTGATGGAAAAGCCTGTATCATCCTCTGTTTGTTCAACACTGCTCCCCTTGAATAAATAAAATATCCTAACAGTTTCCAGTGTCAAATGAACTGCTGATTAATGATTTTCAGTCCTTAGTTACACTGGAGAGTGCCAGATTGTTTGATTTTACTCCCACTTACTTCTGCTTTATGCACGTTCAGCCCTTTAACATATGTATGCTGGATAATTTGGAACAAACCAAAGACAGAACTGTGAGAGGTAGATCGGGGGTTCCACAGCCAAACGGCTGATCACCTGGAAGCTAAAGATGATGTGAACGTGAGTCTGTCACAGTGCTAGCTGTCAGTATTAAATATTCCCAGGCTTTGATTTCCCCTTTGTTAGACCTAAAGTGTTTTAAATGAAAAAACTGAACTGGCATGTAGTTGCCTGCCTGCAGTACATGGTAACCTAACAAGTCATTGAGAGAAGAAAAGACAGCATGATTTTCAAATATTTTTTTTCTTATTCAGTCAGGTGCTACTGTGCTGCTTGGGCATCAAAACATAAATAAGAAAGTTTGTAAGACTGCGTTGAAGACCTCTGTTGTGGGTTCTGCTGTTGACAAGTCGGAAAGAACAGCTGAGAACAGTGTTCGGAAAGAACACTAAGAATATATTTTCAAGGTAAAATGTTTACTCTCCTCTGATGTTACAAACTTGGCTTTTTCCCTTCTTTATTTTTTCTCCTTTAAAAAAAAAAACAAAACCCCAAACCACAACAAAACAGGCACACACACATGTTCAGACTTCTGTAAGTTTAGACTGATGTTTTACTTGAAATAACACTTTATTGATGTTTGGGATTCCCCAATTTCCAAGGAAGAAAAGCTGATTATCTTCGGAGGCAGTTTTATACAGAACAGCAGACCCCCACCAGCCTTCCGCTCCAGACTGGATCAATGCAGAGAAGTGCTCTTTGATGGACTTTCAGGCCCTGTGATCTCCCAGCCCTGGGGGTTTAAAGGATGAGCATATCAATCCAGGACCACTGAACTGCATTTCCATTGCATGAGGGCTCCTCCTCCTGGCTTTGTCTGGACAAACTCGGCTCCTCCTCCTTTTGTCACTATTCTTTCATGCTTTGTTTAGCAAACACAAAAAAAGCTTTGTTTGTTGCTGGGTCTTTTTTAAGCTCTGCATAAAACAGTTTAAAGTGCCGTAATGCTGTGTACCTGTGATCACCTTCAGGGTCAAAATCAGTTTACAACAGATTAACCTATTTATCTTCCCCCCCCTCCATTTTATAATATGCACAAATACAGATTGTTGTTCTGATGAGCATAGTCTTCCTACTTTATTCTGAATTCTGACTTTGCAAGAATCACTAACTCTGTGCATTTCCCTGGGAAAAGTCTACTAGAAGACCGAACATGTGTGCTTGCCTTTCTTTACTGCTGTTGTCCTGCTGTGTTTCAGCATACTGAGCAAGAAGAAAACTGATCACATGCAATTTGTAGAAGTTTTGGTAACACTGGTGCAATGATTTTGCTTGCCTTAATAATTGGGATTAACAATGTGTGTGTTTAGGTTTAAATTTTAATTTCAGTTGTAAAGCTTATTACAACTACAGTATTACAGACCCTCTATTTATTTCTGGCATCTCCCTCTAAAACAAATGAAAAAACCCACTCTCTATGGTATTTCCCCTTCTGCCCACTTCTTTGTGCTAGATCATACCTGAGTCTTGAAGTCAGAAATGCTCATCAAGTGTTGTGTGTCTTTAACAGTGAAGATCAATGAAATAACTGACCCAGTAGTATAATAGATTCTTCATTATCTGCGTTCATTAAAACTGTTGCCCATGCAAAAGGTCTGAGTCTATGGGAGAACAAATTTGTAGTTATTTGTTATTTGTATTCATAGCTTCTCATATGTGAGTCTTCAAAATCTTATTGTGATTGAGCATATCGTAGCTGGACTCCTCACACGCTGAACTTAAACCACTCCTTTTCCAGTTCCCAGAAAAAAAAAGAACATTGCCTCCCCTACTCCAGAAACCCTCTATGTTCTTCCTTTACTAAAAAGGGCAGAAGAACTACAGCTCTGTGCTGCTCTTTTAATATTCTTGGGTTACATTTTGCTGAAGGACTCTGAGCCTAACTCATTGCAGCATCCTGGTATCCAGAACTGAAAACTAGTGACTCAGAGGAGATGGCCTTGGAAACTTTTCCAAGAGCTGTCTTTTCTGAACATGCAGTCAAGAGCTGGGGTGGATACCACACATCCCTCTCAACCAAGCCTCAGGCTACAGCCAGGCACGGAAAGAGCTCTTGTAGCCCTGATGGATGGGTTGATCCTAATGGACTCACTGTAGCACTTGACTATTATTGATCCCTGTGCATATTTGCCTGTCCTATTTCCCAGAGCTGTACAAGCGTAAAAGAAACATTCTGAAGTGGGTCAGTCCTTATTTCTTAGACTGAGCAAGAGAAGCCCCTCAGAGCTCAGACTGCTCCCTGGTCATCAGATCTGCACTGAGCATTGTCAGAGGGCTCAGGTACAGTTTAAACTCTCAGCCCTGAGGTAAGAGGAGGTCCTGATCCTTACACCCTTCTCTCCAGATTACAGCTCTGCAGTCCTGTCATTTACTGACCCAGTGGGGGCTGCTTTTGATAGAAAAGTAGTGTGCCAAAAGATAGTAGTTTTCTCTCAGTTTAGTGAACTGGTTTCTAAGTATAAGCATTATAACAAGTACAGATGATGGGGGGGTGACTGTGTGACAGAGAATAAGAACAGAGACGTTGGGACTACAGCACCAGTAGGTCTGTAGGTTGGCTCAGTCATCTTCTGTGACTGTCTTCAGCATAATCACACTTATCTGAAGTGTGAAGAGTGGGAGAATTGGTAAAACAAGACAAAGAGGGAGAAAGTCGTGAACTAGATCTGTTTGCTGACTCCTCTATGTCACTCATCTGCAGCATGATTTCTTGGCTGACCTTATGTTAAATCTAATTTGACAGGGCTGAGGTTGTATTAAGTGAAGCCATCCCTCTGCTGCATACTTGAAGGAGAGGTAAATGTTTAGAAGTTAAGGTGGGGAAGCATTGGACTGGGATAGGACTGTATGCAACCTTGTGCTCCTTTTGAACTCCTTGCTGCTACAGATGCCTACAACCATGGCAGCAAATTTCCCCTTTCCATCTGCCGTAAGAGGTGTCCCATTCAATTGGGCCTGGGTCTGACCAGGGTGACCTATGCATTCCTGACCTCCCGACCATTCAGCGAGGCCACACATCCTGAAAACCTCAGTACAAAAGACAGCTATCAACTCCCTTTGCTTAGCAACATTCATTACCGTGAGCACATCAGCCTGATGTTCTGCACTGAGGACTGACTCTTGAATGCAAAGTGCAGTTCAAGGTCTCTGCCTTAACTCCCGAAGTCCTTTGCAGCACTGGCTTGATCATTCCCACAGGACAGCCCTGTTGCAAAGATGTAGTGGTAAAATGTGGGGTGATAGGAAAGCCTCTGTCGGGACTTCAGGGTTGTGGAAGCCAGACATGTTGGGATCCTGTCATATGTAAATGGTGTTCCCTGAGAGTTTCTTCTTGGGCTCTCTCTTTTGCTCATATACATATACACATAACAAAAAACCTTAAAGTCTGCCCCAGATATTCCCCGTGTGAAAGAAAAAAAAAAAGGGTAACTGATGCCCTTGTTCAAGTTTATAGGTGTTTCTAAAGCATTTGAATGCAACTGTGATGGGGCAATAAAAGTACCTAAGGAGATCTCTAGAGAAGCCCAAGTTTAAAGTACAGAATCTGCTAGCCTCTGAGTCCATGAGTGATGTTGCATCTATAAATCAAATTGCTCCAGCCAGCCCCTTTGGAAGGAAACCATGCTGTAAAGCAACATTCAAACCTGCAGACTGTGACAAAGCAATAAATTCAATCCTCAAGAATTTGCTCTCAGAAGCCCTATTGTACCTACTATCTTGCTAATGAGTGAGTCTCTAACTCTTAGAAATAATCAGGTAAGAAAAGACTCTCACTTTTAATATGGTATAACTTGACAAGACTTCTGTGTTCATGCAGGAAGCAGGAGTTGGAGATTTTCTGAACATGTGGAGGGTAACTGGAGTCCCCTTTTCATTCCATGTTTTAACAGATAATTGTGCCTTTCAAGAAGAATAATAATCTATTTCATTTGAATACAACAGATCTCTGTAACAGAATTAGGGGGAAAAAGGTCAATTCCTATACTTGGAGAAGCAATGGGAGTGGTGCTGTGGAGACCCATTTTCCATTTCCAGCTATTCCAAATGTAGAATGTTACCCTCTCTTCTTTTCTCAACCTGCATCTGTCCTTCCCTGCTCAGTGTTTGGTAGCCCTTCTTGATCAATATGTATGTATTTCTTGTTTTAGTCTAAATGAGCTGTGTTAGCTTAAGTAATGAAAATAATAGGGTTTATTGTTTATACATCTACTTCTGGTTGCCCCTTTTGTCCCAACTGGTAAAATGGTGGACAAGGTAACTTGGGCACTGATATTTTTCACTTGCCACTCCCAGGGCTTCAAAAATTGTGATAGACTAATTCTAGGGGAAAAAAAGATAAAACCAAAACACAGAAGAAATTTCTAGGAGTTCTTAGGAAGAGTAACATAACCCCAATAATCAGTTTAACTGCTTGGTTTCACATTTTAGAAAAAATTGTGCTTATCATTACTTGTTTCAATGTTGTTGGCTGGAATAGATGATGATATTTCCTAATGATCTAAAATTGCTGAAGAATATCAGATAACTATTAGAGAATTGCACTGGTAATTTCTGGTTTATAGTAAAAGACTATGCTAATTAAGATCTAATCTTTCATTCATAGATACTCTGTTTGATGTCCTTCAGTCTCATCGTAGTGGCAATTGTTACCTGTAGTCCCTAGTTCAGTGGCTTTTTACTCTTTAGTAAAGAAAAAGGTTAGAAAAATTCACCGTCTGTGATGAGCTGTGAGAACAGAGCCAAGTACGTTTTAATTACTGAAATCAAGGAAAGATGTATTACAGGATAAAACTTTTCTCATTCTTGAAGAAATGTGAAATAGTTCCTTTTATTTTTCCTAAAATCACTTCAGATTTATGGCTTATTTGTGGAGACTTTCAGGCTGTGCTTTATTAGGTGGAAAATATGGTATATCTCTGCAGCTTCAGAGGGAATTAATCCACTTTTCATAATTTCACAATACTTCACAATATATATACAATGCCGGATGTGGAACAGTCACCAAAGTTTGGGAGAATTCTCTGGCACTTATTCACACTTTTAATTTCTTCCTGTTATAGCCTTAATATTACACTCCAGAATGATCAACTTATACACAGTAAAATCTAGAAATGAAACAGAAGGTTATAAAGGTAATTCAAGTTATTAAAAAAAAATAATGCAGACATGGATTAAAGAGCTGTACTTTCTCTTTTCCAATAAAATATTTGAAAGCCATGTTATCATCTTCCTGTGGAGCTGTAACAATTTTGGCAACAGTGAAGAGTTACTCTATACTATTTATGATAACTTATTTTTAAATAACTGTTAACAGCTTCCTCAAACACGTGACACTGGTGATTGTTAAGACTCCAGATGCACAGTTCATGTATGTATTGAGATGAGACCTACATGAACAATACTCTTATCTTGTATTTTGAGTAATTATGGAAATTTGCCTGAACAGAAAAGCCAGATTTCATTTTTTAATATAAATGTAATTACTTGTTATGTTACATCTTAGGATGTAGTACTGTTCTCAGGCTTTCATTTTGCTATAAGCAAACCGTTTCTTCCTGAATAAGTGTGTAACATACCATGGATTACTCTTGGTATTTAGTCTACTTACTGCTAGGTATCTCCCAACAGAACCTTAATGTCACATGCATGCCATAGACTATGATTTGCTTACACAATTGGGACTATGGATTAAGACTTGTAATTAATTACAGTTGTTTCCTATCCATTTTGCAGTGAGAATATCTGGAAGAGCTGAGCTCATTATTTGAGTCCCAATGCCTATGAATTCTACCTTTTTATTTACACTTGTCTGTCTTGTGTTGGAAACCAGCAGTGGGGCAAGTTCTTTCAGTGTTAGCATTTCAAGTCTTGTCATATTTTCCCCTGGGAAAAAACATAGCAGAGGTGTATTCCTAATATTTACTGGCGTACTACTTATTTGAGTCAGGCAGATGAGTACAGGTATATTCTAGTGAAAGAAGGAAATAAAGAGAAGGAGAGAGGAGATGACAAGTAATACCTGACATCACTCTAGTAACCTGACTCCAGTGTCGCACTCAGGAAGCAAAGACCGGCAGACAGTACTCATGGATTGCTCTGACTACCACAGAAAATGCAGCCATCTCTAGGGAAAACTGGATACTTCATACAGACAGCAGGCCTTTGGGTCTGGTTTTGGCAGCTATTTGGGAAAACCCTGAGAAATCCTGCCACCAGACCAAAACTATATTCTTGGGCAATATTGTGCCCTTTGGAGAGAAACATCCTTTCTGAGCATTGTGGGTATATCCTGAGCCACAAACACCTCTTTGAAACCACCTTAATCCTCATTACAGCATACAATATTCTTCTGCAATAAGATAAAAGTAAACCTTTGTATAAAGTTTTTTTTTCCTGATTCTTCTGGGATTGGGTGAGAGAGGAGAAATAAAACTGCATTTCAGTTGCATTGAGATATTATTCTAAACTGTTGTGTGATGGAGAGGTAGGAAATGCCACCTCAGTGCTGTCATTTGCTCCATCAGTTGAACAGTTGTCCCAAATGATGGCTAATCAGAGATAAAGCAGGCACCAGCAGTGCAGTTTCAGTATTGCAGCTCCAGCACATTTGCAAGGGAAATTCAGATCGACAGGTGGTCCTTACCTTTGGCAGAAGGTCAAAAGAATATCACAACTTTCTTATCTCCATGCATTAGCTGCCAAAAGTGGAGGGAACTGGGGAAAATATCTGAGTTTTTGTAGCATTAACCCATTATAAAAACAGAGATACACTTGCAGGGATTTCTGATGTTTCCAGAATTTTAAAGACTGCAAAATTAGCCTTTTTTTCCCCCCCACAGAGCAGAGTTGCAGTTTAGAAGTTTGTTCTACAAAACTCCATGACAAAGCTTTATACCTATTAAAAAGGTATTGTGACAGTGTTTTTAACATCTTATTTTGCAGAATGAAAAGGGTTTTTGAACTATAACTTTTGTTGATGCTCATCTTCTATATAGTTTTCCCTTTACTCAAGTCCTACAAAAGTGCTTATTTACTCGGTAACACCAGTAGTTCAGGTGAAATGATGATTGATCGTTACAACTGTCAATGTCAGGTTACTCAGCAGTGTTACTGGATGCCAAGGTTGGGATTCAGATGCAGATTTCTGACATGCCTGCTTGTAAGGGTTGGGGCTTGGAGCATTAAAGCAGCCCATTAGCAAGATCCCTAAATCAGATCAGATCAGCTGTAGGTTTTCCCAGTCTGAATGAATCATGCTGAGCTATCTTTGGTGGTAATATCCAGATGTCATTCCTTGGTGATCTATGAGAACAAGAGAGAAGTTTTGACCCTGCGGGCTGGGTGCAGTTGGTGCTGTTATATTGACAAAGTATTAGTGCATGCTTCTTCCCAGGGAACAAGCACATCTAGTCAGGTGTCTGGTCCTTTTCTGTCCTGGAGACTGTGTCTGAAACAGGTTGACAGTGGATACAGAAATCCCCAACTGCTTGGTATGCCACCTTCTGATATGCAGCAGGATTTGCGTGGTTAATAAAGTGGTTGCAAGGACTCTTAAAAATAATTTATTTAAAATGTAATTGAAGGGAAAATAATTAGATTATTCTCAGCTGATGAGCCAGGACCCTTCTTTATGGAAAATTATTTTCTATGTTCAACAATGAGACACATAACAGAACTAAATAAACATTCTAAACATTCCCTTTCTTTTTACAACTGCAGTTCTGTCTCATTCATAGCACTGCTGCACAGATGGACAAGGGGGACACAGAAAGTAAAAGTGGTTAATTAAAAGAAGGAAAAATCAGAGAGGGTCAGGAGAGGCATACTGATGTGACTGATGAGATAACTTATACTCTCAGTGGTGCACGATTGTAGTAAGTATTGCAGTTAAATTTGTTTTTTGAAAATACTTGTCACAACTGTCACAGCTAACTTGGGCCCTCACCTGAATTTCAGCTGTAGATGAATACAGGTAAACATCCCCTTGGAATAGAAAAGGGTTTTGACTCCTGCTGCTTTGCCTGTGAGGGGTACAGGGCAGGCCCCAGTTTAATTTAAGCCAGAACTTTAAGTATTTGTAGTGGATGCCACAGTTTGAAGCTGTAATGAAGATGTACTTTGTAACTTCTTTAAGATACAATGTCATTGAGTGTGGGTAGTCAATGACCCCACTGGAGAAACGACCAAGTTACTTGCATTTGATTGTGGGAGAAACCTAGACCTGCCTAGAACTGCACACGGGATGTGTCTGTGGACCCATGTGCTCCACAGAGTGAGGTTGCAGCAGGGCAAGAGTGGTTTTGTTGTAGTGATGGTGATGTCATGCTAACTGGCACCCTGGCACCCAAGATAGCTGTGCACTGCAGACCAGGATCTAGGGTGGTTGCAGCTGAGCATGGATTTTTTTTGAGCAGAGGGTTAAAGCACAGCCAGCTCAAGGCTTTCCAGAATTATTTCATTCTTGTGCACATAGAAGAAGAATGTGGTCTGCTGTGCAGGGACAGATCTTCAGTGCCACCCTCCCCTTCTTGCTGTTCCAGTGCGCTCCACAGACCCAGAAACAGAGTCCTTCCTTGTGCTCTCTTTCCCCTTCGCTCCCTGTCCAGAGCTATCTCCAGGACAGCAGGTAACAGAGCCAAGCAATTGAAAAATTCTTTCTGCCGTGATGCTCTGCCTCCAGCCCGGCCCTAGGATGTGTGTGCAGTTGCTCTGCTTCTGCAGCTGAAGCACGTGGATGCTCTTTCTCGCCTCCTGCCCCAGTAACCAGGGAGGAAGGTGACAAGCCAGGCACTTAGCAGGACTGAGTGCTGAAGTAGTGAGGCCACATCTGTCCTTCGTGGTATTATGTTATGCCCCATACAATGTTGTTCTCTGTTTATGGTCAGGGATGCAATAAAGGCTGTGCACCCATAGTGATGGGTGAAGAGTTGTGCCCCAGGGTAGCAGTTGTACTTCTCTGACCTCATTCCCTTAGCTTCTTGTCACTGTCACACTGACCTTAGTCACTGAGTGAAAAGATCTGGGGGTTGAACACCAAACTGTGTGCAGGTTGTGGTGGAATTGGTCTTTAGAGGAATTGACAAATCCTTTCTGGTAAAGGATAAAGATTTGTGTTCGGTCTTTCCAAATGCTGCTCATCCCCTGCTCCTGTGAATTTCAGAGGCCCTGCAGCCTTATTTATAGCTGCCTCCTGTCTTGTATGAGTTTCAGTCTGATTTTAAATTTCTCACCCAGGTGGTATTGTTGTTTCTCTTTGGAAATTTTTAATAAATCCAGGTATCTTTACATCCATTCTTACAGACAATTTCTCTTTGAAGAGAAACATGACTTTCAAACAACTGTTTAAAAATAACAGGAAAGTTTATTGTTATTGATGAATTCTGGGTGCAATTTTCTTAGCTGAAGTGAAACAACTGTTTTTTGAGATCTACAGGTGGAATCTGTGAGCAGACCAGATAAGCTTGAGTTCCAGTTTATCAAGTTGGAGGTAAATCTTCAGTCTGCATCTCTCACACTTCTTTTGCTTTTTTTAGGAAACATAATCAAGGTAATTGGCATTTAACAATCAGGTTTTAGGATCTTGACAGTTCTGCAATGTGGTTTCTGTCACTGCTCTGGGAAAGCAAGACTGAGGAGGAAATGGAAGCTATCATGTCATGTGGATGAGTAACTGGCTCAGACAGAGGTTCCTTTGTATCAAGGCTTGAAGCCACACTGCTGTCTTATTACAGCCTGTGGCTATTGCAATAAAAAGCAGGTGCAGAAGAGAAATAGGGGAAATGGGAATTTTAGCTGGTTTTTATATGCTAGCACCCATTTTTTTAAAGCTATTTATAAGTTTTGAATATATTTGAATTCTTCAAATCTTAGTACAAAACTGACAGAAGAGATTTTGTTTTCAGCATAATTTTCTCTACCAGCAATCTCAGCATGAAGTAGATTTTTAGCAGTCACTGTTGGCTCTTTGTATCACTCTTAATTGTACACAGGTAAATATTTAGCTCTTAGGAAAGTGACTCAGCTGTCCTAGGTGTTTGTAGCTAAATATTTGTGTTCTTTTAACCAAGAAAAAAATATCCAGTACCCATTTTAAATACTTGCCATGTTTTAAAACATAATTTGTTTTTGAAGAACAGCATAACAACTGAGTACAGATTTGAACATAGAAATATATCCACCAATTCTCCTTGCTATTGGTTTGACAAGGTAAAATCTTCAGGGAAGTGGCTTTATGTGTTTAGCTTCTCATTCAATTCTTGATTGCTGTTTGTTTTATTTAAGCTCATTTATGTCTTTGATAGGAATAAATTGCAATGGGAATTAATTACAGGTTCAGGACTAGTGTCCCTCAGATGTCTCCACTGTTTTTCAGGCAACAGAGAAGTGCTTTCTTTTGCAGAATCTGTCCCGGGCTACCATGTCTGTGCATGCTACAGTGCAGAATTTGTGTTTTTCAGATAGCTGTGTAAGTTGCTGTTAAAAGTCTGTAACTACACTTTGATATTTTTTGAAAAATGTATTTAGGAGTAGCAGCTCATGGATCTTCACAGAGACCAATCCTAACTTCAGATCTCTGAGCAGACTCGGGTAGTTTTGTTGTAACATGTGACTGTTTAATACTGAAGCCTGTAAATCTGCTTTAGATAACTGATTACCAGGGTGATCTCCTCTATATTTCCTTAGTAACTAGATGCAGCAGGCCATGTGGATGAAAGAGGTGGTGACAATTCTGCAGTATTGTCCTCTGACATTGATAAACAAAATTCAGCTTCTCATCATTGGTCCTACAAAGGATTAAAATGTTTCTGTATGCTGATTTTTGAATGCATAGCTCAGTTGATGTGGGTTATTTTTCAAAGGTGTCATAACCGAATTTGTAGACTTTTATTGGGAGCTTATCACTGAGTTACCTCAGGCTGGGCAGAAATATCAGTGCATGTTTTTGACAAAGCCTCTGTTGTATTTCCATGTTTATATTTCCACGTGTGAAACAGGGGTAAACAATGCCATCCTCTGCACTGCTGGAAGGTTGGTACTATGCTTTGAAAACACTGAACAGGCGTAGTAGAAATTCTTTCACCTCTGAATGTCAGGATGTCAGACCTCAGCATCATTTGGCAACAGGTCTGGGCAGAGAAACCAAAGCATTTCTGAAATTCTTTGCTTTCCTCCAGTAATATATGAATAAGCCTAAAAATAGTTAAATAATTATGAAAAAGTCAGAGTTGTCTGTGGCTGTGAACTGTTTCAGTAAAGCCCATGTGAAAAACGGTGTCTCTGGTTCTGACACAGTAAACTGAAAAATTATGAGTTCTGTTGCCTTCCCCATGGAGTATTTAAAAATGTCTCATGCTGGAGTATTCCAATAAGAAAGGTAGACGGCAGCATATTTGAAATGATTGTACTCACAGCAACCATGTTCTCTCTCCTATGCTTTTTATACACTATAAAATACAAACTTCAGTGTTATTTACAAAATGTCATTATTTTTATTGTATAACAACTCTGGGAAATGTGTTGAATTGCAAAAAGTTTGTCAGAGAAATACTTGTCATCTTCTGTGTCTCTGGCACTATTTTAAAAAATAGTAGTAATAGAAGTTTATTGACTGAGCTGTTAGTAATATGTACTGTGATATTAATCTATATGAAAATGCTTTTATGGTCCAGGGTTGTCCTTCCCTGATATAAAAACTTTATAGGTACCACTTCTAAGATGTGCTTCTCTTTATATCAATGCCATCTCATTTACATGCCTAGCATTCTTGAAATAATAGAAAGATCCCAGTCAAGGAAAAAAATAATAATCAAAGTAAGCCCCATTTACTTGTGCCTACATATGTCTCAAAATCTTGAAAAAGTTTTTTTTATCTCTTGGTAGCTGTGAAATTAGAGGTATGTTACTAATAGGTTAAATCATAGCATGGAGTGAACATCATTGATTTCAATGTTTATTCTCCAGTGCTGTTTGGCAATAGCTGCTATATCTCATATACACACTGCGTAGGAAGTTTTAAGACAACTGGTACTGCTAGAAATTCTGCCTGTCAAATTTGTCATAGTTTATTTAATTATAAGTATGAAGAAGAAACAACCTAGTAGCTTTTCACAGTCTCTCCCTGCTCCGGTAGATGGGTATTAAAGCCAATTCAGTCTGTTTCCTGATTGCTTCAGGCTACAGAAAATTGTTCCCCAGGGAAGAGAAGTAAATCAGTTATGATCTTTAGTATCTCAGAGGGAGATTAGAGCCACCACACTGGTGAAACAGCAGTAGGCTTCCTCTGTGTAACTGATTTCACCTTTAATCCTGCCATTGATTGAATATTGCTAAGAATGCTGACACACATTTTAAGGTCAAACTGATGATGAACACCCCAGGCAAAGGAAGTTATTTACACAAAAAGGTAAAGCCAAGCCTTTAGCTTTACTATTTCAAAAAAGCAGTAGAACATCTACCTTGGGAAAAAAAAAATAAATTATTCCAATTTCAGCCATCAACCTTTCCCAAGTTTTTGTAAGGCTGTTTATCACAGTGGCATCTGAGTATCTTTCCGGTAATGTGGAATGTGGAAAGTCTTTCGTAGTCTTCATTGAATCTATCTTCTTTCTTTTCCAGGTGAAAATTCTCCTTAATGTGAGACTTTTACTCTCTATCTGTTGATGTTAATTTCCTTTTAGTGTTAAGTAGAGATAAGACAAGAAGTAGTGTTAAATTTGCAAGACTCATTTTATGGCAGAAAGTTGTTTTATAGGAAATGAAAAAAAGTTTTCTAGAAAAAAAAATTTGCATCAGCTACTGCTGAATCTCCTCTCTTTGTCTGTTATTTTGATTTTCATATCACAGCATGATTTTTCATTAGGTTTTGGGTTTTTTTTAGTCAGTTAAAGATAATTTTTCTGTCTCTGCTGGATTGGAGAGCCCAAAACTTGCCTGGCTTGACACCTTTGTGTAATTGTATGCAAAATCTGTGTGTATTACAGCTGTTGGGAATTACTATATATAGTACTGTGGTAGACTGTGAAAAACACAATGTCTTGATATAGCTGCAGGTGTGTTCTAGCACAAAAAAGTTTCTTATTTATTTTATATTGGTGCTTATAAACTGTTCTGGTTGTTGAGAGTCTCATTTGCCTTGTAATATGAATTAGCCAACCCCTGGATGGACAGTCAGGGTGATGTCTTCTGCCTCGTGTGTTTATATAAGGTATGTAGAGCTGTTTATTTGTTACCTTGCATAACACTTGATTACGTCTGAAGACCTTGGTCTGGTGAGAATCTGTAAATCCACCTGGCAAAGATAAATCTCCCCTCTTTTGTTACTCTTTCAGGATTTCATATATCCAGCTGTAAGATGATTTGTTTCTGGGCCTTCACGCTTGAAAAGAACATCACAGGTTTTCTATCATAGAGTTTTCATCTAGAGTGAGGATTTGTATTTCATTTCTGTAATTACGTGTTCCTGTCTCTGGAATACAGGAGATCTGATCTGTTGGGTGATCTGGGGCAAACCACAAGACTGTTTCTCTTCCCAAGTGGTACGTACGCTGCTTACTTATACTGAAGGTTGTTGGGGGCAAAAACTTGGAGCCAGATCTTAAAAAGACTTCAAACCATCTGGGAATTATTTTAATAACATATTAAAGATAATATAAAACAGAGTGGGACTTAGAGAGACATGCAGGATTAATACCTGGATTGGTTGGAGAAAAATTATCAGACTCAACCAAAGTTAGGAAAGCACAGTAAATAAGAGGTAGCCTGGTTTTAAATGAGCTTTGTTGTTGCTTATTGATTGGGACAACTTTGTGCTTTCTTCATGTGATCACAGCATTTCTCAGGAGGCCTTTGGTTGGCTTAGGTATCCCATCTGTCTGTACCTTAACACACTCTCCCAGTTTGTTGCTCTCTACCTAGGACGTATCTCACATGATACTGCTTGATGCCAGATATACTTCATCTGTAGCGTACGTCTGTGTCCTTTGTTGTCTTTTAATCCCACCATTGATACTCATCACATTGTGGGAATCCTGTCAGCTACTTCTGTGTGTGGGAGCATGGTTGCATTAATACCAACAGAGTCAGAGCTGGTACATGGTCAGCTTTGGCCGTGCCTCCCTGATGGCTGTCCTGATCAGGGCTTGAGCCTGATCTAGTCAGCAAAGACCCAGCAACCTTTCTGGCTGTGGTCACACCACGCTGAGTCCTGGCCATGACTGCAACTAGCAGCTAACTTGCAGGTCTGGGCTCATGTAAGACCTGACATCCACACTTGAGCTTTTAGGGAAGAATCAAGAGAGACGGGGACCAAATGCATCACTGTGTGCCTCCAGTGGCAGTGGTCAGCAGGCACTCGGGGTCCCTCCAATACCACCAGCTTTTCCGAGTGGTTACATCCCAGCCCGTGGCAGCAGGTATGGCGATGCCTCTACAAAGGGATGCAGAAAGGGCTGTCATGGAGGTCAGTGTTTTTGTTGACCAGTGCAGACCAGAAACCTGTTCCTGGGTTCAGGATGATTTTGTCTCTGCAGAGTCAAAGGACACCCAACAAAGCTGGCATTAACCTCAGGGGCTCTGGGGAGCAGATAAAGCCTGAGTCCTTTCTCCCCCTCACACAGTGGATTAGTTGGATTTGCTGATTCACTTCGCGTAGTGCAAGCCTCAGACCCCTTCCCCCTTCTCCTGCCTCCTGCTGGGATAAGGTTTTATGCCAAGTTCTCTGCTTGCACCTCCGGACTGCGGGAGGGTCTGAGGGTGCGGGGGGAGCAGCTGTTTGTGCCCGGCAGGCAGGCAGGGTTTGTGCGGTGCCTTGCCAAGAGGTCTGCAAAGCTTTACGGTGTTGCACCATTTTTTTTAAAGCAGTCACTATGGGAGTATATGCTCTTCGTATTATAGCCTTTTCTTGATATTTTCCTGACTTACTTCGTGCTTGTTCCCTTTCCCAAGCATTTCTCTAGTTTAGCCACAAGGTGCCATCAGTAGACACTTCTACACCAGTATTGCATCCACTGGAGGTAGAGAAAGACAAGCAAAAAATCCCTGATGTTACGTAGAGGGAAAGGTTGATTAGTGAAAACTGTAAGCAGAAGGAGATAAAAATATAAAGCAAAACACACTGAGTAAAGGCAGCTTGAACTGTGTGCACCTTGCACATTTTATGCTGTTGCACTGACAACCTAATTAGCTCAGATTTTATTTTTTTTTTTAAATTATTTTAATACTTAGTGCCCCTTATGACAATGACATCAAGCAGTGTTCATGAATCCTTCTGTTCTATTATGTTTACTGCTGTGAGAGGACAAATCAGAAGGCATGGTCTGTGCCTCTGAGCATTTCCCATCTGATCTGAAGGAGGAAGTACATCAGGGGAAAATAATTGGAAAACGAAGAGCGAGAATAAAAGTTATAGGAAGAGTAGACTTTCTAGACCATCTTCATGATTCTGAAATAGTATTTCCTGCTGACCTTTTGTCTGCCCCTGTCAGATGGCTATTCACGTAGACAGATCTGGAGGAAAGAACTGACAAAGCAGGTAACAGTGAATTTACAGAACAATTCTGGAAGGAGTCATGCTTGAAGAATAGCAAACAGAAAAGGAGGCCTGGGACACACTTGTAAGACCAGCAGCCGAGCTAGCAGAGACAGGTGTTGTTTACAGAGCAGTACAAGTATTTCAGTATGTGATGCATCTGCAGAGTGGGCAGTTATTTTCTTACAGGCTAATCTTTGCAAATTGGGCTGTAGATTCTGGAAAAGCCATTTATACTGACTGGAAAGCAGAGGACACAAAAAGATTTTCCCAGCAGGTATTATATTTTTGCTGTGTGGCAACATGGGTGGTAGGGGCTGATTCCCACTAGCCTGGAAAGGAACAGATAAGATGTGAGTAGGTAACGGTGCACGTGGAAGAAATTAGGAGGATAACAGTGATTTTGGAGGGGCTACCATGCACAAAAACATCAGTGTTAGAGCAATGAGGTGTATGGGAAAGCTTTGGAGGAATGTGGGTCTATGATTGGAAGTGAGGCATGTCTTGCCTTCTTGGATGTGAGGAACTTCTTCCTAATTGCATTTCTGACTGCCTCTGGTACAGAATAGTTTGTTTGCAGAGTTTCCTTTTTGGCTCCTTACAAATTGACCCATTTGCTTTACTTTGTGTGTTTTTAATTTTCCTTTGCAAAATATCCACAATTTGGGCTCATTTGGTGAATTAATATTAGTGTTTCAATAAGGCTGCTATCAGTCTTTATTTTACACTAAATCTTTCTTACAGGTTTTTCTTTTTCCCTCCTCCTCTCTATGACTGATAGATATAATTTCAACAGTTTGACTAACTGCCGTGTTTTAGAAAAGGCAGTAATTTATACTGATGTAATGGCTGTGATAAAAATCATTTGTGTGCTGATTTTATAAATTAGGTAGGAAATGTGAGTGCCTCTGAAAAATGAAGTGCTACCACATGAATTCCAGTGTTGTTAATGCTTCATACCTTTCTGCTTCATTAAACCAATTTCACGGGGAGATGAGTTAGAGGAGGAAGCTGTGCTGCTTAAGAGACGCAACAATGGTTTATTGAAAGAAATGGGAATAAGATTAAATTAAGTGCTACTTGAGAAATATGGAAATACAAAAATATTCAAGCTTATAGATGGTGAATTCAAAAATATGATAAGTTGGCTCTTTCATACCCAAAGAACTGTCTCATCATAACTGCAAAGGCTGAATTCACAGGCTACTAATTAATATTGAAGAGTTTCTCAAACCACTCTTATAAATGAGTCAGAGTGCCCTAGAACTAATTTATAACTATTTCCTTTTGGAAATCAAGACAACTTAAAATGCTGCTTTCAGTACATTCCTATCTTGGCTGCTAAATCCTTTTAAATTATTTCTGCCATATATTTTAAATTTATTTATTATTTCACGTTTCATTTATCAGCTGAATTTAAAGGGAATGAAAAAGGTGTAAGATTAAGAAGCCTTCAGGTCTGGTAAGATCCTTCTAATTTAGGATAATGATCCAAAACAGCCTAAAATATCTTTTCTGACCACTTTTGATCTGGATTCAGCTGCATTGAGACCAATAAGTTTCAGTTACATTTATATAAGATTTTTTTTCTGATTGAGGCTGTGGAGTATGTAACTTAAGAAAGAACATATTTGTGTCCACAGAATGCCTTGAAGATCAGGTAAGATCCTAAAGGAAGAGGTTAATTGATTTTTTACCACTTCCATAAAATAGCTGAAACTATTTTTTCCCTTTCCCTTCTCTCCCTTGAGGACTAGAAGTTTTCATTCTCAAACTACTAAACCCTATTTGTTCTGTGGATGGTGGAACATGTAAATACAAAAGGAGTAATTCATTAAATAAGAGGCTTATGCATACACAAGTTTTAAAAAATGCATAGTTTCAAAGCACAACTGAGAGGCTGCCGTTTTACCCCTGATTCACAATGAGAACTCTGTGTACAAGTGACCCAAGTACTGGGATTTGGTCCAGCTCTCAGATTAGCACAGAAAACACGTAGAGACATGGATGTCACCCATCCCCCTCCCACTAATGATAATAGGAGCTCAAAATGTGCTCATCGGGAATGTGTGTAGGGTCTTACTGATAGAAGCATATGCATTGCTACCTTCTGCTTGGAGAGACCATGTTTCTGCTCATGTATGATGATGGGTGCATCATCTAACATTAGCACTATTGCACCATTGACACTTGCTATCTATATGCTTTCATTTCAAATAAATCACTCTATGAAATAGGATAATATGCCAGACAGCTTTAAGGCTGGATCTTGCCAAGTGCTCTCAATTCCCAATGGGTGGTAATCAGAGCTGAGGACACTTAGCCCTTCTCTGGATCGGTTCTAGTAGCAAGTAAGTAATATTACAATGCAGCTCATTTCAGTACTGGCAAGGATCTTCTTAATAAAGTGCTGGGCACCATCCAGTCCCAGTGCTGCCAGATGACTTTAGCAGGATTTGGCACCATATAGGATTGGTCTGTAAGATGTAATTAGCAATTCAACTCATCTGCAAGTGCAGTGCATAGGGTATACAACTTTTTTTTCTCCCTTTCTTAAAAACCTGTTTGTTAAGGAAGGAAGGAGGAAATAGAATAGGAATAAAAATGAAATTTCTGTTGGTGGAAAAATTCTGAGAGACCAAAATATTTGTCACCACGTATAACAATTGGAATTTAGAATTGGTGAGTTTTTCTAAAAATACATATTTGTTTTCACCTTACAGAAATAACATGCTTCAACAATTTTCCAGAAAAACAAAAGGAACCTGTACATCTCCATTAGGATTTGTACTACAGGTGTATCTATTTCCAAGGAAAAAGTGTGCTTTGAACTAGCCATAGTTACACAAGACCCATATGGCTTATCCTTTGAATCACTCATTCTGTGATGTTCTCCCTCCTAACTGTACCAGAATGTTTTTCATTCTTGTCCTTTCCTTAATCTTTCACTTCTAGCTTGCTTTTTAATCTCTGCTACTCTGTCTGTATCCTGCACTGTGTCAAGTGAATGTAACTTGTTTTGAGTTCAGAAATACAAATGCTTTCCACTTTCCCTTTGCTCTGCTCCAGGTGTGTGTAATGCAGCAGATAAACGTTGACAACATATTGTCTTTGTACATGTTGGGTTTACTGCAAGTATTGAGAACAAATTGCATAATAAATTCACATAGTGAATACTGGAGAAGAATTACAACAAAGATCTAATAATGAGTAATTGAAGCTGCCCACAGTTAGTAAAGTATTTAGTTTGTTGAGACACTTAAAAAAAGTATCTTATCTATGAAAAATAACTGTTTATTTTGCCTGCATGGATTCTTCAACTGTATTCTTTTTTGTATCAATATGCATTTTGAATCACTCCATCAGAAGAAAATGAAAAGTAGTTTGTTTTACAGTGGCCACAAGATTTTGACACATTATGAGACATCTCGTTCCTTTAATCCCTGAGTTAGTTGTGCAAGTCTCACTTCCTAGTGTTTTTCCTACCCCCAATTATATTATTACCCTGGCTGGTTTAATTTGGAGGCTTTCTAGAGTGCAAATTCTGTATGGAGGAATTGCGTACCAGCTATTGTTAGAAATTACATACAAGTCTGTGGACCAGCTTTGCTGTGGAAATGTAATTAGTTTGTATCAGAAACATTTTGGAGTTGCTTCTATATTTCAGATAACGTGTATTAATTTTAAAGATTTAATGGTGGTGCATAACTAGGTAGAGAAGTAGAGCTTTGAAAACAAATAAGACATTTCCAGGATTTCAGGCTCTTTTAGAGTAAAAATGAGATATTTGTAGGTCTTAAACATGTATTGACAGAGAAAAGCCATGGTAAAATTGAATATTAGTCTTCTTTTAAAGCGATACTTTGAGAAAATGAGTATATCTTGAGTGATACAGGTAAATGCACACTGTACAAGTGTTCTAGACTATGTCTGCACTACTAGACCTGGTAGCATAGCAGTTTCCCTGGAACAGGCACAGACTTCAGCTGCACAGACTTGATCAGTCTGCCACAAGTCATGCTGCTTGTGCTCCCAAGCTGCCTTCCCATTGAAACCATGACTTAGTAGGCAAAGGGGCTGGAGCATCCTTTATGTTGCTTTGACTTGGTTCTTCTCTCTCCTTACCAATTGCTCTCACCCCTACCAAGTGAATAGTTTGTGCAAAGATGTAAGGTCCAAAGCTCTGCTTTCTTACTCCCCGCCAAGCAGGTAGTAGCTGACCACTGTCATATTAATGATTTCTTATCCTCAAAGCTATGAATGAGGGACTGGTTTGTTTTGCACAGTGAAAATATGAGGGTTTGGTATGTTCAGATCACAGAAAATCTGAACACAATGAAACGCTTTATTGGCTCATGTCTAGGTGAGTCTCATGCACATCTCTTGTAGAGTTATGAAATTAAACTCTCCAGAGTGCAAAACAAAAGTTTGAATAGTTCTGTGACACTGCTCAATGGCTGGTAAAAAATCATCTGCTTATTGAAGCTGGATGCTTGATGCCGTAAGCGGCACTTTCTGGAATGTTTTGTTCACTCACTGAGCATTTTGAGCTTTGGAAGTGACTCATGAGCACAAATCCCAGTACATTTAGCATTTTTTGCTTTAGATTGTGTGTTTCCAACACCAAACATTTGTTGGATTTTCCTGTCAGAATAGCAATCTCTGATGTGTAGATTCAAGTGCCAGCATTAGAACAGACTGGTAAAAAAATCCTCTGCCTGCTATCAGAATGGAATAAATTCTTTTATTTTGCTATCCCCCATTGAGATATAAGCTCAGACTATTGAAAACAGCATCTAAAGTTTTAAACTTTGTTTGACTTCACAGCCAAGATACTGGGCAGAAACTATGGGGCTGTTAATGCAGCATTTCCCCTTTAATGAGCAGAGCTTGTCCACAACCAGCTTTAGTTAATCACTCATCACCCCTGTGCTTACTAGGCTGATGATGCTGCTGGTAAAGTAGCTATAAGGTTTACCTCACTGAAGTCTTACCAGATTTCAAGCATTTTTCAATAATATTGACAATACCTGGTTAGCAGAAAAGTCAAACAGTGGGTGGAACATCCATAACAAGGAGCTATCACGATATCTCAAGTAGAAAAGAAGGGAAAACATGAACATAGAAGGGGGCAATGGTCAATACCATTTGAAGGCAGTAACATGCCCCCCATTAATTCTCACAGCCATGGGCCTGGGTTTTTCTATCCTTTCTTACTGATGACATCAGTGTTTCTTTTATATTATTGACCTGCTAGATGTCAAGAGTGGCCAAATTAGAAATGTTGTTGTCATAAATGTGTATAACTCCGGAAACGTGAGGGGAAAAGTTAGGCTGAAAAGTCAGCAGTGCAATAGAATCATTTAACTGGTGAGTGAGAAGAACTGTCCTCGATAAAAAGTAAATTAATACCATAAAAAGCAAAGCCTCTGTGCAGGATTTTTTGCAAGAGATTGCTGCTCTTTAGCTGTAGAAGTGACACATTTCACTTTTTCTGAACTTGGTGGTCTTATTTTCCCTAAATGTGCCATAGAATAAATTTTTAATATGCAGCAGTAGTGACTTGTCCTGCCTTTATTCCCATGTTCTCCTTCTGGTAGTGCTGTAAGGAGAAATACTGCACTAGAGTGTCATGCAGTGTATGACTTAACAATGTTGGGCATCTTTTTGCATGCCCAAATATGTTCTAATGCCACAAAAACATTTGCATAGAATAATGGATTTTGGATCCCCCGTTGAAATATTCAGAAAAAGTGTTTTAAGTTATTTTTAGCATCCAACTTTGTCTGTGTTGTGGAACTATAAATCTCCTTGCCTCCTTAAGACTTTCTAAGTCAAGTTGTAGCCTATGTAGTCTATTATATAAATCCTCTTAAATGAGACACTTACATTGGAAATAGTGCCAAAATATGACATCAGGAAAGTGTTGTTATAATTAATGTTTTTGCTGAGAAAAAAGGGAAGGTATTCTTAGGTTTCTTCTTCCTTTTATGGATAAGAAATATAATAATATATTACCTCATGATGGCATGATTCCAATGCAAATGGCAGAGACTGGTGGCTTATTAATAGGCCTCGCCTGTAGCAAGACTCCTTTCCCTGCTTCAGTTTGAAATTGATTATTTTAATACAGAATTCCTGAATGAAAGAGGTTCTTGGCCTTTTCCTGGGCTGTTGAATAATGTATGTGGGAGAAAGCAAATAGAAGCAGAGGGTCTCAGCTGCCAGAACAATGGACTGCGCACAGAGCTGAGGGGGCACATTAGTTTATCATTGCCTTGTCAATCCTCATAGGCTGGGAATCGTGGGATAGCCTGGAAAGAAGCAGCTGCTGAACGTGTGGTAAACTGACCGGGGCACTTTAGAGAGACGACTACATTTACACATCTGAAAACAAGATATTGATTTTCTCTACAAAGCTGGAGAGAAATAGTCATCCTGAAAATATATCTAGATCATAGCTTATTTGCAAAACCACAGTGCTTTCTAGCTGGTCCGAGAGCTGGGAGACTCCTTGTGATGGGGTTGCAAACCTAAAAATAGTCTGCATAAACTTTGCTTTTTCTCTTAGTTGATTGACTGCCCTCCTAATCCTTTTAGTGATTCATTACAAGTAAAATGTAAATGCAAGCAAGCTGGATTTGTAAACATTAACAAAAGTATTTTCTGTAAATTAGTAATTTTTTAAAGGTAAAAATATTTTTAAAGTTATGTATTCTCTCTCTGTGGGCCAAATTGATCTTGAAGATACATGTGTGTGATATCCCTGATATCACAGACTCTGTCCTTTCTCACAGAAGTAGAATTCACTTCTGAATGCCAGTTTTGGTTTATTTTGCCTCCTCAGGCAGAAGGTTTTCTTCACAGCTTTCAGAAGTGATAAAAATAAGAAAGTGAAACAGTACTTGACATAAACAAAATGAGATGATGAATTATTTTAAATTATGAAAGATTTAAAGCAGAGATGGGCACACATTTCAAGGTATAGTGATTACTACTTCTCCGAGCTGCTGATGCCTTGTTCTAGGCCAGGTTGTTATGATGCTGTTATGTGCCTGTGATCAGAATTTATGACTATTATTTCAGCTATCAGAAATCCTATTAATGACTCAGGATCTTCTCTGCTGGGTCTATAAAGACCATGTTCACAATGTGAATCACAACATGTTGGGAAGTTCCAATGGGAATAATGTGCCTTGTCAGAAAGAAAATATTCTTATCTATGTAGGTCTAATTGCAGTTCCAGATTCCCTATAGGTGTAATGACTTGGTTTGTTGTACTTATCTGCACAGCTTGGATGACAATTACAAATATGAAGACACTTGACTTCATGAGCTGCTTTCTTGATTTTGTCTGTCAAAAGCCAGGTGCCTCAGCACTTACCAGCAGGTACAATCATTGCAACTTACCATACAATATGTAGGTCTTGCAAGGGTCACACTTTGTAAAATTAACCACTTTATATTTTGATACTGAATATAATCACCAATAGTCAAAAGCCCCTTCAAACCCAGGACAACATGAAGGCATCAATTTGCCTGGGGTATTTTCAGACTATTACAGTGTTTTCCATCTGGATAGATGCAGGAAATCAGGCTTCTCATTGCTTTCCAGTCCAATATTGTGACAAGACCAATATAGGAACTAGAATAAAATAAAAAGATTTTGCTGTATCTTTTTATTATCAGGGGAAGTATAACAACTTAAGTGTGATTTGATTCCTAAATCAGCGAGCTGTATTGCAAGGTATTACAAGATATAATCACTTAATCAGGTTTCTAAGTCTGATTTTGAGAAAAAAGATAATTACTCAGGTTTTCTAATCTTAAGAGAAGCCAGAATCCTCCTGTTGATCATAATGAGAATTTAGTAATTTTAAAAGTTGTTTCATTCATGTTTAAACTTAAGACTCTAGGTATAGGCAACCATTGAGTTAATTATTTCAGAATAATGGATCAAGGCAGTTTTTGCTCTCAAAATGTGATAAAATTTGACCTCACTGAATAAGTACCCTCTTAGGAATTTGCAGTTTTCCTATAGAGGCTTCTCAAAATGTAGTAATTGTGCTGTGTGATTTCCTGACATCTCTGTACTCCGTTTTAAACTGGTAATTATGAATAGTGTCCTCATGAATAACCACATCTGCGAAAATGTTAGGTGAGACACTTGAAATCTGTGGTTAGAGAATTCTGACTAAGCAACAAGAAAGGCTGACTAACATCAGTCAAAGAGGAAGTTTATAACTTACTGGAACTTCACATTATATTTGCTTCAGAGATCTTTTCTGAACAACAAAAAGTTCAAAGTGCCCCGTCTTGCATTCCTCCCTTTGTGATTTCAGTAGGAATTTTGTGTGGGATGAGCTAAAAAGGATCCCTTTAAACTATGTAGTGAAATACAGGAAGAGTACTTGTTTATCCTCATAGCTATACATTAAAATATTCTTAAAAGATTTGGTTGAATTAATTGCACAGACAGCAAGTAGTAATGGGACAAGATGAAGTCTTAACCAAAAAGATACTGTTTAAGTATCTTCTTTCCCTATTGAAATAAATGTCAAGAATTTATGAACAAGTGACACACTGGTGTAGTTGTACTGAACACTTTTAAGACTAGCCACAAACTCTAGACTCATTAAAATTCATGACCTATAGAATGATATGGTTGTCAGCTCTACTCACTTTTCATTCTGGAGGCACATAGTATCATGCCACTTGTCAATGCAATAATCTTCTAAGCAACATGTCCCATGTTATATGTTTCTCCCTTAAATTCAAAGCAACAACTGCCCCAGAAGAGAATATTGAGGGAATACACCGAAATATAGGCAAGAATTCTCTATGTACAGATACAAGAAGAGTTATAGATCTGCTAAGTAACTGAACAATACGTATAAATTATTGGGCTGGTTTTGAGCAGCCAAGTTTTTAGAGTCTTGAGAAACGGGAGTATCTAGGGAACCTGGTACCATTAGTTAGAGGATGTTTGTGACTAGCAGTACAGACAAGATTGTTTCTATGTGCAGGAAACACTGAAAGAAATAATTGAATTACAAAGAAAGTACCAATTACAAGGAAATTATTTCTGGATGAGATGGTGGATCACATAAATGCAGTATTTCTAAACAAAATATTTCTGATGGTTTAGATGTTTTACATGTGTGTATTTATAGGGCCATGATGATAAAAATAGCCCTCAGCAGCAGACAGCAAAACACTGCTTTAGAAAGACGAAGTGTCACCGAGTAGCCAACCCCAAACCTTTCCAGGCACAAAGTCAACAGTAGTCTGTCCTAAGCCTAATCTTATAAATATAGGGTTATGAAAATCCAATATTAATTCAGTTGGATATAAATTGATTTTTTTCCTATCTTTGTTTCATACTTGCAAATTAGGCCCTTTTAAATAATTTCATACATGTCAGATGGGCTTCTACCTCTCTTATTAAGACTATCACAGAACAGTAAGAGTAAAAGCATATGTTAATTATTACCAGAAATTAAGAATGTACTTCATTGTATGTAATATTGAGCATCACACACAGCACATGATAAGTACCATAGTTCAGAAGCAGAAGAAGATAAAAAGAGCAGAGACTGTAGTTTAAAGCAGTCCCCTGAATGTGATGCTTGTTCTGTATAATCCTATGGGAATACCTCATCCAACAGTTGTTGGGTTCTGTATCTGATTACATTAAGATGAAATCTGAAAAACACGGGAACGTGTCGCCTGTTTCTTAAGAATAAATGCAGTATTCACACAGAAAGAGACAGTTACCAGTGTTCCCTAACACGTCTGAGCACTGTAAGTTGTAATGAGAGCTCATCAAACAAATTAATATAAAGCCTTGCTGAGCTGTAAAATTTCCCTTCTGTTGTTCACCTCTGGTGATTCACCTCTTTCAGGGGAAACTGTCATTTTTTGACACCTTCAAGTGCATGGAAAGCATTTTAGGTCAGCAGCAGGCCAACACAGGATTTCACAGTGTAGAGCTCTGATCCTTAAACTCCTGTTTCTCTTTGCTTCTACAAAAGTCCACTGAAATCGCAGTGTGCAGGAGTCACGAAGCAGAACTGGAGTCTGATTGCAGATGGTGTGCAAAGAGTGAGGGGAGTGTGAAGAAGACTCTTTTCCAGGAGCATGAAACCATCACTTGGTATTATTACATGCACTTTAAGTAGAGTCCATTGAATGCTCTGCAACACTGACAGGGAAGGACTGCTCTACAGGCTTATTTGGGTTGAGCAAGGCATTGCAATTTTTTGCCACTGGCTCCTCTATCTGCCAAATGAAAAGTTCTTTGACTTAACAGAATCCCAGACGTGTCTGGGAAAAACAATGAAGATGAGTTACAACACTCTCAAATAATAATTGCAGAATGCCTTGTAGCTGCCACCTTAGTCTTCTCCTAGCTGGACAAATTCTTCACTCCTCTCCTGCCTTTCCTCACTGACCAGTGCAAAAAGCTTGCTGTTCAGGGTGTCCTGCTTCACTGCTGCCACAGCAGAACATCTGACATACCCTTTCCCCTCTGCCCACTGTGAGAAGCAGAGCAGAGAACTGCATGCCTCATGCTCCCCCTGGAGCTGGCCCTGGATTGCTAAATTCCTGCAGCATCACTTGCTCACAACTGTTCCCACACAAGAGGCTTGGCATGCCAGCACTTTTCTATATGACCAGTAACAGCATTTCTTGATTTTGGTTAGCATTTCCATTCTCCCAGTTTACAAAGCATACCACAAAGTTAAACAGCAATCTGCCTTCATCTTCCAGCCCTAGTAATGTGCTACAGCGCTCTGAGTCCTGCCTTAGTAACAAGGACTCTATTACAAGAAGAACATCAATATTAAAGTAATTTTCTCAAAATATTTCCTTTTGTTCATGTGTGGTGTGGGGAAGAAGCAGGATGTAATACCTGCATTTTCTTGCAGAGTAAATGTTGTTTAAATTACTCATTCTGCAGAGCAGCTAAATGCATTTTATGTTCCCCTAAAATTTCCTATTAAAATATATGCTGATAGGTATTCTCCAATTTCAGAAGACTTTTGGAATATACAAAAAGTTACAATACGGAATAGTTACAGTCTTGTTCTGTTTCCACTGATGTTATAGAAACATTTAGATATTTTCCCGGACCAATGATGCTTCATAGAAAACAGTTTTATGAAAGGTAATCTATGTGTTTTGTTTTAGAGGACAGATTACTCAGAGCTATCTCTGTAGTATGAAAAACAGTTAGATTTTAACTTCAAAAAGTGAGGGAATACAGAAAACCCTGTAATGTATTTACTCTTTCTTGCCCAGAGTGTTTTGCACTGGGTGTAGCCTTTCATGTCAATTTTTGTACACATCTGGTTGAAAAACTAGGTGGTCTTTGAAAGTGTTGGTGAACGTGTAAGGACTGAAGCATTTCATTGAGAATCTGAGTTGAGTATCCTTTTCTTTTGGTAAAAGGTTTGTCTCAAAAGTGTTGCTTCTATGTCCTTGTTGCTGTGTTAATTCAGAGAAAGAGAAAATATAACATCTATTTTTGCTCCTCTTACTCATGCTACCTGTCTTTAAAGTTAGTGATCTCCTTAATCTGGTTTCCACTTACCTGCTAACAGATAAGGCTCAGTGATTTAGTTAGTTAAACACATTTCTTCCACCTGGCTCATTGTGATTTACTGACTTGCCATTGTTCAGAGAAGATGTCCGAGGTAGGTGCACTGCTAAAAAGCAGACATTTGCTACCAGAGTTTCTGTTGTTTTTGTTGTTAGTACACTGCATTTTCTTACTAGTCCACTTCTTTTCAGATCCATCCTTGTCAAACCTGAAGAGCTGAACAGAGCAATACACAGTGGCTGCCCACTAGGCTGTGCACATCTGATAGCACTCACAGCAGGACCAGGAGTAAATAGCATCAAGATGGGATGCAAACCAGCCAGGCCAGAAGTGCAGTGATGGCTTCTGCTAACACTCAGACAGTAGCTAAGCTGTGATGATAGACACTTTATAGCATATGTGTGTAAGACTCTGGGCCTCACATTTTAATGTGACACCATTTGAGAGTGATGTCCAGGACTAGAAGCAGTGATTGTAGCTTGTGATAGGTTGATCTGAGTTTGTTCACCAGCGTATGAACTCCACTTCAGCTGTGTTTCATGGAGAAATTATTTCTTTCCCTTACTAGCAGTTGCAGCACATTGGCTGTAGAAACGAAACTGTCTTCTATTCTCAAAAGAGAGTTAGGTCACACTGACGGGATGAGGTGGGAAACTTGCTAGTGCTGTCCCTCTTGATTCAGGGTAGTAAATGTTTTACTTTTCCCCTGGACTGAGAATGAAGCTGGTGAAATGTAATTCTAGTTTAATGTCATCTAATGGAGCAGTATCTGTATTTCACTGGGATATCTGCAAAAGCATCTTGTTGTCACACCTGAGGGCAGGTCTTCAGACTTCATCTCAGCAAAGCATTTATCAAAAGTTCACCAGTTCTTTTCATCCAAGATCAGGTATCTCCAGATGCAGCTGAGAAGTGACTACAGAGCCTCTCTGCAGTCAGACAGGGCCCACAGGGAAGCGGCTTCTTGACCTCACCAGTGGTGTGGAAATTTAGAAAAAAACAAAACAAAACAAAAAACATTTCCAGCTAGACTGTAAAAACCTCTGTTACATTATATATTTTTGCTAAGGATTTTCCTATATGAATCAGGTTGAAATCAAAGGCAACTGAAGTTGAAGGTAATCAAAAGTAACTTTCTGTCAAATCTTGCTCTGACACTGGTGTACTGTGAGCACCCAGAAATTACACTGCCCTCTTAAAACCCAATATAGTCAGGGACCAAACATGTCCCTGTAAACATTCATGACAGCTTTTCCTCTATGAGAAGGGCAAAAAAATGGTCTGATGTGTAAGAGATCTTTATATATGTGCCCAGACTAAAGATCATAGCAACTTACCTATTTAATTAGATGACATCCCCAACCAAAACAGTGCATACTGCTGCAGCAGTTGTGTGTTGAAAAAGTCTCTGTATTAATTTGTCCAGTGAAAATGTATTAACATCGTTGGCATATATCTAATGTTATCTATCTACGGATCAAGTCTGGACATCAGTAGAACAAGACTCGTGAAGGAACATTGTCTTCCTCCATTCTCCAAAGACCTTGAGAAGTTTTTAAGGTCAGTTTGACTTTGCTTAGTTTAATGTCATAATGAAAAGAGACTGTTTTACCTCCACATAATTAGGAAACTTGGACCCTTACTGGCAAATACAGATCTAAATTAGAGATTTCATCTGGATGCTTACTGCTCCTTAGATTAGGCCATCTTTGGCTTCAGACAGAATTATTCTGGTGCTGATTCCACTCAAAGGTGAGTACAAACTGCAGAAGAACAGGACATTCAAGACAGCTTTTTCATATTTTTTTTCTGTATAGTCCAGGGACTGCACAACTCCTTTTAGATGTCCTTGGAGAGAGCCAGCATCCTGCCTTTGCTCCTCCACATTGGATCTGATCTGCTATACACAGTATAGTCAATGTGGGAAGCCCAGTCATGAGTCAGACCTATAGGGATCTGCTCTGACCCAGAAGAGTATTTAATGTATCTCAACATTTTTGGGTCAAAAAATATAGTCTAATATGGAAGTATAGGAGGAAACTTAAAGGCAAAACTCAGTCCCCAGTCGTCCACAGGGCATGAAATTTGTCCATGGATAAGGCAAAGGAAATCCCATAAATACAAATATTTCATTTTGCTTATTGTTTCATTGATTCCTAAACTACAGAAAAAAAATTCTAACCCTTTTTTTAGACGTTACTTCCTATTTCCCCATTTAACCTTCAGCTTGCCTAAAATGTTAACATTTTCAATTTAACCTATGAAATATATACAAAATGAAAATATTTAGTAAATGGAAACACTGAGTTTAAAGGTAATCTGGGGAAATTACGATGTAGGATCATTTTATGAAGGATCTGAGCAGTCTACATTTTTTTAAATTCACAGCCTAAAGCATACTTTCTTTTCCCAACATTGCTAAAATTCAAGATGCATCTGTAATTGGTTTAATGGAGCCACAAGGCATTACATTAGACAGGTTTTTCCTAGTTCACAGAGGTCATATTGACATGTAACTTGTGGTATTTCCTTGTTTTCAAGATAAGATAAAACAAAGGGGAAGTGTTCAGTTCCAGGTGAGTGGGAGAGGGCACAAGAAATGGGAAGAAGATAAGAGTGTTTGATGCAGGTGGGAATTTATAATGCAGTGTCTTTTTGCACTCAGGCTGCAATTGCATAGGAGTCTGCCTGCTTACAGCATCTCAGTCTTCCTATTCCTTGTTTAAGAATACAAGCAAATAAGAGAGTGATATGGTGCAATAATAAATAGTTAATCATTCAATGTCTCCTTTTAGATATCATGATGTTATAGCAAGTTTTACTGATGCAGATGGCATGATGCTGGGATAACTCCAAGATAGCTCTCATGTGAGAATAGCAGAAGTAATGCAAGTAAAAACTACTAGTAGCTGCTTTTCAATTCCATTCTCCTAGCAGAGCCAAATAAATTCTGCAGCTGTAAAAAAATTTTCAGCAAATAGATATATAAATCTTCTCCTGTCTTGAGTGAAGTATCATATGCTTCTGGTCTCTTCTATGCCAGTGCACACGGCAACCTTGATGAGCAGTGATAGGAAATAGTACCTCAGTATTTACTAACTGTCCTAGTTGAGTGCAGCTAATTAAGTGTAAGATTCATAAAATTCCCTTGTTCCAATTTCCCCCTTCCCAGTGGGAACAATTGCTCTTGAGCCTTTTGTACAGCTCATGTAGAGGTGAAAATGTTCTGTCAGTCTTTTGCTTAGCATTTTTTAGCCAACTCACAGCCGTAAGGGACAAACTGGAGTTCATGGTCAATAGCATGCACACTAAAGATGGTTCTTAGAGTGGTTTCTAGTGGCTAGCTATCCTGAATGTGAGCATTATTTTTTCTTCTACACTTAGGGTCTAATCTTCAGCTAGTGTCATGGATTTGGAAGTCAACAAGGATAATTGCAGTCAACTAACTTAAATTCTGAATCATAGAAGCAGTGGGACTCCCCTATAAATTGTTGCTGGAAGGTCAGTACTTGTGCTTCAACTAGAACATCATCTTTACAGAACCATCTGTGTAAAGTGAAGAAAAAAAATTATAATCTGCACTCTTACTCTGTTCTTCTACCAGCTGAACTTTGAAGTAAAATCTGGACTTTGCAGTTAATATGTGAAGTTTCAAAATCCAGCCACCACATCTTCTGTCTAAAATAGAGCAGCATCAGCTGTTAGATTTCTCTTCCTTTTGTACTGTTTAAGGGCTATGATCAAGTCAGATTGTGTATTTTGAAAGGACCTAAATAGATTGATCTCTTGGAGTCTTTTTCCACAAAGCATGTTTTCCTGCCTTTTACTCATTCACGTGTGGAAACCTATTATTTAACCACCATTTATTCCATTTATTGCATGTATTTTTAGGTTTTTATTGATCTTGTTTATTAATCAAGATGTCACCCATAAAACATCGTTGACATACAAACACTTTGCATCAACTTCTGCCACACAAACTTTTCATTTTGAGTTAGTCTGACAGCACAAGCTGTAGATAAACCAATGCTGATTCACTTTGGGCTGATGCCTTCCTTGTTACTACTGTCTGTCTTTAGTAGTTGTTATGTTGTTTGACTCTTCTGAGCAGATGGCTTTTAGGAAGTATGAGGTTCAGCCTCTCAAAGTTTACAGAAAGGTCCAAAGTGGGAGGTGGATGGTGTCCACGACTCATCACGAGCTCTAATACAAAGTGCAGCTCCTTTGTTGCTGTTGCAGTATTTCTTCCTTATTTGTTTGGACACCATAGGGTTTAATATTTCCACACATAGCTAATGAAATTCTCAAAATAATATCACTACAACCTGTTCAATTTTCTTTACTGGTGGATTGTTCGTAAGTAGGTAAAATAGCTAAGATGAAGATTATGCAGATAAACAGTGTGATTTTTTGAGATTTAATAATCATCTAATGCAAGAAAATAATATTACTTTATGATATGGTAATAGCTAACGTTGAAATGTGTTACAGTCTACAGAAAAAACACCTGCATTACTTTGATGCAGCACAATTATTTCTGTGTTGTTAGATTATATATAAGTAGATATCTGGACTAGCTTTTGTTAAAAGAAGCAGAAATTTGTGATGAATAATACCATGTGAATATTGTTTTGTGTGTCTCTTTTCCTACATGAAATAAATAGGAAATTACTTTCAAAATCTCATGAAAAATATTTCTCCTCAAAAAACATATCTCAGAGCATCTATCTTATAACTGAGTATAAATAAAAGGGGAAAATAACCATGGGTGGCAATTAACGTGACCTCCACTGAAATTTTCCATCATACAATTAATATTTCATTAAAACATCTAATTTAGGCACAAAAAATACTATGGTGAAATCATGATGACTTGTAAATTGTTACTCTGTTGTTTCAATTATAGTGCCTCAATATTTGCACATGCATAAGACCATTGCTAATGATTCTTCAATGTAGAGATACGATCTATGACCTGTATAAATGATTTTGCAAACTGGAAGTCTGGATAAATGATACAAATAAATTATTTGTCCTATTTATTCCATGTGAATCTTGAGCAAAATGTTCCAGATTTATCAAAAATTAAGTATTTTACTGGAAGCAATTTTTATAAGGGGTATTGAGCCACTGTTGGGTTTGTTAATGCCAAGTCAAAAACTCACCAACATATTCTTCAGAATTTTACTAAATCAGTTCACTTTCTGAAAAGTCCTGCTTCTTCTTTATACCGTTAAGTCAATGGTCACCCTCTATCATATAACTGTGATGGAAGCATGTTAGGGGAATTTAACTCCGAGCATTAAGGGTTAAGCTTTTTGAAAAGTGGATTGGTTTAAGTTTCTCAAAGGGTGAGTCATCTTGCAGTGCACTGTATCGAGGTGCATCAGTCATGTAGCCTTATGTCTTGGAGTCATAGTGTCACCTAATCAGATGTGACTGACGCTATTTGACATGACAAGTCACCCAGGAAAGTGCAAGAAAACAAAACCCGTGTTTTTCTGAAAATTCTGGTTAAAGCTGCTGTCTTTTCCCATATTTTATTTTACATTGTGCTGAGGAACATATGTTTTATAATGGGTAGGGGGAGGGAAAAGACATGAAAAGATCTTCTGATGTAGAAAAAATACAAGCTATTGTCATCTGGGCACAGTAAAACTTACACAAAAAGTGTTCTTACAGTCTTTTCACAGTGGAAGCCTTTGGGAACATTATTTCTCTTTGGATAGGAGAAGTTGAAGAGGCACAGGACTCTCTACACAAAACACAAGTGTTTTTGTAATGTAGGGACAAACATACATGCACATAAATGCATGGGGGCTTTTAACAAGATCTACGAAAGAAATTAGACACTTATGCAACTTTATTTGACAAACCATCATACATGCTGAAGTTTTCTTCTACTTGAAAGTACTCACACAAGCCGGTTCTGGCACAAGAATACTGAAAAATATAAAACCAGAAGTTTCACAGACCTAAGGAAAAAGGCTCTTACAGTGGAGATGCTCTCTTTATACCTGGTTCAGTACCATGCTCAGAATATGATACACAAAATTTTCGCAGGGCTTCTAAAATTATTCTCAGGATGAAATGCAGCCTTCTCCCACTGCTTATTTACCTGAGTGTCTATGCATACTTACTGCTGCATGAAAAATACTGTAAATCCTTGTACACATGCTTATACTAAGTGTCCTTTTCAGTTCTCCTGAAGTGCTGCATAACTGGAAATGTCCAACAAGTTTATGCTAAGAGGCATTAATTGTTGTTCCACTAGCAGGAACGTGGGGATATACTAGAAAATAAGTCTTAAGACTGCTTTAGTAGCACTGGAAATTGTTGATGTCTGAAAACTTCAAGTTTCTAGACATTACACGTTTTCCAGGCAAGACTTTTCAGCTGCCTGCACATAGGCACATTTCCTAGCTCCGTACCTGGCGTGGAAGTAACCTGCCAGCTAGCTGGGCAAATGGAGAATAAACAAAGTTGGCAGCTGCCTGCTTTGCCAATGGATTGGCTCTGAACATCCCTATTTTTTGGATAGGCATTGGCACAGAACATTCTGGTTTAGAGGACCTTCTGTGATGTGGACTTGGTTCCCATATAAAATGAAACATTGGAAACCTCCAGTTTCCCATAAATAGAAGTTTTTATTTCCAGCCAAGCATAAATGAGTGTTTTGATCCTGTGACATGCCCTACCTGTGGTTAGGAGGCCTGGGGAGGATAGCTTGGCCCAGGTAGGGTTGGTGCTCCTTAGTTTGGGAATATTTTTGCTTTCACCAAGAGAGGGGAGAGCACCACCTATTCTCTATCCTTGCACTGCCCCAGCTGTCTTTGGACAATTCTGCATCCATAACCGCTGCAGGAGGCCCCTTCCCAGCTCACAGGGTTGCCCTGTTCTCAGAAAGACCCTTAGCAGCCTCATCTTCCCCCAGGGACTGGAAACCTGAGACCGTGAGCCTGCAAGCCTGCATCTCCCAACAGGAAGAATATCACATTAGCCTGGAATGATAACCTGGCCAGTCATGTTTCCCTTGGGGTCTCTTAGAAGATATTATTTCAAACCTGTGATTACCTTCTCAGAGCCTCAGTACTGCGCATCAGCAACATCCGGTCTGACCCTCTGTGTTTCCATACATCCTCAAAGAAAGTTAGTCACCACTCTAATGTTTCTTTTCTGCTTTTCTCTTTCCCCTTGCCCCTCTTTTACCCTCACAGTAGTTCTGTGTTCAAAAGAGACGGTGCATTCTTGGACTAAATTTGCTATTTCATGTATTTGATAAACCCCACTCGTCCAAAAACATGGATTATTGTAGGTTGTTAAATCTAAATGCATTACACTTCCTGATTGATTGTAAAGTGACAGTTTTGCATGTTTAAAAACTCCTTCCTGGAGTTTTCCAAGCCTATTTAAATAGAAAACTTACATATCAAACACTGTCAGGTAGAAGTAAAAGAGATTTTGAAGAGGACAGTTGAAACCCATTAGTGAGAATGAATCTGTTTTCCTTTTGTTTAAATTACATGGAGATTAAGACTTTATTTTAGACAGGTCCTTGACTACTCCTAAGAAGCACTGTAGTATCAAAAGGAGTCTTTCCAAACTGCTATGGTTACATTGCCTGTTACTCTGACAAAAGGTTGCAGAAAATAATAACTCTAAGCTTCATGTTACTTTTTCAGTTTCCTAAAAATTCTGTTTTTCATGTGTGATATGATGATTACTGACTGCATGAACAAAGCTATCTTGCAGAAGTACTTCTGAATAACTGAATTCCAGCTTAATATATTGAAGCAGCAGCCTTAATTATTCTGAAGAGTATGCAAATAGAATTATTTTTATTCTTAAAAAATAGACCTTTCTGAATTAATTTGTGTATGTCCCTGTTTTCAGAGTGGATTGCTTGATTGTTTAATTCCTGTTTACAAGTGTTTACTACTGTTTGCTGTAAATTCTACGCACACACACACCCCCCCACCCCCCAGCTTTTTTTCTTTCTCCCATTAGAAAACCATGCTGCAACCTATTTGTTTAAACAATCATGTTTTCTCTCAATAAATCATCAGAGGAGCTATTGGCTTCATAATCTTTACTTAAAAACAAAAATATCCACATGGGTGCACAGCATTTGGCTAATTAATGTCTGATAATTTGCAATGTTAACAGCCAGCTGCAGAAGAAGCCATGGTGCAATGATTGGAGATCTGCTCCTGCTGGTTACCAGATAAATTCTTCTTATGACAATGTCACTAGGTTAATTAATTCAATTAATGACTCCCAGTGCAATGGTTTTGTCTTCTTCATTTGCCACAGGCTGCTGAACAGGTACTCCTATGGATGTATTCTGAAGTTATGTCACAGATAAGGAATAATGTACCATTTTCATGTCTAGATCTAAAATGTCTTAATTTTTTAATGAAGTTTGGTAGCTGTTAATTCCATTAGAAATCAGTTTATTTTATGTTTTTCTTAAATGTAAGCAATCAAATGTTTGTCATTTTCTTATTTTCAGAAACAGCCATGATTTTAGGTAACTTGAATGTTAGATTTTTTTTACATTCTGTTAAAGAAAGAAATTTGGTGTGGAACTTTGCTCTTCAGATGCCATGAACTGAATGTTTGCTTTTGTACTTGAAAAGAGGAACTGCTAAGCCGGATCAGACCTCAGGTGTATCTAGGTTATCATCCTAGCTGCAATACTAGCAAGCACTATTTGTTTAAAAGTTCAAGAAGCAGAAAAACGCATCTTACATCTAGCTGATTTTCTTTCTTTTAAGGAAAAACGCTTCCAAAAGGGACATGTGGAAAGAATCTGAGACACCCTATGAGACTCAAGAGTCCTATGTCTTGAATGCCATCTCATTTTTCTGAGCATAACTAGGAGAATTTGGAGATAGTGCTTTTAAAAACATGGCCATCACTTTTTAGATTAGCTCACATAAAAATATAAATCAAGCATGGAGCAAAGTCAACTTTTCTTCTTGATCCTCAGCTAAGGAGCAAGGGGTGCTCCACCCCTTGAACTTCCTGCAGATCACTACAGGTTAACATTATATATTGATAATTTGTACTGAGGTCACCCTACAGCCCTCTGTATTCACTCCACTGTGTTTCCCGTGCATATTTTTAATTTAATTCCTTCTCTTGAAAATGAGCTGAAAACATGCTTGAATGTGAATTCCAGATTTGGAAATGAACTGAAGCAAGTTGTAAATCCAGACCCCACTAACACTGAAATTCTGCCCTGGTAGCTCTTCTGGGTTAGCCCCTGTTTGGTGTGTGAGTAAAACAGATGATTTAGAATAATTTTAATCATCTGGATGACTGATTTAAACCCAGTGGAGACTCTAAAAGGCTTCCAATGAAAGCTGAATCTTGCCACAGGGCATTGCAGCAACCTAATAAACCTAGAGAAAAAATATAGTGAGGAACAACCTGGAATATTACCAGGAGATTTTTTCTGGCTATTAGCATCACTCAAAAAGCTGAGGAACAGATGATAGCTGATGTTACTGGTGCAATAAAGGTGTGCATGTGGAAAGTTGCCTCCCTCTGAAGTATCAGTGGTGATTACATACTCCATTTGCTCTGCGTAGCATGCCATAATCTGGCATTTTTGACTGTATTTTCAAAGACTGTCAACTGACTTCACAGTAGCTCTCTCCTGTGCCTTATTAGCCTTGTTGAACTGTGGTTGCAAGGGTCAGCCTCCTCTTCACAGGGGAGCCAGGGGTAAGGTCTCTGCTGTGTGGTTTGTGAAATGTCTGCTCTTCCTGAACCAGATGCACACACTTGAACAGCCAGTTCAGGAAGGGAAGGGGAGACTCCTCAAGTTCACTGCTGGGCTCTGTACAGCACTGTGCCTTAAAGCCTGCTGTGAAGTTTATGGCATCTTTTGACACTTGTTATCTCACGAAAAGACTATTATCCCCCTAGGGGGGAAATCATCATGTGCTTTTCTTTAAATTCAATCTAAACATATACTTTTTAAATAGAAACACACTGGTGTTTCATGTCAGGGCCCTTTAGCATAAGCAGCTGCCCAGTCAAGCCATACGCGAGAAGCCTAATTTGAGCTGTCATTTCCTTTGTCATTTCCAAATGCTTTCCTTTGTCTCTAGGAGCTGAGTGATAGAAATCAGGATATGTAAATTTGGGCAATGGATCTTAATTATGAGCAGCAGGTGTCTGTACAAGAGTGCTCAGGTAAGGGGGGGTAGTACAGCTACTGTGACCTGCTTGTTGTCAGTGTACAAAGGGAGGGCTACAAAGCTCCAATTAATTATCCACATTAATGAGCTCAGAGACTCAAGTGAAAGGAGAGTGCCTTGTCTGCTGCTTTGGTTTAGTCTTCTCAGCGACAGTAGTTTAAAAACTAGTTATGCAGCTCAGCCTCTGAAGATCACCAACAGTCAGCAGTAAGGATTAAATTAGCATGATAAACCCTGAGAAATCAATTTGTGGGAGTATAGACTATTACAAATAATCCTGTTGGAGAAATTAATTGCCTGAGGGACAATTCCTTGAGATGTATTGACCAGAGAAGCATCTTCCTAATGTGTTTGTAAGTGTGACCATCTTTGGGGTTTACCTCTCACTGATTTAGGTAGGTAATAATTATTACATAGTAATTACATCATAATTACCTAATAATTATTACCTATTAATAAGTAATTATTATGCTTTTGTTGTTGTTGTCAGCACACCATTAATCACGCTATTAAGGTCAGCTGAGCTGGGGGGTATAATTCATGCCTAAGGTAACATATAGATTGCTGCTGGGCTGGAGTGTCTCTCTCGTGTGTCTGGACAGGTGCAGACAAGAGAAGACAGACAAGAATGGTGAATGGTGCCTCCAGACCAGGTGCAGTCCACACTTTCTTCAGTCTGACCCCTAATCTGGGTGAGTAATTCAGTTTCTATGCCCATTCAATGACGTCTTTTCTACCAAGGGTGTTAATATTGTACTATTTATTGAAAAATGAAGCATTATTGATCTTTTTTGCTCAGGTTACCAGTCTGCTTTGTAAGTAAATGTATAAAAATGAAGTTATACATTGTGGTTTGAGCTGATTTAAGGTCTTACTGCTGTGCGAAAGAGTGAGTCTCTTCCCCTGGTTGTGTGATTCTGCCCTGGTGCTGGCTCTGACACACCTGAGGCTCTGTACTGAGTCAGTTCAGCTTACTGACCAACAGAAAGATAACCCAGAAAAAATAGCAGATGGCTGAGATCTTCCTTCCTCATCCTTTGGAGTTATACTATCCCTTTTTCCCTCAGCAGAAACATCATGATTCTCTTTTATGTAGGGCAGTTTAAGTAGTAATAGACAGGAGTCCCCCATGTGGGCAGTGGGGACCAGTCTGTCACCTGGACAATACAATACCATTTATTAACATAAAATCATTGAGGTTGGAAGAGACCTTCAAGATCCACCTACACACCTCACCACTAAACTATATCACTCAGCACCACATCCAAATGCAATCAGGTGCTTTTTCCCTAGCAACTTGTTTCCTATTCCCTGCACTCATGGGTTGAGACCTTGGTCCATTCCTTGGGATAACCCAGTTTTGTTATTAGATAATTCCTGGCTTGGAGCAGATTGCTGTTTGCAGTCCTCCAGTCAGTCATCTTCCCAACCATTTTTTTTTCTTCTTTTTGCCCTGTCCAACTGTGGCAATATCTAAGCAGACATATGGGCCCTCATTATGCATTGTCCTACACCTTGTGTGGCCGCTGAGGTTGGTGCAAAGTGGGTGTTAAACAGCATTATTCTTATGTGGCAGTGTTTTACACCCCCTTGGTAAATGATTACACGAGGTCCAGAGAAATAAACTGTCAGCCCCAATACACCACAGTGCCGTTTTGCTATAAATCTGGATCACTATAGTTTGAAGAAACCGAAGTCTTTCCTTCTTTGAAAAAGAAAATCAAAACCAAAAGACAAAAAATCTGTAACATCTGTAACTGGGTGAAGGGAGAGCATTTAGCCACGTTATAGCAGAATAACTTAATGGGTGACCTCACATGTCAAACGGTATATAAAGACAAATAATTACTAAACAAAATCACTTTGCTTCTGTAGCTCTACTGCTTCTTGCAAAGCAATAGTCCCCAATTTGTTTTTCAGTAGAAAACTTGGAGATATGGGTGCAAGTTTAAAATTGTAACATCCTATCCATTTGTAAATCTTTCCACAACCAGGAATATTCCTGAATAAGAACTGGAACAGATCTACTTGTTTAGAGGAAATGTTGTTGCACAATGCAGGACAAACCACTCAAGCCACTTTAAGCAGGATAAATGAACAAAGGCTTCAAGGTAGGATCAGCTGTTTATTTACATCCATTGTCTCCTTGTTTCCCACACAAATATATTCTGTGTTTAAAATTTATAAAGCTGGGCAAGCCCTTCTCACGCTGTTCTCAGTAAAATATTGCTCGCTGCATCTCTCTGAGGGGCTCCTGACAAATAGGCTCTTGTCTAACTTTCTCTCTGCTGAGGTTAATGATTAAGTGGTTCAGAAGGTTAATTCCTGGAGATAGTGTTGTCTTTGGCTTTAACAGATGTTGGTAGTGCTTTAATGTCGTTATCAAACTCTGCTGCCCTTCATTCTTTGCTCTGTGCAGTCCTGGGTATTGTTCAACAATGCATTCCAGGCCCACTCTATGGAGATCCAGCAGAGCTGAACATACCATCACATTACTGCTGCAGAATGTCGGCTTTCCTGAGGTCACACTGGATAATGCCAATATATAACACATAAACTGGTAACGACAGTCTTGATCTTTAAAAGATCTGTAAATATTTGCATATGCATAAAGATACAGAATATCTTTTGAGGCTCTCATTGAACGATCTGTAAAGTCACTCACAGTCTTTATATCGTCAAATCTCTCAATAACCCATGTAGAGCAGTGCACCACTGTGTAAACCCTGCCCCTCCTCCCTTCAGCACCTCATATCTTGTTAGATGATATGAATCTCAAGGGTGTCTGAAGTAATCTGTTGTGTAATCAGTACCTCTAACAGCCTGTTAAAACACTGGGGGTTGGACCAATATTTACAGCGCTTGAAGCTGTGTTGCTGCCTATGTGCAGAAGTCCTTTATTGCCTCATCCACTGCGTCATAACCATCTTGCACTGGGTGATGGGAAGAGCAGAATCGGGAATGAATTTACCAGGCAGCCTTGCAAACACCTCCTGCCCTCTTCCTATACACTGGCTAGACATGCTAACAGGAAAGCTGATGGAGTTAAAAGGGTCTAACCTCAGTCTGGATATGAAAATATCATTTTAATTACTGCATTGATTTTATTATTATGTATTTTTTAGCATCACTAACTCCCAAGTTGTATCCAGATTCAATACAGTATAAAGCACTGTGGTTTAATTTGGGGAAGAATTACTGTTAATCTATAGGTGTTACATGGCATATGAAATCAGGGCATTTTCCAGGAACCCTGTGTTTCTATCATGTGGAGTGTTTTTAAAAAGCAATTCACTGTTGCAAAGAAAAGTTGGGTCCTGTGACCAAAGTACATGCTGGTATTTTAAATAGTACAATGCAAAAAAAGAATACAAACTTTATCATTTCTATAATCAGTCCTTGAAAGTAATTATTTTAAGACAACTGCATGGTTGGATTCATTATATTTGAACGTCAGTATTCACAATGCCATGAGTGAATCATCATCTTGAACTTTACTGTTTGGTATTGTTTGTGAAACTGTAAATTAAGAGGAATTGTTGCTTTTTGCTTTTTTTTTCATTATGAGTTGAGATTTCACTTGAAGCTGGTGATGCCCATGTCCCGACCCACCAGAGCTATGCAAGAAGCTCTACCCTTGTGGTGTTGGGCACTCCTGGCTTCCTGATGGTCACCAATGCTGAGCTGCACTATACCCTGTATTTAGGTTTTCTGGTGCACCCTGGAGTTTTAAACCTGATGGAAACCACTGGTCACAGGCAATGTCTTATGGCCACAACCTTTACCACAAATGCAACACCTGGGTTTAACCTTTAGCCTTTCCAAAGTGCTCCTCCCCTTCACCCTGCTGAAGTTGAAGATGTGATTCCCATAGATTTCCATGACAATGTATTTAAAGCAACACCTTTAAAAGCTTCTTCCCCTGTTGATAATATATATTTAGCCAACAATCTTGCTTAGGCTAAAGTTCTCTATGCTGCAGGACTTGCAGACATACATTTGATTTGATATGAAATTCCTGATGATATTATCAAATCCCGGTTGAATATACCCCAGATATTTCCTTACAGAAGCATTAGATAGAGGGATGTCACCTGCAAACCAATGTCCTGACAGGTAAGAAACCAGTAGTTCGTGGAAACAAGAGCCAGCCTCCGTGCTTGCTTTTCTGCTGCATGTACAGCAGAGGGAGCACACGGTGTAACTGGCAAATTAATCCGAGCCCAGCACTGTGGGGGTAACTTCTGCTTGTGGCAAAGGTAAGGAGGGGGAAAGGGCCTGGGCAACAGGTAAAATCAGAAATTCATACAGTTTTTATGTACTTTAATAAATGCCTAACACTTGGAGAGAAATACAGTTCTGACTGCAGTGCAATAGGCAACGGCTGTGTTTCAAACTCACAGGAAATTGTTGTACCACACAATCTAATCCCCTCCAAACTGCCCCTACCTATCTGCATGGGACTGTTTTAATTGGCAATGTACTGGGATTATTCTGACAGTGTCCAAGGGGTGTTTTGAGCATAAGTAGGAATACACTGCAGTGAACAGATTTTCATTTCTCTAGGGCTGTGTTTCTTCTGGTGAGCTGCGGTGCACTTGTGCGTGTGCGTTGCACCAGGAGATTAATAACATTGCTAGATCTCTGCATGTAATGAGAGGGACTCCAGAGGCTGGAAATTGTCTGATTTGCATGTGTGTGAATTGCAAATTGCTAGGATATTCCTGTGATGTATCTGTTGTCACTGGTGTTTGCAACATCTGAAAGCAGATGAAGGCCATGATAAGCATGGTTACCTCTGAAGATGCCTGGCTTTCCACTGATCCTTGACTGCTCTGCAGAGATTCAGTGGTGACTCTTGCAGAAAACCAACCCCTTGTCCCTGCTGCTGATTTCCACCTCTTCTCTGGCTGCAGTGCTTGTGAGCCACATCAGCAACTGAGACTGGCTGAAAAGTAGCCTAGCAAAATTTAAAAAGTTATTCCCTTTCAGCTGGATAAGTTTCACAGCTTTGTTCATCACAGAACTACAGAGATGTCTGTTCTGTCATGGCATAGGCACATACATGAAGGGATAACAAGAAATTGAGGATGGAGAGGGGGATGTGGCTGTTAGCATTGGTTTAGATGCACACCAAGACCTGGGCCAGGTGGCTTTTACGAGGTTGGTGCTGAACAGAGCTTGTTCTGAATTAGAATTTAAGCTAAAAAAATGTTATTTTCCTTGGAAATACAAAGTCCATGTTCAGCAGTTTCCCACAGTGTGGGAGAAATATAGTTTGGAAGGAAATATTTTTTGGTTTTAAATCTTCCAAAGGAAATTGAGCCCAGACCTCCACCTCAAAGGGCTGGGGGATATGACTACCTAGCCAGAGCTGCAGGACCGAGGCCAGACCTCTCGTACCACAGGAGCCTGGAAAACTGTGATGAGAGGTAACTAACCATCTAGCATAGGGGAATGGCCTTGATGCTGAGAAAAAAAATCTACTAAATAAAGGGAGCTGGTCAAGAGGAATTAGGGAGTTAGGCTTGTCAGTGAAGCAGAGCAGGTAGCTCTGCAGTGGGAAAGCTTCAGAGTCTGAGAGAGGCGCAAGAAGGAAAGTGCTTTCTTGAGGTCCCTGTTAAGGGGCAGTGGAATTTGGTGAAGATGGGAAATGGGACACACCGCCAATGTCCTGCTGGGTGCCAGAGATGATAGGAAGCAGTGACATTGAGTTAAGCACTTGCCATAGATAAATGAAGAAATCATATTCTTAAATAATTGTACAAAAGTCAGTGAAAAAGAGAAAGGTGAAGTACAATAAAGTATTTTGGTAGAGTTTCAGAATGGAGAAATATAATTTCTTCTTAGTTGAAGTGTTATAATGGAACAGAATGTCTGAAAGATTAAGATCTTCATGACTCTCAAGGAGGGAGAAAAAGTCCTAAGACAGTGGGGAATACAGATTATATTTAGATTAATAAACAACTAAATACTTACTGGCGTTATCAGGTTCCTTTGTATCTCTACTGGCCTATTTACCAATGCATGGTCAGGCAGACCAATATCTGAGGCTCTTGTCGTGCATGTCTATCCCACATGGACATGGGTAGCAGTTAGGTGGCTGAATTGTATGTTTAGGAAAGTCAGTCTGTGGATGAAGAACACAAATAAAATATGGATTTGAAAAAAGTGGAATTATTTCCTACAACAGAACATGAGAACTCTCAGGTCTTGTGAAAGTCCTTTTCAGATCACCATTCCTTGCTGTATCCAAGAGTGAGACCAGAGTGATGCCCCCATTATTTAAATGCTTGCTGCTCTCTAGAGGATGAAAATATTTATGTTGCAAGAGCGTGTCATGGATCGTCTTTTCTTTGTCCATGTTCCTGGGTGCAGTATTTCTGCACTTTGAAGCAATGAAAGTTCACAACAGAAATGTTCAATTAACTGTTAAACACTCTCATCAATTCAGGGATCATTTCCAAATCTGATGGATGTGTTCAAAATACTCAATTCATTCTAATCATCAGGCGGAAAAACAGTCGAACTCCTGAGGAGAAAAGAGCAGATAAATGCTGACATGAACTTGCATTTCATTAAGAGGTATGATGCACCAGAGACATTGAGTTATGAACATGAAAACTTCCAAGTGTGTACCAGAAGCGGAATAATAATGGCCAATGTCTGAAGCTAAGTGTTTTCTTTGATTTTTGTTTTGATCCAAGTTTAAAAAGCATGACATTTGTGTTTGTGTACACATGGAGAGAGTCTCATACCATGCACAACTCAATTATTTCTTGTGACAGTAAAAACAAAAGGAAAATACTATTAAAAATAAAAAGTTAAAAGTATGCAAATATTTAAGTCCAAGAGAAAAAAACTGAAAGAGGACTTCATGAATTCTTGGCTAAGTGAGTAATTTTTAGAACTGTCAAAAATAATGTAATTTTTCAGCTAATTTATTTGGATAGTTAGGATGTATTTTGGATTTTAAATCAGTTCTGTTTCTCACAGATGCACCTAATGGATTCACGCTGCAGAAACTTTTGAGAGAGTTTTGAATCAATGTGACTTGTAAGCCACTGAAAGGTGAGTAGAAACAAATGCAATTTCCTGCTTTAAAACAGTATAATTTTGTTTTGTATCAGCAGTGCTCTTAAATTCATAGATTCTGTATTTTATTAAAAATAATTAATATAACATGAAAAATATTGGGGGGTATAATTTACTGAATCCCTGTTACAGTTTCCTGCATAATTCTGCATTATATATTAACAGACTCAATTATACTTCTACTAGATGTTTAAACTTGGATTCCATTGGCTTCCATTCAAAACTGCATTTTGAATATGATGAACTATTAATTATTAAAAAAAAAAACAACAAACAACAAAGCCAACAGTAGTAATGGAAGAGACTTATTGACTGATAATATCCATACTGCTACTTTTCAGAATATGCAGAGTTTCTATAGCTGAACTCTTTCCGTTGTTATGAAGTGATGTGATGGATGGCATAAGTGATCTACTCAAGAGAGAATAGAGGTCAATGTTTGCTTAAACAATCATTTTAATAGTAATAATTTTAATACAAAAGTGTATCACAGTTGCTGAATGAATTCCCATGAAGACAGTGTCCATACTCTGCTTGGGATTATATAGAAAAGGTCAGAAATTTGGAAGAAAAGGAAGAGTTATTCTTTCCATTTTGTAGGCAGAGAACCCTATCATTAAGATATCAAGTGACATATCCAGGTCAACTCAAGGAGTTGGTAAAGAAACTATGAAGTGAGCCCAAATACAGTAAGTGTCAGGGTGCAGTTCCATAATGCAGCCAAGCTACTAAAACTGTATCTCCCACCAGAAAGGGAGATCTTATTTCCTCTCATCCCTTCTGCCAGCACTGGTGCTTGTCTGACCATTCACTGAGCCAGTTCAGGGAGTCCAACAAGCAAAAAACCCAACTCACCCCCACTAATGGGAGTGGGAGAAAGGAGAAGGAGAACATAACTGGATTCTCCTTACTTCCTCTTGCTGTGTCTTTTTGAGACACTTAAAAGATCTGATAATGTTGTGTGAGCCTGTATCAACACCATAATCCCAGGGCAGCAGAGGTTTGAGCATTGAAAAGGGATCCTGCCCTCCTTTCCACCATCACTACTCTCCTTGTTCTGGTCTGTTAGGGCCTGGCATGCTTCCAGTGTGTCTGCTGGGATTTCACCATTAGATCAGTATAATATATCAACGATGGAACACTGACTGGATTTTTTGTTACCAGCTAGGTATTGTAAAATAAGTAAATTGTGGGTACATGGAAGTAACTGAAGTTTGCAGAAAATGTAATGTGTGTGTTACATATGTATCCTTCCTATCACGTGTCAACTTTATAAAATAACAAACTTCATTAGCTAACCCAAATGTAAGTATTAAAAATAAACACATCAGCAACACTTTGCCTGATTTTTCCATTTCCCTTAATACGCTGACCTTTCTTTACTGGCCCGCCTATTAGTAACACTTAGTTTTGGGAGATTGTAATGTTGCTGAAAGCACACAAAATACAATTCCTCTAGCCATTAATCCTTGTCTTGATGCTACCTCCACAGTACAATGCCTCTCTCTTTTACCCCTGTCTTTTTTCTTTCTCTTTTTCTTTTCTTTTTTTTTTTTTTATCCCCTCTGTTTACCCCAGTGCAGCCACTCCAAGAGGTAATTCCTTTTGTGGCAAGCTTGCTGCAAACTAACTCCTATTTACACTGGCTGCAATTTTCAATTAAAGACAAGAACTTAACTTCAGTGGAGGGTCCTATAGAAGCCGCAGAGTCCAGCATTTGGGACTTAGATTTGCTTTCCCAGCTTGAGACTTTGAAGTTAGGAAGCATGAGAGAGTGCCTGGATGAGGTGGTAAAGTGTCTTTCAGATAAGAGCTTTAAAGTAGAAAACATGTTAACCCAAGGGCTCTGGGGTTAGGGAAAAACAAAAGGTAGGAAAACAAATCTCATGCAGAAATTATGTACAGGCCTGGTACCCAGAAGCATGATTTAAGGCAAACAGGTTGCTGAATTACCCTCTGTACAGTATAATAATGTCAGTGACATAAATTCTGGACTTCTTTTAAACAATATCTCTAAGGATTCCAGTCTAAACCAATTAGGCTTTAAGCAGAAGACTGTGAAATGCCACTTAACATGCTGGTTTGAAGCTTATAAAAAACAATTGTAATGAGAAGGAACTGTAAGCTTTTTGTTTTGCTAAATAAGCTAACCACACAAGAAATTACAATCAGGCAATTGGAAGAATTTCAGTGTATAAGACAATTCCCCTTATAGTTTATCATTTACCTCTATGTATATGGGAATAATTTAGTAGACTACAAATTAATTTTTATTTAAAAAAGGCATTATACGTGTGCCATTTATTTTGTCTGTACCAATCACACTATGTCATAAAAAAATCAGCTAAGTTATTCTGGCTACATGAAGTGATATGTCTTACACTGGACAGGAAACAGTCCTGTGTATTTTTGATCTTGTGATCCCCCTCTGTTACAGATATGCACAGCCATAGAATGGCCGTATCTAAACCAATCTTTTTTTCATTTTTTCAGTCAGCTAATCAAGCTTAAAAACCTTACATGTTGTCTGCTGATAAGAAGTAATAACCAGTGCTTAAAAATATTAGTAGTATATAAATAAATGCTGTATCTGTTTAATAATTTTTATCATTATTTTGAAGCAAGCAAGAAAAATGAGGTCTGAGAAGACTTAAATCTGAATTAACTTAACTACTTTTGACAAGTTTACATGGGAGACACAAAACTGTGTGTACTACTTGCTACTTTAAGTTTCCTCCTGGCTTTCTGTTTGAAAGATTCCAGCCAAAGTTAAATCAACCCACCCTTTGCTGATTTCCAACATTAGACATATCCCCAACTGTTTTTTTTTTTAACCTTGCTTTCAGACTGACTTTCTCCCAATTGAAATTCAGTCCCTGAATGGTTGGGTTTTTCCTTGCTTCTAAACGTTGATAAAAAAGGGTTTTTTTCACTCCCTCAATTTGATGTGACAGGGCCCTGCCATGAATAATGGACGTGTTTCTTTCACAGGCAAATCAACTTAATTTAGCATGCTTTTATACTTTCAATAGCTAAGCCACAAGCCTGTAAATTCCATGAGATCCTTTAGGTTTGCAGAAATCTTTAGAATTAGCAGAAAACGTATAAAGTAAACAGCACTTATTTTGTCAAAATACTTGAATAACTTTTATGCAGGAGTTAGAGATGAATATATCACTTCCTAATCAGATTGTGATTTACATGCAGTTGAGGATGGGCTGCCCAGGCTCAGCCTGAGCTTTTGCTAAGGGACAAAAGAGGGGTAGGAGGAATAAATTGTCACAAATATTAAATAGAAGTAAAATCCCAAACTCTCTTCTGAAGCTGAAGGAAAGAAGTGGAATTAGGAGAGGTTTATGCAATACAGGTTATGTTAGAAGAACCCCGTTCTGTGCCTATCTCCCTGGACAATTGCACTCAGAGGAGTTGCTGCTTTGCACAGGGTCCTTCTGTCCAAGCAATGACGAGAGAAAAAGAATATTATTTACTATCTATACAGGAGGGTGATTGACCAGAACAACCTGCCAGCTTTAGAACATAACCTGCATATGTGCAGCCATGTACATGAGAGGTCAGACTCGGTGTCCTGTTTAGCTATGATGTCTTTGTTTTAAGGGTACCAGCTCCATCTCTGTCTACATGATGCTGGAAAAGATGCTATAATATTTGCTTTACATTGAACAAGCAGCAAAACTCCTCTTTGAAGCTTCAGAGAGCAACTTCTAATTATTCCTTGGTTGTGTTTGACCTACTATAAATCTTACGTGAAGCGAACAACAGCAAGGGTGAGCTCTGCTCTCTTACAGAATTCCAGGAGAGGAAATCAGGGTAACTTTCTCAGCTTGCCCTTTTCCCCATTAGGACTCATGTCCCAGGATTGATGCTGATAGAAAGCAGCTTGGTAACACCATCAAAGGAAAACAAAGGTCAATTCTATTATCATTACTTATTATCATAATATCAAGCAGCTATAACAACCAATTCATAAAAATATCCTGATAGTGTTGCTAATGTATCAGTGAATAATAAATAGGTTAACTTGAGGGGTACAAACTCCATTTCTAAAAATCTTTCTGTTTGCATAATTAACTGTTTAAAAAAATAATCCTTCCCTTTCTTTGTAGTATTAAATAAATAAAATAGAAGCTCATTTAAAAAAGAATCTTCTCAAATTAAATGCTACTTGAGTCTAAACCATCAGCCTGGGTAGGAGAAAAGCAGTCCATGTGTATCCTCTGCTCCATTCAGCCTTGTTTCACTAGATGAAATCAAGTTCCGTGGCTAAGGGGATCCTGCATACCTCCAGGTCTGACAGTGATAAGTAGTTAATCAGCCAATTAGGGGAACCAACAATTACAAATTGGGAAGAAGAGAAAAAGGAAAGAAGATGGGGGAATGAGTCAAGGTAGGCTGTAATCCCTTTGAAAGGGTTTCTAACATTAACTCCTAAAGAATTATGTTCTACCTACCTTGACTGATTTGTTTTTCCCCTTACTCCCCCTTCCCCTTTTCCTACTCGTTGGGTCAGTTAATTGGCTGATTAACTAGCAATTACCTCTGAGACCAGCTCTATATAGGGTCTCTTTTAATCTAGAATTTTATTGACAAAGCCAACAGAGCAAATTCATCTCTAGTGTAAGCTTGTTAGAGTGAATGGGCTGACACCAGGGACAAAGTTGATCCATTGTATCAAGAGCACTGTGTTTTTAAAGTGTTTAATTAACTTGGGATTTGTAATATTACATTCCTTTTCTGAAAAATCTGTTCATTTTGGTTAGAAGAGGGACAAGAACTTGTGGGGGAAGTCAGTCAGATGGCCCATAACCCTTTGGAGTGGCAGTATCTTCAAGCCACTGTGTTTGTGTAATGATATAACAGCTAAAAGGTGACACTTCCCTTCTCTCTCAGGTGACACTATTGCAATCTTGATGGCATAGACTTTTTACTTAGCATTGTCCATAATGGTTAATTGACCTAAATTGTAATTCTCACTCGAGCAGCAGCCCTGAAGAATAGGAGACATCTCTTATCTCTGGCCACTAAGCCTGCTATGTACAGTTGACCCCTATCTATGAGAAGGTGCGTCTAAGAGTAACTGGTGACTCAGTATAGTGCAGCTCAGCTGTACCTGGTTCCCTCCCAGTCCCTGCTTGGGCCATCTTTTACATGACTTTCCCTCTCCTTGTTCCTGGCTCTTCTGCTGGCTTCTTGCAGCCCTACAAAGGGTATTTTGTGCTGTGGGAATCAACTCCCATGCATGCACTGCAGTGCTCTAAGCACCAGAAAACTGAAATGGGATGCTGCAAATAGAAATCCTTCAGTTTTGCATATGGAGGGTGGAGGCACTGACTGCTCCTGCTATTTCCTTAGGCTGCTCTGCTGGGGAAAGAAATGCTAAAGGGGATGGACCTTACACACAGTTACCAGGCAGTAGGGAGAGCGTGACATGGGAGGGGATGGAGAATCCTGTTTTGGAAGAACTCAGACCAAAGAGTCAACTCTGAACATTGGAGCCAAAAGGCCAAGGATCAGATTATTGAGGGACCTGGCAAATTCCCTAGAACATTGGGACCTGGCAGGAACACATCCCTCCCCGCATGAAAGGGGCTCTGTGTTTTACAGTTTCAAACAGTGAATGAGTTAAAGATAGGCTAGCCTGGGAAGAAAACAACTTAAAGACAAGTAATATGATTTATCTGTGGGGGTGGGGAATGTCTTTTTCCCATAGTATACAAGGACATGAAGTCCTGCTGCTGGGTGTTATTTTCTAAGCAGGCAGATGAAACTGTTTTAGCAGTAGATCTGTAGCTGCCATCCTGTCTGTGGTGCTACAGATGCTGCAAGGAACAGTGTAGGTGAGGCAAAGAAGTTTTACAAATTTAGAGACAAAAGTCCAAGACACCAGTAATAAAAATGACAGTGGATATTTTATAGAGTGGAGGGACAAAGATGGGAGATACTTTTACATCCTGCCCATCTGCAGCTATTCAGCTGTCCAGAATCGGTGTGCAGTGGTGGCATCTTCTGTAGCTAGCTCTGTCGGCTGGAAATGTCACCAGTTCTTCCTGGAGGTCACCTCTGCATGGGAGTTCACTCTCAGTCCTGTGGTGAGGGCATAATGTGAGCACTTTCTCACTTAAGACAAATTTTTCCAGGCTAATGCAAGCTATCTTGTTAAAATTGTTTAAATTAAGCCTTTCAGGTTTTGTCTGGAGCAGTCTGAGGGCATTTAGAGAAGCCCTCTCTACACAAATCAAGCAAGCAGCTGGATAGTGGTGACTTCTGTACTGTGGCAACAGCTGCCTGCAGAGTGAACATCTGACTGTATCTTCAAGGACTAAAAAAATGGACAGGGGGTGGTAGCTGCTTCAGTGCAGCGTAAGTATGGGTAAAATTTCCAGAGGATATTACTAATGACTAGGATTCCACCTCTCTAACCAAATCAGCATGGCCCTTTTATAGAGAACTTGAGTTCACAGGATATCATCTCTCACAGACTGAAGCACATTTGCAGTAGAAATGCCACTGGAGAGAGTCACGCCTGAGAGTGGTGAGTATGGTTCTGCTGGATAAACGGTAACTGCTCTGCTTCTGTACAAAACTATTCTGAGTAGGCACTTGGGCTGTAAGTTTTACAAGTCCCTAAATAATGCTGGCAATTTGGAAAAAGCCTAATATTTTCTCTTTGAAACCTCTTCACTGTAGTGTGCTTGAAATGAGAGGAGATTTGGGCTGGAAAAGCAAAGAAAAGGAGGGGAAGATAATTTCTTTTTTTCATAATGAAAACTTGATATCTGGTTCAAGGAGCAGCTGAAAAAAAATCAGTGGGAGAACAGTCTTATCATAATTGATCTCCTTGCAAAAGAGGCTTGCTTTGCTGGAAAAACTGTTACATTCATAGTGATGAGAACCTTGTAATACAATTACCAAGGACTGAGAGATGTGAGTATAGGAGGAAGGTACTAGCTTTGAGTATCATTGGGCTAAATTCAGTCCCACAAGATATGTTTGAGCCTGAGGAAACATGATACTCAGTTTATATGTTTATTAGAGAATAATCTTTTGCAGTATCATGAAAGTGATAAAATGTTCCTCGTATCTGGACAAAGCCAGCACAGATATGTCACTTTGCTGATCACAATTCTGGCTTCCCTGTGACACAAATCCTAAACCTAACCATTTAGCACCCTGAGCCTGTTAAGATCTATAAGGAAAGAGGTGAATACTATGCTGGGCTATTCACTTAAGCATTGCAAGTCTTCTGTCCTTTTAAAGGGAAGGAGGGAGACAGAGGTTTTGTGTAAATTACTTAGTAGAAGACAACCTGAAGAAGGGACTGTGTGTCCTCTTAGCAAAGAACACCACTTAGGGACTTTCCATGTCTAGGAAAATGCACAACATGCTAGAAGTGATAAATAAAGTATTTATAACAGCTTTTGTAAATTTTCTTGTCATAAACTGGGTAGCTGTAGTCATAATCATGGTAAAAAGGTGTGGTTAGTGTGTTTTTGAGGTTTGCTTTAGAAATAAGGAAGTGGTGGCAGTATGTAAAACTAAAAGGAGAATTTTTGTTTACCCTATTCTAATTTCCTACTCATTCAATGTCTCTTAATATTGTGCTGCCTTCAATAGTCTCTTGTATGATGGGGGAGAGGAAGGATAACCTTTAACAGGTGCTCGTCTCCTATACCTGTGTGGTGTCAGCAGCTAGGTGCTTGGGTGAAAGCGACTTGTTCCCAAAGGTGTGGAATGGCAGATCCTCTTTCAGTTCTGGATTGGGATTCAGACAGCTTTTGTTCACTGCTAAATATGGATTAGAGATGTAAAGAGAGACGTCTTAAACAGTCAGCCCATCATAACAGAAGTAAAAACATTACAAAACGGAACACTAGGAAAAGAACTGACTGCTTTTTGATTAATCAATCAGTTCACCCTTTGGGCAGTGTACGGGGCCTCTGCCCTGCACCCCTTCTTGCCAGGATGTTTTCCCCTCCCACTGATGCCAAAGGTGACCAAAGTAACACAAACAAGTTCAGAGCAATGATAACTGGCCACCTTAAAAAAAATTTAAAAATAAAATAGTCTAATTCTCCTGTTTTCCTTCTCATGCCCCCATGCATCATTGTACAGGCTCTGAACAGACATGCTCACTATTACAATGTTGTCAGGGCCCTGCTAGTCTTCTAGTTCAAATCCTTGTTCATGCTGTTTGCTAAGTACTTGTTCCCTGTGACAGCTTTCAGCAAAACAGAACACACTGAATGCTTCTTTCCAAACAGCTCTGTCCTGCTGGGCTTCAAGTGAAACAAGCCCTTCAGACTCCATCATGTGAACTTTTCATAAGGAACAATCTCCTTTAGACAATTCCTTTCAGAGATACTATCCGTGAAACTGGAACTTGGGGATGAGGTGACATCACAGCCTTCTTCCTCTGGCCAGGGTCATGGCCACCAAAGTTGTACTTTTCAGGAGGCCTCTACATGGCATGGTGCATGATTTCCTTAATTACCTAATGTTTCCCCATTAAAAAAAAAGTCTACAACAGCTTTAAAGTATGTTTTAGTACATTTTCTCTTGAAAGAAAAACAAATGCTTTTGTGCAGACAGTTAAATCCTGGGTTGTAAAGATCTCCTGATTCCAGTAGTGTAGATGGAAGCACTTGCATCCAGGGCATGGAGGTTACTGACCAGCATGTCCTCCCCACTAACAACATATCCAAGAGCCCTGGCAGATGGAAATTCTGACAAAAGCACCACTGGAAGATTAGAAAAATTAATACATGACACAAAGGCAGGCATCTCTTGTGCACCACTTCCATTTTCTCTTCACCATCAAAGGGGTTCTGATGTCTTGAACCACTTCAATGTCTCAAAGTTGAAGGAGCAATTGGGATAGTGACAACTTCTTTTTAAGATTGTAGAGTTAAGCTCCACTACTCATAGCAGTAGCTAAACTGACCAAAGCAGCATCCTGAATCACCAGCAGTGGTCCAGGATTTTACCTGTGTAGTAATAACTACAAATGTGCAACATCAAAGAAGTAGGTCTTCCTTTTTATTCTGCTTGTTTCTAATGAGAAATATTTGCTCATAACTGCTAGAAGTTAGGCACTGGCCTTCCAATGCATTTTGCCTGAAGGGTTCTAGATCCAGCTAGTGAAAAGTTGGCTTGGTGTAACTCCACAAGTTATTCATACTCCTATGTAAATTTTTGAACATGTGGAGTTATCCTGTTGAGGTTGTTGTGGAAGATACTCTTTCTAGTTGCATCCTATCTTAATGAGAAATCACTTATATGTACAATTTCACAGATTTTAAGGCCAAATTTTAAATATATTGATAATATAATAGTTTTGCTACATTTCAGTTGGAGATGTACTTGGTCAGTCCTTGTGATTCTCTCATTGATTTAGAAAAGGGAGAACACCTTCATGCTCAAGTGTTTATGTCCATTTCTTTTCACAACTCGAGACCACAATGCTGTGTAATTCCCATTGAGGACACTGGGAGTTTTCCCTATGCAATAATTTGAGATATTAACATAATTTTAGCAACAGTCAGTGACTAATAATTAATCCTGGTAAAGAAAAAACCCACAAAAACAGTAGAAAGAAAAGACCTTTGAAGAGATCCAGAATATTTAGTAAATTGATTTGTATCATGTCTGTTTTAATCATATTAAATCATATTTTACATTAATAATATTGCTTTAATGTGGTTTGCCTTAAAATGCTCATCATAGCCCTCTCTGTCTAGTTCATATTCACCTGGAATAGCCAGTGACAAACAACAAATTTCAGGGTCAGCCAGGTTTGAAAGTTAGTGATACAACTTAGACAGTTTAATCTGTGGCTGTATTTTACAGGACCTCATAAATTACAACCAGCTTCTGCCTGTTCTTTGTCCTTTAAATTGATATAAGACCTTATGTATACATGCAGAGGAAAGGAGAGTAAGAAGAGGAATGTACTCTAGATGGAAGAGCTTAAACATAGTTATCTACAATTATGTCTTGCATTTGTTTATCCTGTGTAGATGAACATAACTTCTGTGCTTAACTATTTTTCTTTAAAAGTGCATATCACACATTTCAAGTGCAGGATGTAATAAATGCAAACAAGTGTTGTATTCATTCAGCTGTGGGTTTCTCCTGTTCACTCCTCTGCATTCTCTCATCACTCTCAAAAATAGAAACACACATTTCCAAGCTGGGGGAAGAGGGGGCACTTGGACTGAGCTTTTTCTATGCAACGCTTGCTTTTTCACGATTCATTAAACCCTTTCTCCCTCGTGTGTAATTGGACTCCTCTCATTTACATGCATGAGGGATGCATAATTCTGAGAGGTGCTGTGGTCCAAAAAAAAAGAGGAGATGGCCAGGGTGCAGGAGACAAGGGAAAACTTGGTGAGAGCTACCCACATAGTGGCATTGCATCTCTGGAGCAAGTGAACTGGTCCCACTATACAGTGCTAGTGCTGTGCGGGGAAGTGAACTGCTGCTGAGAAAGCTTTGGGCTGCCTTGGCTGACCCCAGGGCTGGGATTTACTTCAAAACCAATCTTTGTAGTGACCTCAGCTTCCCAGAGAAGTGCTGCTCTGTTTCTGAGGCAGCAAGTAACTCAACTGCCTGGGATCCTCTGCCATTGGCACCTGATTCATTAATTAATTATTGCTGATAGAGCATTCAGTGCTATGGTGCAGCCTCCAGGGCTTAAATCCGAGCCACTGAAGCTGAACTGGTGTTTTTAGGGAGGTAGGAGTCTCCCTGGGGAAGAAACTTTGTTTCTGCCTTCCCCTGCACTGTGGGAAATAATTGTTCATATCCAATGAATTCTTCCTCATAAGATGGCATCAGATGTTTAATAGTCTTGTTCCTCCTGTTTGTGTTGGGGGAAAGTCTTCAGCCAGAAGGTGCAATAGTTTAGTTGGCTTTTTATTCAGTTAAATTTCTACTTAGAAAACTGCATCCCTTCCTCAGTAGAAACAGCACCTCTCTTCCCTTGTCCAGGCTCCTTTTTTCATCTTTAGGCAGCTCTTAAAGTTGTGCCAATGCTGAGCTACATTAAAAAAACCTCTAACATTGTGCCTCCTACTAGCACCTCTTGATTTATCAGCAAGATGAAAATGTAATCCAGCTTGTTATGATTTAGATACTGAATAACAAAGCTGATTTTTTAAGCTGTGGTTTTGACTATATAATGTATAGGCCAAACTGTCTGATTGTGGGTCAGACAAACAAAAAACGAGGCACTGCAGGAGGAGTAGCCCTGCCTCCCTAGGAATACCTGCTCGGTCCTGCCCAGGGAGCTCTGCCTGCAGCTGTGCTTTCCAGCACTCCCTCACGGGGCCAGGGGGGGAGCATGAAAAAATTACACTTTTCCTGTGATAAAGAACACTAGCAGCATTTGCTGACTGTGGACTAAAAGTATAAATGTCTTCACTTTTCAGGTGAATTTGTTGTAAGAGAATCTGCAGGGCATGGAGCCTTAGTAATTTCCTTCTGGAGGCAGCAGTTGGCTTCAAATGTCGTAAGAGGTGTTTTATGGTGGTAGTAATTTGGTAATTTTCAAACCCTTGTCAGAAAAAGAGAATGTGATACTACCCTATGGTGTAGCAATAGGATTGTGTCTAAAATTAAATGTTGAAACCAATTTCGTGTGTGTGTGTGATTTAATTATTTTTTATAATCTAGTTGAGTACATTTTTATAGAAGAAAATATTTAAACACTACCAGGGCTAATAATTGCTTACATATTGTCAATGAGAAATGAAATAAAAACACGTACATATATTAATGAGCGTTTCTTCTAAGTTCTTACTTTATATGCTCAAGCCCACCTTTTAGCTTAACTTCTATTTAAAAAGTTGAAAGAACCTAGGAAATCCCTGCAGAGAACAGCCGGCCACACTTCTGAATTTCAATGTGTCCTCCTAGACAAGAGCCTTTGCTTTTAAATGATAACGTTGTTGCTTTAATCAGGAGACAATCCTTATATATTAGTTGTACTGGCCTATAATTGTAAGAGCTAAATGATACACAAAACTGGATACACATCTTTGCAGGCCGATTAATGGGGAGGACTGAAAGCAAAAGTAAACACTAACCTTACAAAATAAAAGAAGTTAAAAGATAAGTGTTAAGGACCTTTTTCTTTTTGGAGAATAAAACAAGATTTAGTAGCTTTCCACTTAATTTAAATGAAAAGAATCGCTACCTTACATATTGCACTGATAATGCGGGGGACAGCGAAAACAAAACCGTCTTTGTGGCAGTGACACCTCCTATAGTTGTTGTGAAGAAACTTTTCCCCTTGGTATCTGCTAACCAATTCTAATTAATGCTGCACATTCCTCCACTGAAATCATTTGATGCATAACAAGGGGAGGGGGGGGTGAAAAAAAAAAAAGAGAGAGAGAGAGAGAAGAAATTCTCAATGCTGATGATTGCCCTGTTCGAATTATGGGAGTGAAAGCCCAGGCCCCCTAACCTACTGTCTATAAAGCAGAGCTTTGAAAGAGAGCTGCAACCTACAAAAGCTGTCAATCTCCCTTGCCCCGAAAGCCTGGGTTCACATGGATTCAAGTGACAGCCCTCCTCCCCCGCACACAATACATCAATCTGTCTCTCCCCCGAGCACCCACAGCCCATTGTGCGAGCCGCAGGTGCCTCATATAGCACCCATGGCCGCCCCCCGGCCCCCTGAGAACCGGCTGCACAAAGGGGCCCGGGCAGGGCTGGGGCGGGTGCTGGCCCAGACAGATGGGCCCGGTGCTGCGGGGAGGTGGCTGCCACACGGTCACTTGGGGGTTTAACTGTTTTTTTCAGGGGTGTTTCTGCTTCAAACCAGTGTCTGCCCCCCTCTCTGGCTTTGGCAAACCTGGTGACCTGCCAGTGGAAAGGGCTGGCGTGGGGTGTTTGATGCTCAGTTTCTGGCATCTTGAAAAAAAAAATGTATGTTGCAAATGGATGGCAGCACTTTCTGAGATGTCAGTAAAGACAGAGGTGGTGGCTGCTCCTGCCTGGTGCAGTGATCTGTGAAGGGGCTCAAGCTTTCTTCCCACCATCTTAATAGGCAAACAAACCCTGGGGACAGCTCTGTTTTGGATTACCTGTGTCTGTTTGGCACCAGGGCAGTGCGGGCACTCAGCGGTCCGGGCACGCAAGGATAGTCCTGGAGGTCTGTTCTGCTGGTCGCCCTGAAAGGACCTGACTGCCCATAGTGTCCTATGTTTTCTGTAGGCTGTGAGTAAATTGCTTTGTCCCCTTGTATCTCAGTTGTCTCTGTGTAAGATGAAGTTTTTCATCTTCTATCCACCCCTTTCCTTGGTGATAGAAACTAAATTTGGGAAGATGGGGCTGTGGCTGTGTGGCTGCACAATGTCCAGCACAGGACATTTCTACCATGAAACAAAATAGTGGCAATGGTAATGCAGATGATGAATAACATTTACATCCTGTGCTACATCCTGCTAATGCACAGTGATAAAAGTGGCACTGGTTCATCTGTTGCTTTCCAGGTCTGAACTGTGAATGGTTCCCACCCCATACCCCCTGCTTTAGATCTGCATTATTGAGTCAGGTGTGGAAAATCCAGAGGATAGCCAGGAAGCTTAATGTGTCAGAAAACTGCACAAGGAAACTTGATGTGAAGAAGAGGGAGCTCATCCATGCACACGCAAGTGGTGCATAAATGGCTGATCATGTTGGTGTTTTCCAAACACTTAGAGCACAGATCTATTCTGATCTCTTTCAGTGGAAGTACACAGTCTGCTTCTGAGTAAACCAAGAAGCCTTGTAAGCCCAGAAGTTACTCAATAACCTTGCCTTTACTGAAATTAAAATTTACATGAAATAAGCTCCTTTCAATTCCCCTTTACATATATCAAAAACAAAAAAGCAAGCAGAAAATAGCAGTACAAGTTTGACTTTTTAAGTTTCTTTCCAGATCTTTTTGTTTAAAATGTCCCAGCAAGCATCTCTCCCTCATCCCCAGTGACACAGCTCCATTATTTCAGAGCTGCACCCTCACCTGCAGGCTTTGCTGGGCAGTTGGGACAGCCCAGAGCTCAGTAGCATGACTGCTAGAGCAGCATGACTCCTGCAGCACTGAGTTGAGTGCAGGCTAATTGCTGAAGCATTTCCTTTGCTTTTGGTGAGGTTTTGCTTCAGTGATTGCAAATTAAAGTGACACTGCAATTCAAGTCAGCACAATGAAATGATGCTCTCGCTGCTTTGATCTGGGGCCTTAGATAGATAGCTCCTTAAAAATAAAAAAGGAACTGCTGACTAATTTAGTACTAAGCATCAGTCAGAGATCAAAAATGTCACTGTAGAGCCTGCTTGTATTTGTGATGATAATATCTGTCAGTGAAGACAGGTAAAAATGTTCTGATTCTCCTGAAGCAAAGTGTGTTCCACTTTGCAAGCCAAGGAGCTATGTTTCAACTTTCATTTCAGATGGATGTTTTAAAAACATCACCCAGAGTTGGGGGTCAGAGAAACAGCAGTGCAGCGCAGTCCAAGCCAGCCAGGTGAGCCTATTGGCAAAGCTGTTTGTTTTGAGGAAAAAAAAATCACAGATGTAGGATACGAGCTCTGCTGCAGCAAAGCAAGAAGCTGAGCGTATGAACAGAAACAGTTTCATTGCTATTAATTTTCTCTTATTTTGGGCTGACAGAGCACCTTCAGGCAGATTTTTGACAAAAGTAATTTCAAACTGGCATTGGCTTGTCTGAGCAATTTCTTACAGTATGAGATCAAATGATCACTTTGTCTGATACTTCTGGTTTTCTTCACTTGCCTTCAAGACTAGATGACTGGATTATTCAGTATATCAGAACATCGAAAAGCTTAGCTGTTTCAAGCTGAGCTTTATCTACAAGAGGTTCCTACTGATGTCAATAATAAAAACTCTCTAGCTTCAAGTGTAGGAGCAAGTTATTAAATTGGAGGCTTATAGTAATTCTCATTTTTTCTTCTTGGAATGTCACTGTCAAGTAGCAGCTTTTGTTTCCTCTTCAGGGCTGAGTCAACTCCAAAGTACCTCAAAGATTCAGTGTTTAATATAGTTCACTAAAGACAGGGATGCCCAACTTCTGCTGGGACATGGCAACAGCACAAACCAAAAATTATCTGCATAGCACCCTACTCTGCTTTCCTTCTTGACGTCAGTCTTAGCTTTTAAATTCTCGTGGCCACAAATGACGTGTAAATGCTTCCCTGAAGCCAGCAATTCACCAAAGATTTTGGAGAGAGACACCCTTTTGCCTTGAGCAGGTGTTCAACCAGGCAAAAAAAATCTGATATGTCTTACCTCTCTGGTTATTTGCACAAGAAGACAGGGTCTGGCAGTCCTTAACTAAACAGTGCTCTGAATCAAGCTTTGTTCTGTTGAACTTAAACACCTTGGGAGAAGCTTAACTCTATGCCTGGTAAGAGAAAAAGTAGTCTAAATATGACAATTCTTTGAAAGCAGCTGCAACCAATGAACAATAAATACATAAATAAATAAAACTAGGCTAGCTCTTCAAAAGATCTACCTACTTCTTTCTTAGATAAGCAACCTTTAGCACACACACAAGTTAAAAACAAAGGCAACAGCCTGGACACTAAGATGAGCTTAACTCATCTGAAGTACAATTTGCAGCAGGGAAACTGGAACTGAACTATGGAAGTGATTCATTAGCAATATATTCAGTTCCAGCACAGAGCTGCAGACAGTTATGCTGGGCCTTAATTGCTTCTGTTAACATCATATTCTAGAGCTCATTAGTGACAAACAATGTGTATTAATATCATTCAGACAAGAACTAAAGATTAAGATAGAAATCCATTTGCTGTGATGGCCATTAGTCAATTCAGAGTTGTTGAATGATGCTTGAGAATCTAATATGAATTGGGAGAACCAATATTTCATCAGACAGAACCTCTCATCTTCCTGTGAAAAGTTCTTTGTCTAAAAAAAGTTACTTGATGAAAAGTGCATGCTCAGAAAGGACACATACTAAGTACTGCCCTATTGGCCTCCTCAACAGTTTAAATGTTAAAGAATGGATAAAGCCAAATTTGGGTCTGCTAAAAGCATGTCCTCTTTAGACGGATTGTGCTGCTTATCATAGTGGTAAATTTGGTCCACTCTTGCCAGCATAGGTGTTTTCAAATGTAGAGAGTTCTCAGCTTCGGTTCCATTTTCTGGCTCCAGGTGGGTTACTTGCTTTTTTCTAAGTGACTATACATCACAGTTTCTCCAGGTGTGTCTGACTGACAGCACAATTTGTTACTTCCAGTTCTTAATTAATAGTAGAGAGATCCCACCCATAGCTTACCATCAGGTGTATTAACATGAAATGTGCCAGTGGCACAAATAGTTTTGTTTACACTCAGAAGCTGTGGTACAATAAGTTCACCTGCTCCCACCTGCTTCAGTCCTGCAGTGGGGCTCCTGTTCCCAGCTCTGAAGAGGTAAGTCACATCCGTGCATCTGGTGTTTGTTCTCCCAGGTAAAGGGATGAAGTAAAGGGAGTGAGTATATAAAATAAAGGGGGAGAATGGGGTCCTGGATGTTTGAATGGGTGCCCAGTCCTGGTGTAGAAGTTTCTAGGAGGATCTGGAACATCTTGAGAGAGTTCAAAGAAACTTGAAAAAAGGAACATAAGGTTAAGGTTTTAAGGTTAAATTTGAGAAACTGTATCTTTTTAGCTTATTTAAAACAATAGTAGAGAGCTAGTTTGACTATTGAATTACTGAAAAAACAGAAGATCCAGAAAGGAGGCCTTTCTATGTGTGTTTATAGAAGCCCTAGCAATATTTAACAGCTAGAAACAGGCATTTGCTACCTTGAGTGAAGGTGCCATTACTTACCAATAAAGGTACATTGAGAGGTCTTGCTTGGGTGAGCTCGTAGGGTGTCATTGCTTCGAATATGTCTCCAAGATATACTTTATTCAACTTCTGGTAAAAAATTTGTAACCGGTATACCCAGGAGATCAGACTAAATGACCCTAATGCTTCCCATCATAACCCTCAGAACCAAACTTCTATGAAAGTTGGAAAAATGCTAGAAAATCAGATGGATGCATTTGTACAAAACTGCATGTGATTTCTCTCGGCGAGTTTCATATATGAATAGCCTGTCCCTCACCACCTAAAAATTGTACAGCGATGTTTTACTTGGCCTTTTGTACTCAAGAGTCATACTGTGCTGGTCTTACCTAGGCTGAAAGCAGTCCCATCTACACATCATGGTAAGCAGCTGTCAGTTGTTTCATTGGCCAACAAAATCACCTGAAAGAATAACAAGACTTTGAGTCTTTGGTCTGATGCTGCATTTATAAAAGGTTCCATTCTCCTTTGAATGGTAGCTTTGCATGAAGATTTAGAAGTACAGGTGACAGTAATGTAAATACTCTGAGCAGCTTTGTAACTACTCTCTTTGCAGTTGGGCTGATACCAATCTTCAGCATGAAACCCCAGCTGCAGCAGAGGAAACCAGAAACCATTGCTGATTAGATGTGTTCAGCTCTGCCTTAAATGAGGGCAGAGTACAACACTTAGATCAACACTTGCTTGCTGCCCATCTTTCCTTGTATACCAATTATTGAGCAGGATATAGTGAACAAGTTGTGGGTCAGCCAAGGGAGTTGCTCTGCACGGACGATGAATCAATCTGTAAGTGCCTAATACCAGGAAGATGCCAAAATTTGGAGCTGCTTTACTACTTACTGATTCACAAAGTCTGTGAATTCTGGAAGTTACATTTTTCCTCTCATGTTGAGCCACTTGTGAACCAAAAGTTAGATCAAGATGGCTAAAAGGATGAACAGAGAAATGATTGTCACTGCAAAAAGTATAGTCATTCTGAAATCCAGGATTGTCCTGTTTGTGATAGGTCAAGGACACCCTGCAAAATATTGAATAGGTGTTAGTTTACATAAAATGCATCATGTTGTAAAAATGTAGGAGTAATCCACTGGATTATGAAGAACCCAAACATAGTGGTGTGTGCATTAATGACATGGGGAAAAATGCATTCCAGCCTCTCTGGTATGCCATCTAGCATATACATCCAGTGCAATCCACTGAAAAAATGCCTGTATAGTTGTATCCTGTGCTCTATTGCTTTAGGAAAAGTTGCTCCTCTTCTCATCCTCACACTTTTCTGCACCAGGAAGTGGAACAGGAGCTTATTCTCAGAAGCAAAAGATATGCTTGGGGCTATGCTTGGCAGGTGATTTCCAGTGTGCAGCGATGGCAGGATTGGGGACTGAGTTCACCACTTTCCAGACCCCCATTTCTCCTGAAGCTCTCCTTATAAAGTATAATTTGCTTTGAAATGGATTAATCTATTTTCATTTTGCTGTGAGGTCCCCCTTCCAGGCACCCATGGAAGCATGGCATCTTCTTGGAAATTCATAATTAGAAAATGTTAGAACAGGAGAGGAGTTTTTAAGCTAGAGTACATACCTTCTCTTACCTCATGTATGGCCAAACCACACAACAGAACTAAGCAAAAGAAATGTCAAGCCTGAGCAGGTAGCCGTGCTTCCCTGTGCTCTCAAAGCCTGCGTGCACAGATGATGCTCATCCAGCACCCACAGGACTCACATCACTTGCGCACGTAAATACCTTTGAAGATGTCATGAAAGCCTCATGAGGGACACCTGGGTGCGGGTGTGAGCTGCTAGCTCCCTCTGGCGCACACTTAACAGAGCTTCTCTCCATGTTACCAATAGGTGTTTTCCTGCTGTGCTTTGCCTTCATTCGTGCTGAGATCATCTTTCAGAAGCCATGCAGATGGGCTTATGAAAGCAATTAAGGAAACCAGGGAGGTTTCACAGAACGAGGCTAGAAGAGTATTTGGCTCCACACATTTAATCACAGTAAAAGCATCCCATGTGAAGGAGTGTTTACATTGGTGCATTGGCTTTATTTTATCCCATGCTAGCCAAACCCACTATTTCACCTAAGAAATAGAGGCAGTTGTCACCCTCCCTTACTTATAGAGCTGACACAATGCCCTGAAAAGGCAGCAAAACCCCTGTCTCAGTCAGGATCCAGCTGTAAAAGAGGAAGGATATAAACTAATCTGGAATTTCCTAGATTGTGAAGGAGTTTGCAGGCTTTGAGTTTGGATTCTGTAGTAGCTGAATTAACTCATGTATCAAAAGAAGAGACAATTGTCTGTCTTAAAGCACCTCACCCTAGGAGCACAGTGCTCCTGTTCCTCTAGAGAAATGGCTGTGGCATAGCAGGAAAGAGAAGAGCAGCTCCACCCCCAGCCTTGGAGACACATGCTTATGCTTCTTCTGTGCCATGTGAAACAAAACAACACAAGGCACTATTTTTTAGGTTTAATGATGTTTTTTGGTGCAGGACAATTTGTATTCACTTACACCTCTTTGGATTTTTCTGACCTGATATTGGGCAGTATGGGTTTGCTTTTCATGTCACGACAGCTGGAAGTAGGGTTACTCTGAGCACTTTGAGCTTTGATGTGGAACTTATCTTTTGTAAAGACGTCACCTAAAACTGGTTTAGTACTTCTGAAATCTCTTACCTGTCAGGTGGTCTTACATAGGAGGTAAGCCAATTGAGGGGAAAAACTTTCCTTGCAGACTGTGAGCATAGCTCTTGGGTGTTTAAAACAGTTTTTGTGTAATGGGATTACCCTGAGACCCTTACAACTGCTCCAGTTCAAAAGCAGTTTGCTCAGGGCCCCATTACCAAAAGAAAGAGTGTGCAAAGATGCTGGAGCAGAACTACCTGCAGAGGCTGACCTGGAATGGGTTGGTCCATGGAGTAATTCAGGTTGGAAGGGAGGTAACCTATCCAACTGCCTGCACAAAGCAGGTCTAGTTCTGGCAGTGGCTCAGGGCCTTGTGCTATTGAACTCACAGGTACCGTGTGTTTTGAAATGTTGGAATTCCTTCTTCAGGCCTTTTGTGGTCACTGGACTGGATGGAGACTAATAGGGGTCTTGTGTGATGTTTGGCCTATGTGATGGCATGATGTGAGACCTCCTGCATGGAGAAATGAAGCTGTTACAGAATCACAGAATAGCTTGAGTTGGAAGGGACCTTAAAGATCATCGAGTCAACTCCCCTGCTATGGGCAGGGACATCTCCCACTAGACCAGGCTACCTCCCTCTGAAGAAGCCACAGGCAGCACAGCCCTCTCTGCTCACTTCCTCCTGACCAGGCTGGATTCCTGGGCTGAGTTTGCCATGTGAGAGGTGATACCCTTGTTATCAGCAGATCCAGAGACAGGTCCCTTCCCTGGTTGCAGCAGACGTTTTAAAAGATCTTTGGTTCTTCTGCCATCGTGTGGCTGACAGAAGGCTGCAGGGCTGGTTATCCGCTGTGCGTGGTGAAAGCTTGATTCCCCTAATAGTGACAGCTCCATGAATAAAAGATTTTTTTCTAACAAGGATTGCCTGTGAGCTTTCTCCCTTGAGAAAAGTCTGTCAGGGATAAGGGAATTTACAACACTTAGGCAGCTCTCTGCTCCCTGCCAGAGGAGAGGAGCACTGGGAAGGGACTGCTACCGAGCAGGGTGTTAGAAAGCCAAGTCAGGTGAATGCCTGCTAGCACACCCCCTGGGAGATACAGAGCAGAGAAAGGCAGAAGCCATTCCCAGTGTCAAGGTTCTTGCCAGCAATATCAAGGTGACAATGACTGCAGCATGAACAGGTACACATGTGAAAGCCCTTAGGGATGTGATGGAGTCTCATTGCTGATATCCCAACCTGTATCATACACAAATGATCCTGGTTAAACCACATGGGCACTGGTGTTGGTGTTTGTGGGAGTGTAAATAGTTGAAATCCATGTGAGAATACTCATGACTGGGTTAGATAATATTATTTGAAGATACTGTGAATACACTCCTACAAAGTAAGGAGTAAATGCACTCCTACAAAGGAATAAAAAGCAGATGGAGTCTTCAGTTTCCAATATTTATTCATATTAAAACAGTGCTACTCATACGCCAGTGATTTATGGCCTTGCAAATAGAATGTATTAGTGTAAGTAATAAACAAATTATTTGTAGCAGACTTAAGTAAGGTGGATGCTGAGAAGCACAGGACAACAAGGAACAGCACTATAACAAACATGCTATACGTGTATGACTATAGCACTCATCTCTCCACCCAAATCCTACTACATGTCACCTGAGGGCAGGAACTTCGTAGTTTTGGGGGTAAAAGATGGAGAGAGAGAGAAGAGCCTTGGTAGGGAGAGAAGATCCTCAAGAGAGAAGAACCTAAAGACAGATGGACCAGTCAACAGGCTGTGTTCCCTTCCTCCTCCCCACATCTCTCTGGGTAAGTACCACACCTTTCACCCTTTGGGTGGTAGTATCCATGAGTTGTATTATTACTAATTTTGCTAGCACTTTTGCAGTAAGTGTATTTATCAATGGCAATTCTGAACTTATGTTTTATATATATATATAAACATTTATACCCAGTGGCACAATGACAACTTAAGTTCTTCATGTGTTAGAAGGTGTCCAAAAATTTTCCTGTTCACGCTTTCCTCCACCCTAATACTTTCCTGTCAGAAAACAGTGACTATGCTCCATCTGAAATACCTCAGACCTGTCGCCTTCAGCCAGTGGCACACAATGTCCAGTGTAATGGTACACCTCTCATACCCAGTGGGGTGCAACTGTGAGCCCAGTTTATACCCTAGACCCACAAGGTAAAATACCCAGGGAGTTCATGACATTATTCCCTATGGTTTCAGAAATGTGCCTGTTTAACAGGAGCATTTTTTTCTTCTTAAAAAGTTGTCCTGCTGGCAGTGCTGTGCAGGACATGGAGCAGCACATCTCAACAGCTGTGCAGTGATTCACAACTGGCTATGGGAACCCATGTGCCAAGAGACTTTCACCTTATTGCCACCCCTCTGCCACCACTCAGTGCATGGCCTGTATATACACTGACCTGCTCTGAGCACACAGCAATCACTGTAGAACTATGTCTGAAAAACCTCATTCCTCTGGCTAATAGCCACAACTGTGAGGTATAAAGAAGATGTATGTCCTCCACACACCTATGCCTTTCATCTCACCTTTAGGACATTTCTTACACAGTAGATTGAATAGGTTCATTTTCCTGACAGCCTCTCTTTCCTGAAACAGAATGGAAGATGGACAGTGATCCAAACCACATGAAGAACCACGAGTCTCTATGCCCAAACATTTAAGTATTTATACATACAAGCACTAAAAGCTTCTTCATAACTTCTCCGCTCCAGATGGTGAAGGACAGAAGAGAGGTTGAGGACAATAACTGAGCTTAAAAGCAGCTAAACCTTTCACCCCAAGGGCACTGCAGCTCCAGAGCCCCTCCCCAGCATTACACAGACATCAAGTCCACAGATCCTGGAGCTCTTCACAGAGCACTTACTGCCACTGTGCTGCAGATAAAAAGCTCAGATCACTCAGCGAATGAAGCTCTCAGAACACACTTAATTTAAAAGCTAAATATAGTATCAGGATGATGCTTGACAGTGTTCTGTTAATAAAAAAGTTATTTGTCCAAAGATTTGTATATTTCAAATGAGAATTTGATACCAGGTGAGATCTCTTTTTCAAATACCTATGGTTTCCATTCCTACAATTGTCATTTTACCCACTATAAAATCCCAAAGGCTGTATTAACTTGCATTAAACTGAGAACCTTGGAATATCCATACTTAAGTTCAGGTACCCAAGGCACAAAAGACATCAGTATTGCCCCTTTCTTCCCTCACACCCTCTCCCCAGTACCCCTGTGAAGTCAGTAACTCAGTGATTCAGCTACTCAAAATGAGACAAAATAATCCACTCCCGTGATTTGCTGAAGGACATAGAGCAGAGCTAAGGGTTCACTCTCAGTTTTCAGCAGCCAACACACAACATACCACAAAGCATGTTGTAATTCAGCTGCTTGAAGCAAGAGGGGTCAGTGTCACAGGCTTGGCTAAAGGCAAGTAGAGCTCTTCCACCTCTGTGACAACTACCTTCAGTGGCTTTACTCTGCTTCTGGTGAGAAGCATTTCCATTTGGGAGGTCAGAAGGTATCAACCATCAGGGCTATCATTCAAGAGGACTTTTGCAGTTTCACCTCTGCTCTCTGCTGTATGGCCCTGTGACCCCAGAATGCCCACCATCTCCGAGAGGAAACCAAGCAGACACACACAGATGAAAGTTCCCCATCTCTCACCCAAGCTCAGCTGACATCAGTAACTGCTTTACTTCTGAACACCTGACTCTAGCCTTATGGTCAGGAGAAACCCTTGCCCTGCAACAGCACATTTGATGCCTTGTGCTGATATATTATATTTCATGACATGAATTTCAGAAGTACTCCAATGTTACCAGCTATAACAGCAGCCAATATGGCAGTGGAGATTTACCCAATCATTGCTCCAAGCCATGAAACTGGCAGCTCATCAGTAGGGGAGGAACACTAGGAACTGAAATGCTTCAGATCAAAAAACACATCCTTAAAGAGGATGCTAAAAATAGAAAAGCAAACCTGCTCTTTCCAAAATGCATAGCTCCCTTAGTGTTACTGAACATGCTCTATTTCCAAAGCCAGCATAACAGATGGGTATTTGCACTGAAGTCAGTTATGAAAGGTGGATGTGTGTCTCTTGCCTGCTTTCTTAAAAGTCACTCAGCAGAGTGATTTGACATTCTTGTAAAAGAAAGTAGACTGAACCATAAAAACCCTTCCAGAGACTCCCAAGCTCCTTCTCGGGGCCTAGTGGGGACCTCTGTTCCAAATACAAGTGTTACTAAGCTTCAGGAGCATTGGTAGGTCACCCAGGCAGGGAAGTTGAGAGCACCAAAAAGGAGGAGAGATGTTTCTCAGTCCATTGCCAGCAATTCCCTCCCTACTAGAGAATGTAAATGCAAGAGGAATGAAGAACCAAAGCCCAGCTTTGTTCTGAACTTACTCAGCTCAGTGTCAAGAGTACAAACCAAGTATATCTGAAAATCTCAACAAACCTTTTCCATGAGTTCTTTGCTGTTGATCTTCTTCCTAAGTTTTTTCTTGTCTACTTTTCCAGGGCTCCTTATGGAGAAGTGCTCAGGAGCATAGGAAGCTGAAACAGAGAAGTGCAAATACCTGAGGACTATATTTTGTGAGAATTCATCTTTTGCTTTCCAAACATAAACACTTTTTAGAGTTAAAAAAATACAAAGTATGAAATAAAAATCATAAGAGGACATAAAATTCTAAGTTAGAGCATCACAATGTGTTGCTTGATTGTTCACCAGTCCTAGTACATCACTTCTAATGAGAGCTGGAAGCAAAGGGGAGGAAGGCAAGAACAAGGCCAGACCATAAGTTACTAATGCTCTCTAACACCATAAAATCCTTTCAGCTCCTGTAACTCTAAGGGAGATGCGACTCCTGTCTTTAGCAGCCCTAGTAGGAATGTCTTTCATTAATTGACCATTTTCCCATTTGATGCCATGTAAGCCTTTGCCATGCCAGATGTCCCTTTGCAGGAAGATCTACAGTTCAGCTACCAACTGAGTGAAGAATCACAGCCTTTTGCTTGCTTCCAAACGGCTCCTATCAGTTTTATTCAATGCTCTGTATGATGGTAGTAGGAGAGAGGTCAACAATCACTGCCCAGCCACTCTCATAGAAATATTCTGCTCATATTTATACATGTTGTAGGCATATAGATAAGATGCTGGGGTAGATATCGGATAGTATAACAGAATAGATACTGGAATTCAGTATGACAATTTAATAATATAAAGTATTTTGATAGATTGATAGGTCTTCCCCCCAAGTTGTCAAAAGGAAAGAAATTTCCAAGGCTTAATTTTCAACATTTCTGCATGAAAAACAATTTTAAAATAGCAGAATTTCCTTTGGTACAAAAAAATCTGACTCCTGCTAAGCAGTCCTGTTGAACAAGCACATTCTATGGTGCTTTTCCTCTACTGTTTCTTACCAGAGACAAGCTCTATGCTGTCACCTTTCCAGGTGACGTCTGTTACCAGTGAGAGGATGTGACAGGCAGTTTAGAAGTTCCTTTTTCCACCTACTCAAGAAAGAAGAGCTGTAAAACCTGCAGAGGTGAAGTGATTTATTGCCATTTTCTCTCTTTGTGCTTAGCTGCAGGTTTCCACCTCTGGTCTGCAGCATCCCAGGGAAAATACATACTACTTGTGAGCTGTGGAGACAAGGTAGCTCACTGAAAGAAGTCATAATCGGGAGGCTTAAATTGGCTGTACAGAGGGCTGCATCTTCACTGGAAAATGCTTAGATGTTGCATACTGATCAAAACTGAAAACAGAGAGGGCAGTCCTGAATGCAGTGATCAGCAGAGAAACAATAGAAGTAACATTTCTTTTTCTCACTCCTCTGTCCTGAAATATTGTTTCTCTTGTCTTTTGATTTATGTGCATTTTTGGTCTCTATCCATTTTAACCAGAACAGTGCAGAAGCTTTCCTTTCAGATAGCCAGTGGGGTTTTTGGGGGGTTTGTTTTTGTTTTCTTTTTTTTTTTTCTTCTCCTCATTTGCCCCTTTTCCTTTTCTCCAAAGAGCTTTCTTGCATGGAAAATAGCAGCCACCTGCTTCTATTGTGAGGCTGCTTGCAAATGCAAACAATTTGCAAGCAGCCACTTTACTGAACACAACTGCCTTTGGGCAGAAACGGGCCCAGCTGGGACTAAGATCTACAAGTGGACAATTAGCAGCCAAGTAGTGGACTAAAGCTGGTTATTTTTATGCTACCCTGAGGAGATAGGTCAGGCAAGGCAAAACATTAGTATAACCAGCAAACTGTAAGCATGTGAAGCTTCTGCAGGCTCTGAAATGCCTGTGTGCTACATTTCTGCACAGCACCAGGTAGCAGGAAAATGTTTTTCTCATCATAATATTTGTAGCAAGAGAGCAATTGAAAGAGAAGCATTAAGCACCTTTGATTATTGTTTCTCATGTCTTTTAAAAGCCAATTTTGTATTTTTTCTTTGCTCACCATATGATGGTGTTTTAGTACTGGCTGCCAGCACCACAGGCCACTGACTGTGCCAGAACGGCATCTTCCAGTAGTGTTTGCATGAGGTGAGAGGTGCCCTCTCTGTCTCCATAACCAGTCCAGACACTGGCAAGGGGTGACTCCAAGTGACCCATCTGCCCAGTCCTGATGCCAGAGAAACTGAAAAGCAGGTGGCCACAGTTTTCTTTCCACATCAGCACCATCAGCCAGCATCACTCTTTGGCAGAGCTGGGCTAGCCTGTGCAGTAGGGATGTAGGTCAGAGGTAGACATTGAAATTTAGAAGTAGGTTTGAGCTGTGGATATGCCAGTGTGAAACTGCAAAACCTGCTGAAATGACTTTCCTCCTCACAGACATCTGGCTGGACTTTGCCTCTAATTTTCAGGTGTGTTTTATTGAAGGAAATGGGACTTTAGGGACACAACTGGAACCTGCTTGTCTGAATTGTTCATGTACTGTTACAACTGCTCTTCAAGCTACAGTGACACCCCATGTAGTGCCAACCTGGCAGCTGAGTTCCCAGAGTAGATGCGCATGATTTACTTTTTTTTTTTAATCTGTTGTGACGCCAGAAAACTTCCCATTTTAGCTTTTGCCTCATCTATCAGCTATAACTCGCTTGTGGTTACTGAGCCATAAATAGAGGCTAGCAGTTAACACAGGCTAACAGTCACAAAATCATTTGAAGAAGTTAAAGATCATTAAGAGGGAGCCAGAATCTCCTATATGGCTTTTATTGCCTTAACCTCCTGGCATGATGAGAGGCATGGAAATACTTCATTGTAATGCAGGAAAGCTCTTCCAACATATATCTATCAAGGCACCAATTAGATAAAGTTTTGCTTGGCCTAAAAAAGTCAAAGGCTAAGGAGAGGGGACAGACAGAGGGATTTGTACTCCATTTTGAGAGCAGTGATTGGAAAGAATCATCTTCTAGAAGTGGACTATAAATGCAGCTTTGAGTGAAAGCTTCCTATGGAGACATCTGACTCATACATATCAGGAGTGAAATGAGGAATTAGAGTCTGCCCACCTGTGAGTGTCTACAGCTCCACCAGTGAAACTCCCCAGGTGCCAGGGGCTGAAAGCAGCTGGGAGCCCATCAGGGTGAATCCAGACTGCAACGCCCCTCACTCCTAAAAGCCTCTGGGACATTCTGAGGTTGTGTCAATTAGCAGGACACTGACCATTAAGTCTTCCTAAACAGATCAAGACCCACCTCCCTTCTAAGCATTGAACATCTCTGCCACAACCAGTGAATCAAAACCAGAGTCCAAATAGCAACGTGAATCTGGCAAAGAGGTTGGTAGACATGTTGTACGTTTAAGCCAGAAGCATTTGCTGTTCTTCCTTCCTAGTTATTTACCACAAAGCAAGAACATGCAATGACACAAAGCCTGCAGATACACTCACGTGCATCCACTTCTTAAGGAGCTTGTGAGCTCACCCAGGGATCACTAATTGCTCTTGCCAAGATATCTTTGACTTCTTTTCCAGCCTTGTTTCCCCGAGATCCTCTTGTAAGAGCACAAAGTCATAGATCAACTAGCTATCACCGTTACTTGCTTCTCATTGCTACAATGCAATTAGCCATCAACAAAATTGTCTGATAGATAAATCAAACTACATTGCACCAGTCAGCACTTTTTTATTGTGGGACAACAGAGTCAGCTATGGCACAATTAGTTGTATGGAGACCCATGCTGATGACAAGAGAGGTCAGTCCCAGAAGGACCCCTTGCATGTAAACCAGGAAATTCCCAAATGGGATCCACATAGTCATGAGAAAAAGACCTCCAGAACAGGGGCAGTGAATGGTCTCCAGTGAACATTTCTGAAGCTGACAGTCTTTGAGCCCAAACAAAGAATGGGGTTATAATTATTTTGAAAACACAGTCATAACCACTCCTTTCCATTACCATAGGAGAAACAGCGAGAACACAGTCCTGCCTGGAATAATTTCTTCAAGAGAGCTGCAGTGAGCTACAGAAGATAGTGCAGAATTTATAAAAATACATTATTTCTGTGGTAGAAGTGCATTCATGTTGTTTCAGATAGGGATTCTTGGAAGATTTCAATTTCAGATTAAAGATTATGAACAATATGTTAGTGACAGTATAGCAAGCTTGCAGTCGATCTGTCCAAAGACATATATTTGAGGGCAGAACTATTTTTATCCAGAGTGGCTTGTTTTGTTTGTTTGTTTTAAAAAAGAAAACAGACAGAGAAGACTTGCACATTAGAAATGCTTAGATACATACCTAGATTGGCACTCCGGTTAAAAAATAAAATTCAGTACATTTACTTATCTGTTACACTTTAATATTAGTTTTGTTAATTGCAGATTCAGTGCTCTTTCACTTAAACCAGTGCAGAGGTTTTAGTAATGTCAAAGACGGAGCATTCCTGTGCCCTAAGCAACTTCTGCTCTTCCCTGAAAGGTTTTCATATCTCTACCAGGAAATCCCTTCAGGGATGGGGGCCGTTCACCCAAAACACCTGCTAGTCCAGACATAGCAACACCACTACAAGTCCTCCTAATTTTTCTCAGCAGCCCTCCAGTGCTGAGCAAGTTTCCTTTAAAACCTGATGTTAAGACCTTGATGGTTTAGCATATTCAGAACACCTGATCACCTCATCGACTGATCCTAAATTAGTTTCCAGTTAATTTATAGGTGTTCATCTTCTAGGATTTGTTTGCTGCCTTCAGGCTGTGCTTTGTATAGAGACCAAAAAGCCAAGGGAGCCATAGGTTGTAAAACAAGTATATGTAATGATTTTCACATAGATGTTCAGGATTGAATATGTGGAAAGCCAACAATTCAATGGAAACATAATTCCAACTGAAAGATAAAATTAGCAAGGGCAAAAAATTTGAGACTTTGGTTCCCAAGGCCTGCCACTAGATGGTAATAAAAACTAAAATAATGAAACTGGCATTAACATCTCTGCCAACTGCAGCCACGAGAGTTTCCCAACACTACACCCCTCTGTGCCTGTGAGCCCTGAAGAAAGCCACTTGTCCCTTCAAAGTCCAGCAGGTTGACATTACCTCCTAACCACAACATCTCACCCCAGCTGGACTCTTCAGCTGTTCTAGGAAAACACATTGCACAGAGGTACCTGCCAGCAGGGTCAGCTGCCAGGGGCACAGGACAGATAACCCATATTACAGTCCCCTGTAGGGCCCTGGCTATGTGCCATGCAGGAGATTTAGGCAAGTCTTTGCTCCACATCCACGCAGACACCCACATTTCCAGAAGCAATCTGTGCTTTGCACACTGCTCCCAGCTGAGCTGGACTTCCCAACCTGCAGTTCAGAGAGGAGAACAAGTTTTTACTGGACATCACAAAAATGACTGGGGGGGACTGCTAGGTTTTGTGTCATGTTAGTCCCTCCTAGCCTGGTTGTGGCTCCCATATCCCACTCTTCCACTGTGTTTAGGGTAAAGGGGAGATATGCCATCTCCACTTTCTGCTCACAAGATCACAATTTCTCTCAGGTTTCTTAATCTACTGAAAAGTATTCAGTAAACCAATGAATAATTTGTAGCCTTCAGCTTGCTGGGAGCACATATTATACCAGACATTGAAGTAGGTCTAATTGGACCCCTTACTAGGGTGGCATCATTTTTGGGTCCGAGGTCATCTGAGATAGTCTGGGACAGAGCCAGGTGTTCAACAGAAAGCCTCACTGCCAAGCTTGAGGATGCCTATGGATAGCAGGATGTTCTAGCAAAAGTCTCCATCTAAACATAGCTTTTTAAAATACTAGGTACTCATGGAAAATGACTGGATTTTGGGTACAAAACCACCCTCAAAACTAGTATGAACTCAAAGCCAGTTCAGAGCTGCTTTTTCATCATCTAGTCACCAATAAAACCAGCGCTTTAGTAGAAACACCCAAGTGGATGCACCTGCTTTGACATCTTCCCCCCTAGATCATCTCTTATATTTTCATCAGGTTTATTACCCTGTGGTTACCGGAACCAGTTTGGTCTCCTCTCCTGTGGTCAGTTCTGGTGATGGGAGTGTGGGGCTCATTGGTCTTCAGTTATATCCTGCAGCCCATTCCTGGGAATTTTTCCTTCCTTTACAGACCTTTTGGCCTGACTTTAGCAGAACCACCAGACAGCTTCAGCTGCCCATTTCTAATCTTTCCTGCATACAGTAGGAGAGAGCACACTTGGTCTGTGTTGTACAAGGTGGTCACACAGCTTCAGGAGCCCAGCTTCTCTTCAGTTGCAAGGTGACACACATAAGGAATGAGAGTTTTGCTATTGCCAAATAGGCTCATTCATTACATTTCTTGTAGCGAGACAAACCCAGGGTACCACGGTCCCAGCCACAGAGGGTTTCCAGGAGGGGACTGTTGCCTTTCCTATTAAGGAAGGTCTCCATAGAGCATCTCCCTCAGTGTGGCACATGTACCCAGACAGGGACTCTACCTACTGCTGCTTCCACAGAGATTACCATCTCCCTCTAGCAAGACTTGAGTAGTCTGGAAGGAAAATCTTAAGTAGAACATTTAAAACACTGAAATAAATGGGACTGCTCGAAGCACCACACTGCTCAGAAGGTGTCAGGAGCTAAATTATTCCAGAAGCACTGAACCATACACTGTCAGGAGCAATCCTGTGTTGGCAGAGAGAAGATGGACAAAGCAGCCTGAGAGATCACTTCTTTCCATCCTAGCATCTATAATTTCTCTGTTAATGACTTGTAATTGTGTCCTACATGTCAGGACACATTTTTATTCCTTGCTTGATAAAACACTGGAGCCAGTAAGATCATTCAATTAACTGCACAGTCCAATATCTCCCCCAGCACCAAAACCTTCTGTCCCAAACTGGCAGGATTGTCTTTCCGTACCTCTGCAACAGTCCAAGGGGGAAAGGAGAAGAGCAGAGCGAAACATTCAATTCTCCTCATTTAAAAATGTAAAACACATTTAGGACTGTGTGTAATAGTGTTGTAAATCTTATTTCCATAAGGTACCTCCAGGGCTAATTCATGAGACATTAATCATATTCCAGCTTCTCCCAGCTGTTAACTCATCTGCAGGGTTTTTAATAAAAGATTTTGTGTGCATTTTCACCAGGCAAAATCACACCAAGAAGGGTTGGTCTACTCACAACAGAGAATTCCGTGGTCTGGAACAAAAGCTACCTTAGAGGCTTACAAACCCCTGCCCAGAAGGTTTTGCTTCCTAAGTCCTCCCGGGCTCCAACCACATTTACCTCACCCTCCATTTGATGACACCCTATGGTGACAAGGTTTGGCTAAGGGACAGTCAGTGATATATTTGCAGGTCATTTCCTTCAAGTGCAATCTGATTTATTCCCAGCCAGTTCACTGCATTGTACAGTGGTAAAACCCTTAATTATTCCTTTAAATCTCATTTAAAATTCCAAGCATTGTCTCCCTTCCTCCAGCCTCCTGGAATTATAAACTGATTTGTAGATAAACACACTGTTTCCTTTTATCCCACCTGTCTGAAGACTCTTCTTCTCAGGAAAGGCTTCATTTCATATCTGTGTCATGTTGAGGAGGTGACAAGCTCTCAGAGGCATGGGGTCTACTGTCTCAGGGACCGGGGAACATGATTGTTCTCAAGGAGAAGTGCCACAGCACATCCAGAGGGATGGGGTACACCTCTTTGTAATGCTGTGCATACAAATCTCCCTTGGCAAGGCAGCACGTGACTCCAAGTTGCAGCAGTGGGATGCCCAGGCATTGGTGTGCTGCATTACAATGTCTGTTCAAAGTTCTCCTCCATTAATACCCGCCTCTACCCCAACCCACAGCCTCACCTGCATCTGCTCACTCATCCCATGGGCCTCACGTAGTCCTTGCCTCTTTTTGCTCCTTGCAAAAACAGCCTCACCTATTGCCTCCCCTTTCAACCTGCACATTTTTCCTTCAGGTGGGCCCAAGACAGCAGGGGAGGACATGTTACCAGCCAGGCAGTAGGTCTGCCCTCAGCCCCCTCTTCCTCAAGCTCCTTTTCCATATGCAAAGCCAGATTTGAGAGGATTGCATTGTCTAACCCCATCCCCTAAATCATCTTGCTGGCTAAGGCTGTTTTAAGCGTACTCCACATTCAAGGGATCGTCACTGTGGCTGCAGAAGCCCCTCTTTTGCTTCTCTTAATTACACAGAACAACGTTAAAACCAGCCTTGAACTACAGGAGCTCAGTTGTCAAAGGAAAGTGGCAGAGGCTTTCCTAAAGCAGCTTCCTCTCCACTGTGAAGTCTAAAAAAATTAAAAGCCAGGAGCTACCTACTTTCATCAGAAAGGGAGAAAACTGGGCATCTTTCCAATACCAGGACAGACAGTTTGCAGTAGTGGTTCTCACTCAAGGTAGCATTCCCACCTGATAACTCAATTTTTCTTTGAGTTACTTAACCATTAAAAAAAAAAAAAGGAAGCCAATTTTAAAATGAAAAATACCACTTCACACTGAAGTGTCCAGGTGTTTAGAGCTGCTGTTTACCTAGGGAAGCATTTCAACTTTTTCTTTCCTTTTCTCAGATGAAGTTAATTAACAAATTTGTCTCAATTCCTCAAGCTGTGTCTTTAGAAGGAGAAATCACCGGTGTTACTAAATCTAGGAAAACTTTTCTTTCTTTCTAAGAAAAAGAATGAGTAATAGAAAGCTAAATTAAGCACAGGTGCAACCACATTAGATTTAGACAGAGCCACAGCAAGAGGAGCGACATGTCTTAGTTTTTACTGGAGGAGATGTAGAAGTTTAGGAGTGATTGTTCCTGGACAAATACAGGCTCCATGTTTCAGCTTGTGCAGCTTTCACTCTAGTTTTTCTTTAAACACCAACTTCAATCTCCTTCTTTTACAATAAGCAGCTGTGGTGTTGGTGCCCTTACAATTCACCCCTCCCAGATGTGGAATGGGACTATCAGCTGTTCTCAGCTTCCCTCCCAGCTGCTTTGCCAACTTGAAGGACCCCACCAGCTGGTTTAAGGCTAACAGGGGGCCTCCAGCTGCTCATAAAATCCAAGCATCCCCCAGCCTTGGGTGAACTTGCAGCCAGCTGTATCTCAAGTGATGCAAAAACAATCGATGTCTGGATAGGCCAACAGTTGTTTCAACAAGAGACTGTACTTGCATACCTTGCAAAGCTGCACCCAGGCTGGCTGCTGCTGTACAGCAGAGATGGACAACCAGCATTTGCTGTGAATGGTGATCTGGCCATAAGGCTGCACAAAGCAGACAAAGCAGGGGAGGTCTAACCTCACGAGTAAGTCAGTCAGGTGTGTGTGAGGATAAAGCAAAAATATACCTGAGCAAATCAGATTCAAAATGCCTATTGCTGATGCATTTGGGGTAAGAAAGTACAATTTGTGCTCCAAACCTTTTGTCTGTTGACTTCATCAATACTCATCTTTCCAAGCTCAGCACTGGCACAAATGCATCCCCTTGGGACTGCACCTTTGGTTCTTGCTCTGTCTGCAACTCTCTCCTCAAAAGAGCTTGCTCTGCCTCTCTCCGCCCTTCTCCTTACCTGTGCTTCTTCCTTTCTAGAAGCCTCCCTTCAGAGATGACAGTCCAATATGGTACCTATTCCAGATATGCCACTCTCCAAAGAAAGGGGAACATTTTTCTATGATTAGAAGCCTCTCTCCTACTAATCCACTGCCCCCCGTGCTGCAGGCCTCATTCTTCCCTCCAGTTGCACCTCAGTTTAATCAGTGTTGCAGGAATACCTCATTAAAGGCAGAATGTCTCATTAAAGGTAGAAAAATTCAAGACCATGCTATCTAGCACCCTGGCTGCATCACAGCTAAAGTGTAGTCTTGCAAAGTGACACAGCCAGTAAAAAAGAAATAATAAATAATAATAATAAAAATCAACAACTCTGATTCTTTTTCTCACCTTTCTTTTGCTTTCATTCCTAAAAGATGATTTTGTTACAGTACTTTTGTAGGTTCCCCACTGCCCCACACAGCCTTTTTAATACGAGAAAAGAGACTCTCCACATCATTACCAGACATCATTACCATCATTACATTCACACTCTGAATTTGTTTTCTGCATTTCACCTTGGGAAGTACAATTCATATCACTGCTATTACCTGTGTACTACTTTTGAATAGTCAAAAAGCCAACATCAAGTGCTATTACACCTATGCGATACCAGCAGTTATCTTCATGTTTTCCACTGCATGGAGTGTCTGTACTACCCTTCTCTCATCCCTCACTGAAAAATCAACCCTTCCCCCAAAAAGTCTTGTGAGCAGCTAAATTAAGGTCATTTTGGCTCATCTATTTGTTTTCTTAGTTTTATGTAGTTTAGATTGATTTTGCAGTTTTTTTCAGCTCCACAGGACAGAAAATTGGTAAATAACTTTTTTTTAAAATTGTGACAATCAGTAACTGCCAACAGACCATCAGACAGTCAAACTGCCATCAGCAGAGATCATTCTGTGGGAGAGAAAAGACACCACCAGCTCCACAGGCACTCTTAGGCCAGGCTCAAGCAGAGTTAATTCTCAGTGAACGCAGCAAAAGCCAGACAGTCCTTCCACTTCTGGCCCCACACAACCATAAAACTCCAGTTTTCCCCTGTGAAAAGAGGTATTACGGACCCATAAGGCTGCATCATGTCCTTGCACCTCTGGGAGAGTGCAGGCATATACAAGACATAGCTCTGAACTTGACTTTCCCCTGCAGAGCTCAGAACCTGCCTGGTTAAATCTTGTACCCAGGCATTCAGCAAGCTGTTTGTCAACTACCACACTTGCAGATCAGCTGTTGGTACCACCCTGCATCCCCTCACTAACACATCCCTGAGCACTGGTGGGGAAAATTAAAACCACCCCAGACCAAAGATACAGTCAAAGCCAACTTTTCTGCTCCCCAAGCCACTCCTTAATTTACGTTTTCTTCTCTGATTTTTCTTGCTCCTCCTCTTCCTCACTACTTACTCAACATCTCAGGCAAATCTTTAGCAGAAGTTCCACATCTTCAGACCCTCATCTTCACACTGAATCTTCCTGCTTCACCCAGCCCCTAGCCAATAATACAATACAGCACACACCAGTGCTTACTTAAAAGCTTACATCAAAAAACTACTCTCCAAAATCGAGCAACAACCCAACCCTCCTCCTAAAGCAGCCTTCTCCTGCTGGGCTTTGCCCCTTTTAGCTGTAACTCAGTACAGCTGCAGCAGGCAGGGCTGACTGAACATGGCTGGTGATAGGTAACCCTGTTGTATGTGAATACCAGCTCTTCTGAGATGAGGCACTCCACAAGCATGGAGGGTGTACAATCAAATACCACCTCTTTTCCCCCTACAAATTTAAGATTTCAGGAGGTCAGGGAGAAGTATATTCCCTGTTTAGAAAGCATTATTCTTGTAGCAGCATGGCAGGGCTTGATGCTCCTCTAAAACGTATCTGCAAGTATCATAAAATAAAGATACTACCTGCTGCTTGCTCCCAGGATTAGAATCGGTTGGTCACTGGGATATAGTTCTCCTAGCAACAAAGATCCTTCTCCTTACAGTTCCTAATTTGTGAGACATCAAATCTATCTATCTGCCATCTCCTATCCTTAAGAAACAATCCACCCTCCATTTCACTCCAGCAAGTCTGACCATTTCATGGCTCAGAACAGCACACATCCCTTCACTTACTGTTGCAATCTGCAGCACATCTGCACCAAGGGCAACACTATTCATCTCCTAGAAGATTATATGAAGTCTTTAACTAGGCCAAATACTTTAAATAAACATTTGAAGACATGTTCCCATTCTGGGAATTCTTCAACACAAACAGATGGATTGATAGATGCAATATATTAGTTTGGGTACAATATGATCCAACACGATACTCAAGTGATTCAAGCAAGGGAACCACATGCAATGCACTGCTTAAAGAAAAATAATTTGTTTTCTTGTCAAGAGCATCAGGATGTTCTGATACCAGCCCTTTCCCCACATACACTTCCCATACAAATATGTCTTGCTATCATCCATGGCCAGATGGCCATGAGTCCTTCAGTGTTTCTCTAGGTGAGCATCATAGGGCAAATTTTGTTCCTACACATCCTGGATTACAATGATTCCAGGAGAGACTCTAGTGGAGCATTTCCAGCAAGGCCAGTGCAGAATTGACAGCACAACCAGCTTTGTCCAGGGAGAGATCTGGACACCAGGTAGAGAGGAGAAACATGTTGCAGGCATCGAGTCCTTCTCACTCAGCTCCATATAATATAACTTTTCCTAAATATTTATTTGAAAACAGTTCCTGAGTTTATCCTGGGAGCTGAAAAGAGAAACTCTGAGATTTCTGTATCCAGAGAAGCTGCCTGTGCTAACCCAGCCAGGCTCTGTCTGAAAGCAGCATCTCTCTCCACAGGCAGGCTTTGGAAAAGCTGTGGAACAGTAATGTCTAATGCCCAGCTCATGCGTTTTGTTCTTGGGTGTCAGCCTTTCACCCTTCATACTCAGTTTCATTTCTCTGTCAGAGCATGAAGAGCTGTTGCAGGAACTGCAGCAGTCACAGTTGCTGGGGCTGGGGAAGGTGCAGTCTCTGTGCCAAGGGGAATAATGTCATGGTGGCAGCCAGGTGACCACTGACAACTCTGGTCTTTTTCTTCCTGGCATAAGGGTCATTTTCTCGCTGAGAGATGACACTGACAACTCAGTTTACCTCCTTCACAGACATTTCACCAAGCCTTCCCCTTACTGAATTGTTCCTGGAATGTGTTGTGGGAAGAGGTAGGACTTGCTTCACTGAAATGCCTGTGTGGCTTTCCCCACCTGGGCCAGTGTCCTTGCTCTTCCCTTGGTAATGCATCTTTTCTGTAGTACTTATCTCTCTTGGGAAAACAACTAGTGTATGTGCTGATCGGGCAGTTTGATAAAGGAAAAATTACACATATTACACCAAAAAGGGAAATGAAATATTTTTTTCAGGCATCTGTATGAACTAATAGACGTTAGCTGTCTGGACAAGCCCCATCTGGGACCCCTACCCATCACCTATGGGTCTAAGAGCTATACTTAAGCTCTGGCACAGTTTCTAGCTTTGTCTTCAACTACTGCTGACTGAACTGTTGTATGGGCAATATTTTCCCTTGCCTGGTGGTGACCACAGACTCACCAGAGCCTCTTAACTGTCATCAGTCTGCCTGGTTCAGTGTGGTGAGGTTGCACCTTGGCTGGTGAGGGTACTTCTGGCACTATGGTCTCTCTCTACCCCCAGACTGATTTTCCTCTCCTTGGCTTTCCTTTCCTGCTAGATTTCTTGGGTAGACAAGATGGGAAAGGGAGGATGGAAAGACAAAAGCCTGCATCTGTGCTCAGACTGCTGCTGGATAAAAAGCAAAGGCTGAGCCAGGATGTGTTGTTTGCAGCAGGAAAATCTAGAAATTAAAGAAATAGATGGCCTGATGGATGGAGAATAAAATGAACCACTCTTTCTACTGTCCAATGCACAGCCCTTTTATTGACCTCAGAAAGATGGTGGGGATAAGATCACACAGCTCATACGCTTCACTGTGAGCATACGACTAGCTGGTGGAAAGCTGCATTTCCAGAGTGCAGCTCAGCTCTGGTGAAAGCCTCTGGCAAACTCCTACTGCTTTCAATAGCACGCATGAAGAAATCCAGAAACACCAGGCACTCTGCTGATGTAACTTGATGGATTTGTCAAACATTTTTGCAATTTTACCATGTTTTTATGTGATGCAGAATCATGAGCTTTTTCTGCATTTGATACAGCTTAAATGCCTTGAATTGCTTATAATGGAAAGATGACCTTTTACATGCTGGTACCATACCACTTCACGTTGAGGTAGGGAGTTTGGAGACAGCATGTGCCAAGGTTAGGAGAAGAGAAGTTTGCCATGGTGTGACTTTTATCTGTGTATGAGTCTTGACTTGCGGAAGTCGGAGGCAAGCTGTACTGGCAGTATTGCTGGCTTTGGTAGGATGGGATCATGTCCCTGGGATCAGCAGAGCTGCAGGATGTCACAGGAAAAGTGTTCCCATCCTTTGGCAGATGGTGCAGGACCCATGCAAAAAACAGCAGGAGGAGAGGATTCCTGGGTGGCAGGTGCAGACCATAGCAAGAAGATAGTTGCCTGCACACTGTAAAGAATAAATGTGTCTTGCTCTGCCAGGTGGTGTGGCCTTGGGGTCTGAAGAGAGCCTAAATGTCTCAGAAGATATGGGAAGTGTCAGAACTTGCTATTTGTCCCGTGGGTGAGGGGAGGGAGACCAGCCATGCTCTGCAAGATACAAATGCTCCTGTGAAGTCAGATGCATGCTGGGTCACTTGCATAGGGGAGATGTTCAGGCCCTGGGTCTATTAGGGCTCCTCACAGCCCATCTCTGCTCCTAGCTCCTAGCCCTCCTGATCCCTGCTGGCAAGGGTGACCCTGCACAGAGCAGGTCCTCAGCATAACTCAGGGTCAGATCCCTCTTGCAGGTGATTCCCTGTGCTTTCTGCCTCCCCCTTTGCAGCATGCAAGGGCTCCCTGGTTACTATTGTATTTGATGACTTGGTTGAAGCTTCTTTTAGCCAGTCTTGAGAAGACTCCCTCTTGGAGCAACTTAAACTTTTTTTTCCCCCTAAATAAGGCTTTGACTGACAGCACGTTGTCAGTGATGACAAGTGGAGAGGAGTGTGGAGCTGAGCATGAAGGAGGAGCAGAAGAAACAGTAATGCAGAACAGCGGCACTGTGGTTTTGTAGTTGGTTGTTAGTTTTGGCATCAGCCAAACTGGAAACAGGGACATGAGGGAAGCAGGGTCAGGGCAAAGTGAACAGCAGAGAAGCTGCTGAACACCTCAGCAAAGACAGTACAGTTGCACAGCCCTAGCAACCACTGGTGCTGTTATGAGGGTAGTTCAAGCTGTTATTAGTCCCTGATCCTCACAAGTCTGGCTGCAGCAGTAGAAATGAGGTAGGACCAAGGTTTCTCTAAGACATCAGTCAAAACCTCTGACCAGTCCCTTCAGAAGTTAGTGGTGGGTGATACTGGAGTCCCCTATGCTTGTGACTGAGGCCAGAGCCTGACCAAGCTCCTTTTTTGGCCACAACTAAGACCACCTGTGCTGCACTGCACCTCTTGTCCTCACAGACGTGCCAAGGATGTATAGGCTGCTGGGACATGAAACGATGGTCTCAGCCCTGCCCACAGTCCACTTGGATGGAACAGTGCTCTACCATCTTGTCAGGGAACAAAGGAGGACACTTTTGAATTTACTTTACTTACCACACAAGCAGACCCTGTGAACTACAGAGATATTGCCTGTGTTCGCATGGGCAGGAACTGCTAGCTGAGGAAAGGCACTCAGGAAGATGGAATCATTTTGTGCTGGAGACTCCTTCCTCATCACATACACATCCCCCTGGTTGGTCTCAGCCAGAGACCATCTGTGGCCTCACTAATGCTCAGTGGAGAGCAGAAGAGGTGGAGGAGGCGTGGGTTCCCCCTGGACAGCAGTGTAGGCGTTGGGAGCTGTAGGAATTCACTAGTGTTTGTTTCCAAGCCTAGCCCTGGCTCTTGGACTCAATGCAAAGAGCCTCAGTCATCAGGTACAATAACAAGTAGGCTTTAATGGTCCTCAGCAGGCAACCCTGGCCCTGCCAGGCTTCCCACAGAACAGTTGGGAAGATCAAAGCTGTCATGTCTGAGTGCCAATCTGACTGATGGTGACACAGGAGAACAAATATGATTAAGCAGGAGGGGTAAGGCTCTGCCCAGGTCTTCCCTGACAGCAGTGGGAGTTTGGAGAGCAGCTGGTGGTGATCTATGTCCTGTCCCGGATACTCCTAGGGGAGGAACTGGTCCCCAGCCTAGTTTCACACAGTGCTACGTGGGAGTAACTCAGCTCCTGGCACTGCTGTTTTCAGCCCTTGCCTCTGCTCTGAGCCCATGGGTATGGTCTCTCCTTCTCCCCCTAGAATACTGTTCTGTAATTTGGAGAGGCACCATGGTGCACACTAAACTCGAGTCTTTTCAAACCCTTCATTGGGAGCCCAGGAGGGGGATGGGGAATTTCCCTGTGGTGATCTCACTTCTAATGCTGACTTTGTAACAGACACTTATCATGAATTAATTATGCATTATTAGCATCCATTATTCATTCCTATTATGTGTACATGTATGTATGGCACTAATAATAAGGGAATTATGCCAAACAATTAAATGGCCCTCCACCAAGAAACAGCCTTGATAGGTGGGAGAGTATCACAAACAGGGGGTTTAGGAAGAACTGGCATCAAACTGGATGGGGGAAGGAGACAAACTAACCATGCAGGATGAAAGTCAGGGCAGAAGGCAAGAAACTGGAAGAGATATATGAAATACAGCTAGTTGGACAGACTATTTTTCATGTGAGTGGCTGAACCTAAAGCAATTGGAGGAAATTTGGGACAACCACGCCAGCAAAACAAAACAAGACCCTAAAGATCATTAAAGTCAAGCCTAAGTGGTATTTTCCACAGGAAGAGAAACTTTCTCTTTATTGTCTAGTCTGGTTTTTAATATTAGGTCAAATAAAATTTGCATCAGTTTTGAAATTTTAAAAAAGGCCATTTCAAAACATTTCAGTTTGATGTAATAAAAACCCCCAACATTTCAAAATATCCTTCATGCTTTTGCCTAAAACTGTGGAATTTGACCCAAATTTGCACACAGGTTGCATCTACCTCAAAAAGGAGTTTTTTCAGCAATTTGGCATATTTGTTTTGATTATCCATGGTATGGAGGGGAGGGGAGAGAAAGGAATCACTCAGTGCTCAAAGGAGAAAAGCAGATCAACCAGCATGGCTCTGGGATGCAGTTTGTGTGCAAAACACCAGAGCTACAGCAAAGCTGGGAAGGGAGGCTCAGGTTTTCAGAATCCATCTCAATTGATGGAGATAATTACAGGTGCCACATTCTCAATTTCTTCTTCCAGAAATTCTCTTCTTTAATAAACTCATTCTAACAAATTGATCACAGCCTCTTAGGTACTCAGCACATATCAAAGCCATTTTTAAGATTAAAGAGAACACTTTGGGTGAAAAATAGGAACCAGTGCCCGACTTCGTAGAGATCTAAATCTATCTCAGCTGTAATACAATTGAATTAACTGGCTGTCTTCACATGCTCACTACTTAATGTGTTCATGGATGTCTGCTTCTGAGCTTTGGTCAGTGCTGAAACCAGAGTCCAAAAATCTCAGGAGAGGCAAGGATCGGTGGGAATTGCCCATGGATCTTCCCTGTATGCTGTATCTGAAACAGGTAGCCCCAGGAAAGACCAGAGGAACATCCTGAAGTCACCTACCCAATGCAGCTTGGAGACATCTTGTGTCTGTACTGTTTTAGGCTGCCTGCAATAGGCCCAGCAGGACAAGTACATTGATGTAAATCTTCTGGAGGGATTTAGGTAGGTGCTTGGTTGGTTGGACCTAGATAGCTTCCTTGGGCCTTTCCTGTTCTTTTTTTCTATGTTCTCAGTGAAGTGTTTGTACCAGAATAATTCTAGTGAAATAACTAGACAAAGAGTAACTTTTTCACAGGAGCATCCAACATACTGAAAACCTTTTTTAAACCAATATAATTAAGCCAGCTCCAAAGAGAAAATCAACAACTGCCTAGCTGAGCTTTAAACCTAGGCTTTTAAGTGCATTTCATTAGACCTATGCAAATGCTGGAGTTGCCCTGATTTCCTATTGCAATTTAGTCTGAGCCCATGAGGAAAAAAATTACAATTAACTCCCCTGCTTCCAAAATAAACACTTCTTAACCCAAACTGAGAGCACCCAAACTGGCATTGTTCACTTGAATTGACTACCAGTTCAGATAACTGGTTCAGACAGAACCTGAGCTCCGTGGGGATGGTTTGTTCTCCACACAGAGAGCAATGACCCATTCAGATATTTCATCTGGCCCATGTTCTTGCAAAAGTCCAGGCTGTCAGCTGTTTACAGGAGACAGAAATACAGGGATAGGGCTTATCCTGGACTGTTTTCCTGGTGTCCAGTTTAAACAGCACTCAATCTAATGTGGGCTTCCCCTTCTGCTCTGTAAGTAAAGCTGGGGGTGACAAAATGGTATGCTTTCCTCAAGTAAGCTGGGAGGGAGCAGCTGAGTTTTGCATTAAGAGTAACACCTCTCAAGGGAGAGAGAGGTCCAAGGCTCAGAATTGCACATTAGCGTGCTGCAGCTACAGCTGGATTTTGTCATAGTCAGGTCCTGTGGGGAGTTACGAGTCACTTTTACCCAAGATGCAGGAGCTGCTCTGCAGTTATTGAACTTCCCAGTGACGAGTGCTTAATCAGAGATTCCCACCCTCCTCTTTCTGTTCCTCATTGTCTCCCAAACCTGCATCTCTCATATACTCTTTCTACCCAGGAGAGGCTTCATCTGCACAGAGAGGTTGCATCAGTTGTACATAACATGGAGTAGAAGCCAAGACAAACACCTGCACAAACCCTCTTCTTTTGCACCCTTTGTGCAAGCTTTCGGTGCTGAAAGTATCTCCTCCTGCTCCTCAGTGACAGCATTGTTAGTCTCAGGGCTTTATAGCCAACCCTAGAAAGGGAACACTCCTTTTCTGCCCTTTGCACTCCTGTGTCCCTTGGCCAGCAGGAATCAGGTATTGAATGGCCCCAGTTCCTTTCGGCCTCAGAAGAAGGATCTCGTCTGCTGGGTGGCTAAAGCAGTGCTGCTGGCCTTGCAAAGGGCTGAGCAAGCTCCAACAGTGGCCACAGCTGTGACACTAGTTAATAGCTAGAGAGGGATGTGGAGAGCAAGGCGCCAAGCCAACCACCGGCACCACACGCCTTTGGCTGCCAGGAGCTCAGCACCTCAGGCAGGTGTAGGCAGAGCAGAGTATGGGGAGCAACACTCATCGAGCAGCCAGTGGTGGTTTATCAGCAAGTTGCTTCTTGGGGCATCCCGCTGAGAGATCAGGCTTTTGTGGGAACAGCAGCAACATTTTGCAGGCCTGGAACTGTGGAAATCAGCTGCTGGCAGAATGTTCATGCCCAAAGGGACTTCTGCAAAGAGCTGGGTGGGTGGCTGACAGCCTGGGAAAGGAGCCATTCAAAAGCAGAGGGAAATATTTTTTCCAGTTCAGGTGTGGTTTTGATGTTTCATGTGCATTTTTTCAGCCTAAATGAAGATGAAGATTTCAAATGGAAAAGTTCTAAAATTAACCAAATAAGCATATTTGGGCTGCTAAAACATTGTCCTGACAATTTTTTTCTTCATTTCCCTGTTGATCTTTCAAATGCCATGCATTCTGAGGTATGAGGTGATATAAATTTTTGGAAAAAAGACTGATTATTTTGTCTAAAACATGTTTATATAGGGTTTTTTTGAATTTTCTGGAAAATGTATAATTCATTAAGACCTTCCCTGTTCCACATCTACTTTTAGCTTTACAGGATTGTTCTTTGATCGCTAACAAAGAAAAGAATTCACCAAGACACTTGCAACCTCTCTCTGACATCCTGCAAGGACTATGTAAGGTAAGGCCATGACTATATTCATATACCCAAGGGACTCTATATCTAGACTGCCAGAAGAAATTAAAAAGTCAGAGGTCTGTGACCTAAGGCTCATCCTCAATTAGTTCAAAAGCAGTTGGTGGGCTAAGGCTACATTTCAGCTTCATAACAAAAAGTGAAGGAGGGCAGACACCATTTGCTCCGTGGGTTGTACCCAGTGGCAGGGATCAAAGGTAAAAAGAAAGCCATGAGTGGGTTAAAAGCAAAGTTCCCAAATACAGGAAAGCCTGGGTTTGGCTTATAATAGCCGAAGAGGAAGCTGGTGGAAAACCAGACAACACATCTGCTACAGGGAACCAATCCACTTTTGCCTTGTTGCCTACCTGAAGCTCCATGAGAAGCATTAAGGCAGCACCAAGAAACAAATCCAAACATGCTTGGTGTTGCCCAGATGTGAAGGAGAGAGACTGCCTTGCTCTGAAAGGCTGGCAGCTGCACATCACCCATTCTGCAGCAGCCACTGCTGTGCTTGGCTGCTCTCCTGGGGACACCACATCCCCCTGGTCCAACCCCAACGTGGTGACAGTCATCTCCCAGTCCTGGCAGGGACAGCAGGAGCAGTGCAGGCACAGCAGTGTTTGGGGAGAAAAGGCCTTTGCTGCTTTGCAGAGCAGTGCCCAGCACTAGGTGCCTCTGGCAAACTGGGAGTCTGAGAGCATTTTTGCTGTGCATATATGGAGATGCTATACAGCCTTTCCTTGCCATTACCCTCATGCAGCCTCTCAGCCCTCTTCTTCTACTCCCTCCTGTGTCCTTGCCACCGCCCTGCTGCCAGTCTCCCTCTGCTCACCAGCATCCCTTCCCTCCCCAGCCCTGGAGGATGGGGCTCAGCTGATAGGGGAGAAAGGCTTTTCAGAGAAACTCCATGAGCAACGGGTGGCTCACACCGCCATTGAAGGTGAGCACGCAAGACACCCAGCTGTGCTGTTTCCCTTCCAACCTTGCTGTACTTTTCATTTTTAGCTGAAGAGGGTCAGGGGGAATTTCATTTTGCTGCTTTAAACACATGCAGACTCATCTGCAATGAGAACATTGCTGTGGTCATTAAAAGCAAACAGAGCTCGCTGACTCCCAGCATCAGCACTGCCACAGAGGGACAAGGTGAGAGCCAGCAGCCCTCCAGGGAGTCCATGACTTTTCTGAGGTGAGGACAACTGGCCTGTTTGACTGAGGTGAAGACACTCTCCAGACCAGCCTCCAGATAAAGACCCCAGCCATCCCCTGGAGAATGAAGGAAAGACCAAACCGTTTATCTCCAAGACATAAATAATCAGTGCAAGATCTTCAGCTGGAATAAAAGCACATTATTCCCTTGGCTTCCCTTCAACACTGCTGTGTCACCAATTTTTCATAAGACAAAGCCATACTGACCTGGTATAGTGATGGTGGCAACCCTATGCTGAGGGTTGTCCTGGATGGCCCTCCTGACATAAGGCATGGAAACCTGGAGGCCACCCGAAGGGGACCCCTCACCAGACCCCAGCAAGACCGGCCAGGCAATCTCAGCATTGCTAAAAGCAGAGACACCAAGGGCAGCCCCAAGCTGGGCAAACCTTGGAGCTGGTGGGCTCTTCTGCATCCCCACCTTGGCTCACAACCTCATGGCAGAGGGTATGTTATGTTTGAGAAACAGCAAGGTTGACTTGTGGTGTGGTAAGGACCCAGATCAGCGGTGTGCCAGGAAAAATGAACCAGTACTGTGCAAGATCAAGCAAGAAAGGTCAAGTCTATTACATCAACTTCTATTTTGGCTGAAAATGTATTCACTTTTAGCACTAAAAAAGAGTTTCTCCTGGGGTTAGTATTTTTGTGGCATTTATGGGAAAAGCAGACCACCACTGTCTTGTTTTTCAGGAATATTTTTGGATTTGTTAAGGCTTCTGGGGTGCCTAAAGCTAAAAATAATGGAGTTTTGGCTGTTACTACTGCTAAAAATAAATCAAAACCAAATCCTCAAACAGAATTTCATGATTGTTTAAAGGTCAAGTTAAGGAGTACCTACAAGGTGGATTATTAAGTTTGTGTTAGGGCAACTTGGTCTGGAGTTTGGAATAGGTTTGTAGAGGTGCAAGTCTCCTTTGTCTCTGCAGGCATGCATGTGCCCACCACAGCCAAGAGCCATCCTTCACTGCACTAGAGCAGCAGCGATAGCAAATAGCAACATGACTAAATAAAAAATCCTAGTGTTCCACAGGGCCTGCAGCTGCTGCTCCCCCAGAGCATGTCAGCACTCACTTGGGAATGAGATGAGCCCATGGAGAGGAAGCTGAGGATAAGGAAGGAAGAGATGCAGTGGTGCAGATGAGCCACAGAAGCCATGGTGGGACATCACAAGTTCCCCCGAACAATCTGGTGTATGCAGAGAAACTCATTATGATGAATTCCAAGTCCTGAATTTACAGCTTTGAAATTATCATCGTAAGGGAAATGGTTAGACTGTTTTTTGTTTGTTTGTTCATTTTCTTAAGTGGGACATCAGATCAGAGCTTGCATCTGAAGGAGAAACACTGAATCCTGGGCTAAATATTTGATTTCAACAGATGCTGACACCAAGTTGGTTACAAAGAAATTCTTCTGCATTGGATTTTTTTGGGGGTTTTGGTGGTGTTTGCAGGTTTTCCCTGTATTTCATTTGTATAATTTTTTACACAACCTTCTGATAAATTTTGGAGTGTACAAGGGAAAAGATAACTGAGGTCAAAATGTCAACTTGGAACTAGAACAAGGCAAGTTACAAGAGAAAAATAGGCTGAAGAAGTAAAACTGCATTACCTCTGCCTTTCTTACAATTTTCATGTGCTCAGCTGATCTGCTTCATGCAAAGGTCAAGGAGGACTTTGCCCTAATTCATGGCAATGAAGAGATTTTTCTTGAGTTTCACTAGAGATGGGGTTCAAATTTATGCAAAAGGGACTGCAGCCAGGGTCATGGTATGCCTTTCAGTTTCTGTTCCCTGTGCTGTGACAGGCATCACTGATGTCAAGGAACCCACCTGGGACACGTTTGGCTTTCATTGTCCCAGTGCTCCCCTGTGGCACTGTGCCTCAGACACACAGGTAACATATTGCTTCTGGTACAATCAGCAAAGGGCAGCTAAAGAAAGGAATGGTGTTGAGGAGCCACAGCTTCCTTTCATTCTATTTCAGAGAAACACTATTAAAATTTCACAAGGGAAATTATGTTTGTGCTTCAATGCAGCGAGCAAAAGCATCCCATCTCCCTCCTCTGCCATTCAGACTAAATTCAGCTCTCCCTGCCACTGGTATCTTTGCAATATATCCACTGAACTTATTCTGGATTTCTACAGTGGCATCTGAGAGCAGAACATGGAATCTTATTTATTTATTAAGGCTATATGGGTTTGAGATTTGTTGCTGTGGGAGGAAACTTCCTCACATTTTTTATGCTCTGTTGCAGAGGATTAGTGCTACATCCAGAGGAACAGAGCCAATTAGCAGAGCCGGGGCTGCAGCCATCTGCGCATTGTAATCCTCCCATGCCGCTGCTGAGAGCGCCAGCTTCCAGGAGATCCGACCAGGGTCTTTCCTGGCTGAGCAGTCTTTGACGTCGGCACTGATGCTGAGGCAAGGGAGACACAGATGGATTAAAATAGCACAGCTATTATCAGCTTCACTCAAAATTCTGGTTCAATTTAAATTCATTTGTCAGGAGAACAAGGAAACTGACTTTTTCTTTGAGCGGCTGTTCTCCCTCCTGGCTCCAGAAGCATCTCAGTGCCAGGAACAGCACAGTCCAAGGCTTCCTGACAGAGGCACCATTCGGCTCCCAGGGATGCTCCCAAATTCTTTCCAATCACAACCAAGTGCTGGTGGCTCCAGTTGCACATCCCTCTGGACAACAGTGAGAGATAAGAGGCCAACCCCGTCCTACTGCCCCAGTTACTTTTGAGGTAAGGAACTAGCCCACATAAGAAGTCATCCCATGGGCCTGCTGCAGTCTCTGAGCCAGGAACTGGAGTTCCAATTTCACCCTCATTTTTGGGCAAGTGGCTCCCTCTCTCACTCTGCTGCAATTAGGAAAACTGCCATTAATGGTAAGTACTTGCCACTTTGCAATCAGTGTCATCTCTGAATGCAAATCTCTGTGGTTGTGCAGGTTGGGATGTTGTCAGATTGGTCTTTAGGAGCTGGCACATTACTTTTCCCTTAGAGGAACATTTAAGTACTTGGTGGTCCAGTAGAACATAGCAGTTGTACATTGGTCTAGCCCACGAGAGTGAACCCAGCGTCTCCTCCTCATCCCAGCTCTGTCCTCCTGCCTTCCCACATTATATTGCTGCAAGGAGACTATTTCCCTCCCTTTGCCTGCCACTCAAAGAAACCAACCACCAGTCCTCAGTGTGCAAGTGCCGGAGCCAGTTTCTACAAATGGGTTTTGGTCATTATCCCCACTAATAGGAAGAGAATCAATTCTGGTCCTGCCCTCCCTGCTGGATTGGCATGGCCCCTTCCTTGGGTACCTCATACTGCAGGGTGCCAGCTGCTAAGCAACAAAAAAATACAGAAAGGCTGATGCCAGTGTCCACCATATTGCTTCCTGAACATGAAAGTACTTGTTCCCCACCATTCTCAAGCAAGGAAAATTACAGGAATATGATGTGACTGAGAGACAACCATTCCTCCTTTCAGTATGAGGTACATTAACTTCTTGTCTTCAGCAGTGGCTGTCTCCAGCTCACAGCACATGGACAGGACAGGGATGTGCTGACAGGCAGAAACCCAGCCAAGGAGGAGTAATGGGAACAGACACAGCTGGACCTCTTTCTGAACAGGATCCATGTGTGGCCATGCCAGGCCATGCACACACACCACAGCCCACCCAGGGAGTTTCATGCACACAGGCATCCCCTGTCACAGCTGAAACTTAGCGCAGGATTTGGGGTGGTGAGCCCTGTATCCCATGTGTGAGGCAAGTTCTGCCTGTGGGGAAACAGGAAGAAGCATGGGCAATGGAGGAGGAAAAATCATCATAGAGAGCAGCCAGTGGATTCACAGTACCTCTGCTCTAATGCCACAGGCTTCCCCAATTGCCCCCTCTCTCCTCTCCCTCTACAACTCTGCTTCTCCCCTCACCCAACCACCAAATCAGAAGATATTTTCTTTCCTCCCTTCCTAGTGGTAATTCTTACTGAATTCATGAAAAAAAGATGAACATGTTTCACACACAGCTGCCCATCTCTGGAGACCACTGGAGCGAGAGCTGGAGCTACATCACTGGATACTCTGTGGCAGAGCCCCCAGGACCAATCCCCCCCTTCCCTGGGGATATGGTTGCTCTGATGATGTGCTCAGTGTGGTGTGAGAAGGGCTTGTTAGGGACAGAGGACTCCTGTGGCCCTGACCATGGCACAGGTGGTGCAGCTCCAGTGCACCCCTCACTCTCTTTCCTCTGCACATCTCTGAGGAGGATCCACATCCTCTCAACCCTTTCTGAGCCATCCCTGGTCTCCAGCTGGAGATGGACACTTCCTGGTCATCCACCCTAGCTCTGCAGCATGCAAGAAGCCTGTCCAGGGAAGGGGTGTGATAGCTCTTTAGCTGTCCTCTCCAAAAACCACCCTTGAAAAGCACCTATTGGTGAAGAAAAGGCCCCTAAGGGATCTGAGGAACAGTGTTTTGCCCCATCTCACACACTAGCTTCAAAAACATGCAAACACTTGACCAACCCATCTCATTCAATTAAATCCTAGAGTTGTTGGACAAGAGCTTAAAAAGTAACCAGGGGAAAGGAAAGCAGTATTATTGCATCCCTTTGGAAAGGTTTGTTCTCTATGCAGGGAAAGCCCAGTGCTTCCCTCCCTCCTCAGCTTTGGAGGAATTGTCCACACAATCTTGATTTCATATTTCCCACCTCTCTCCTTCATTTCAAATTCTTGGGCCTGCCACAACTTCTACACTGGAAACAAAGCCTTAAAATAAATTAGAGGAGAAAGGGAAAAGAAAGCACACTGATCTTCTAATTAGCATGGGGCACTTAAGTATTTTGATTGTAATCACTCCAAACACAGAAAGTTGATGTGACAAACCCCACAGATAATTCTGGCTGATTAAGTCACCGCCCCATCCCAATGCATGTATACTTTTCTGGTTTAATTCCTTGGCCTCTGGACACAGCCCACTGATGAAGGCAATGCTTTATTTTTACTCTCCTCCACCCAAATCTGTTTGCTCCTCTGAATTGTATTCCAGTGTCATGTCTACACACCTGAGCTCTTTCACCTGGTCTGGATCTTGCCCTTGGGTCTTGTGGTGTCAGGGACATTCCCAGCACTGAAGGCTGTAGGGTGAGGAACATGTGAAAGCAAAGCAAGAACCAACACAGTGTTCACAACATCCCAGAATAACTCAAGTGGGAAGGGAGCTCTTGCAGGTCTCTGATCTAAACCTCCACGAAACCAAGACCTCCTTTGAAGTCAAATCAGGTCCTCAGGTCTGTCAAGTCAAATAATGACTATCTCCAAGTACAGAGACCCCACAGCCCACCTGGACTTGTGTTTTCACGACTTCCACCTGGAATTTTTTTTCCTTTTATCTAATAGAATTTCCTCTATTGCAATTCTGCTTCTCATTGCATTACTGTGAAAATTAGTTAGGACCAAATTAAATCATAAAGGGACTAAACAGTCCCAAGAAGAGCTCTCAATCCTCTGTGAAAAGCAGGGTGCACAGCACAGCCTCAGCTTTGAGCACAGCAAGTTCAAACCAAGCTGCAAATTCATTAGGCATCTGTTACCAACCTCCAGAGCAAGACAATAAGGCCAACGAAGCAATATTTGGGTCACTTAAGCAAGGTTTGGGTCAATAGAATCTGTTTCTTGTGGGCAACTTCAACTTCCTAGGTGTTTGTTGGAAGAAAAATACAGCAGCTCACATGTCATCCAACAAGTTCCTGGAATGCATAGAGGACTTTTTGCTCATACAAACGTTAGATGTACCAACCAGGAATGAGGCACTGCTGGACTTGCTACTCACAAACCTTGAAAACCTGCTTTGTGATAGCTCCATTAGTGACAGCCTTGGCTGCAGCCATCATAATGTTGTAGAGTTTGGGATCCTGCTGAGAGTGCTGAAGGTTAGCGCTAAGACAAAGTGTTGAGATTTTAGAAGATCAAACTTCAGCTCACTCAGAGCACAGTTGGGTGGGATTCCATGGGAAGCTTTGATGGACAATAGACAGTGAGTGCTGGGGTTTTATCTGAGAACATTCTTCTGGAAGCACAAAACCAGTTCATTCCCTTTAACGGTAAGGGAAGTAGAAGGAGCAAGAAACTCCCTTGACTTAACTGCTAGCTTCTGAGTCTATTCAAAACCAAAAGAGAAGTGAAAAAGTGGATGAATGCCTGTTGAGAACTGCAAGGGCATTACCAGGGCATGCTGAGATGTAGTTAGAAAAGCAAAAGCTGAACTCGATTTGAAATTGGGCAGAGATTTCAAAAACTACAAGGAAAGATTCTTCAGGTACGTAAACAAAAATCAGAAACAGACTGAAAATGTTTGCCTGCTGTTAAACAGGAGAGGTGAATTAGTCATCAACAATGCCGAAAAGGCAGAGGTTCTCAACATTTTCTTCACCTCTGTCTTTACCAGCACTGTTGGGCCAAGGATAGTGCAATGCTTCCCCTCATTCTGGCCGGACAGCTCTACTAGTAAATAAGTCAGCTGATTGGGATGATATCCTATGTCCTCTTTCTGAACCATCTCTGGAGGAGACGAAAGCTCTTCTCTGAATCAGGAATCCTTGTAAATTCCTCATCAAGACCACAAATGCTCTCTGATTCTGCCACGCTTCAGTGGATAGGGCACTGCACCAGGGGATCTGAAGACCTGAACTCTAAGTTTCTGTTTTTCTTGTTTATGCCATCCTTGGGCGCTTTCTCTTGCTCTGCTTACATACCTCCTGGGGCATTTACGTGCTCCTGTAGTGTGAATTAGGGCTGTTTCATAACATGAAGCCAGGTAGAACCTTTATCCAAGAAAAATGTAAAAACAATCAGTCATGTACTTCTATGCCACTTCTTGCTTCCACTGCATAAATTGAGGTGATTTCTTTGTCCAGCAAAGCTGATCAGAAGCACTATGGCAGAAGAGTTCCAGATGAGAAAGTGAAATTCTTCGGTGGGGGTATAGGGAGTACATATATATGTATGCTGCAGAGGAAGAGATCCCAGGAGATTTTGGACCAGGTACAGAAATACTGTTGGACATAAATATTAAACAATCATGAATTATTTGTTTTTTCCACTTCTCCAGAATCTTGAATTTGACTTGAAACCTATTGCCTGATTAATAAACATTTAGTGGCAGATTCCTCTAGTTTATCTTTTGATGACAGGCTCCAGCAGTCACATTTAGGAGAGCTTGTCTCCATGACAGAAACTTACTTTTTGTTTTTAAATGCAAACACAACCCTGGATGTATTCCCATGAATCAAAGAACATGTTGTTATTTTTTGAAGAAGGACTTAGAACTAGGCTCATGATTAATTCAACAAATTAAATTAAACCAGTTGGCAACTTTGATTTAAAGTTGGCTCATTTTCACCGGTCTGATTTCAAAATGGCAGAATGGATTTTGCTCAAACTTCAGGGAAAAAAAAAAGAGCTTGCCTTTAGGAAAAGGAACGGAGACTAGAAATAGAAATATGAAATAGTAATAGTATTTGTGTGTCTTTCTTTGTCATCCAATGCTAAGCAAAAGCACCAGTGGCTCTGCCTGCAGGTGCACGGCAGGGATATCTGTCAGACAACAATGATGTCCAGGTGCAGAACTGAGAACACAGCAGCAGTTCCTGCTCCAGCAGGAGTGCGACCAGCAGTGCTCAGCAGAGTGCTGACTTTCTGCCCCTCTCCTAAAAAGAGCTTCTGTCTGTACCTGGGGTATCCACCTTTAAACTCAGTATTTTAACAAACTGGGCAGCAGCTCCTGTTATGATCCTCACAGCTCCCTGAGGAGTGTGCATCTCCACATAGCAACTGAAACATGAATCCAGCTTAAAATGTGCTCATCATACACCAATAAACCCACAGAATGAAAGAATATACAGTGTGAGGTTGTGGGTGGGTGAGGATGGATCTATCCTGTGGGATTTGGTACACGGTAGATGGGCCATCATCAAAACAGTACCGTTGTGAGCTCTGTGTCATGCCACCAAAATGTTGACTTTTTCTGCATGGGGCTTGTACAGCAGAGATTTTAGACATGGAGTATGGAGAACACAGCCTCATATCTGCCATATCTGCTGATACAGCTTCTTATTTCAATGACTTATACTTCCTAATTGGTCTTGCATGTTTACCTGACAACATCTCCCGAGACAGTGGTGTGAGTGCTAAAGCTGAATTCTTCTTTTGTCACGAGTGCAAGCACAGGGGGAAGGGATGGGTAGATCTTTTTTCCATACAGTGGATACAGACTGAAGACTCTTTCTTGACACAGCATAATGAGCTTTAGGGAGCTCTTCTAAATCCTGGTTTAGGACCTGACTTGTAAATACACTACACAAATGAGAGTGATATTTAACATACAGGCTACCAGAGGTGAATTTTCTGTCCTAAAACTGAGATGATCATACAAAACTACTGTCCATATCAACTTATATAGATCGTATTTTTAACCAGTACCTTCTCTAGAAACTATTTTTTCAGCTCCAGTCCTTGCTATAATAATCTGTGCTTTCATTACTCCTGCACTGTGCTCAGTATGATGTCCAAACTCCAGTGCACCCATTAACCAAAGCTGGTGCAGACACTGACATGGTGCTTGTCAGCAATATCTGTTGCTGGGTTGTTTGACCCCAAGCACAGCAGCTTCCTGGTGGTCTGTAGGAAGCAGGTTTTATGGTTTGGGTTTCTTTTGGCTAAGTAGGCCTCAAACTGGTTTTGAGGTAATAGGCCTCAAACCAGGCCTCTCACCAGGCCTCAAACTGATTTTGAGGTAATAGGTCCTCAGTTTCATGGAGAAGGAGCCTTTGTCCCTTCAGCAAATGTGTTTTGGGATGAAAAGTCACTTTTGCTTTGTGTCTGCAGCAGCCTGCCCAAACAGACCCCGAAGTCATGGAAAAGGCCTGTCTTCCTGCACGGCCCTTTTGGTGTCAGTAACGCAGGAACAGAGCTGGCTGTTGGAAAGGCCTGTGGGCCAGCTCCAGGCTGTTCGTGACTGAACAGCTCTGTTTGGGGGAAAAAGTCCATGAGTGGGATTCAAGGTTGAATCCTCTGGCTGATATTGCATTTCCCACGGGCTGGTGAGAACACATGGAACAGTTAATAATTAAACTGTTGACACAGTGCCCGATTTAGACAGCTGCTTCAGCATCACCCTCATTTGGAGAAGTGTATTGTCTGGGGGAAAGCCGCATCATCTAAACAGTGAGCACAAAATGTCTGGGCTCCCCTAAGCCACGTGGCTGAGTTGCAGCTGAGTCAGCTCAGCTCCTTCCATTCTCCAGGCAGAGAGTCACTTCCAAGGGCTTTTCAGCACAGGGTCTATTAGGTGAGACTTCACAAGACAACTGTGTGGAAAATGTTTGTTGTTCTTATTTTTTCTTTCAAAAATCTGTATTGTTTCAAACACTGTAAAAAAAAAAAAAAGTGAAATCATGGTGATTCAAATAAAATGCTTTTCAGCTGCCTTGAAATAAAATACTTTATTTCATTTAAGTTTTAGTATCCATTTTGCTCATTTTTTTCTTTTTCTGAATTTCCCTCCTTCTGTCTCTGCCTACCTGAAAGTAGTCAATGAAAACTGTGTTGATACAGGTCAAAACATAATTTATTCTTGGACACGAAATGCTCCAAAGATATATTAACAAAAAATGAAACCTTTTTGACACTGAAGATTTCACATGCATTAAAGATGTTAGTTTGAAATTTCCAAAACAACTCTTTTTAGAATCTCTGTTCTTTCTCAAATTTAAAAGGCTATATATTCACTTTAATGCATGATAGTTGGCAGAGCAATACACTAAACTCTGCCTTGTTCCTACCTTTCAAACTTTTGAATGTTGATCTGCAGTGGTATTTCCTGCAAATAGAGTTAAGAGGGAGTGTATTGACATTCTTGCATGCTGATCTTGAGGATTTCTTCTTTCCAATAGCAAGAGAATTTCCAGAATAAACCATTCTGAACATGTTATTAGTACTTTCACAAACTTTGCATATCACTTTGGATATCACTTTTATGCAACTTAAATGCCCAAGCCATTGAAAACTCAGAGGAACTTGGATGCTTTAATCGCTTAAGGGCTTTTGAAAATGTGGAGCTCTATCATTATTTGAATATTCAGTAAGTTTACTAGCACCACTGAGGATAACAATATCCTTGCTGTTACCAACAAAAAATTCTTCCAGTAGCCCATAACAGAGGTGGGCAGGTATTGAATTTAACAGGCTATTTGTTACTGCAAACAGTGTAGACCTACCCCATCTGTGCTTCCAGAATGTTTGGGTATATACTGGTGCTCCTTACTAAGCATATGCATTAATATAGCAAAATCGCTGAAATTCTGATCTAGACAAAATATTCCTCATAAAAGGACAGAGAGTAGTTATCTTGGCAGATGTGAACCCTGAAGGTTGTCTATGAATGTGAAGTGATTATTAGCACCTTGTCCCAAACTATGACTAGAAGAAATCATTAAAGCTTTTTCCCTGTTGCAGTATGAGATCTTGCCATGGAAACCCAGGGGACAGTAGATTAAACAGAAGAGAACAGGAAGGTAAAGTGAGATTAACAGGGCTAAAATCTCACTTTAAATTGAATGAGATGGCAAGATGAGCTTTTTTAGCAGCTAAACATAGACACAGTTATCTCTTTAATAAAATGAAATCAGGAAAAAGAGCATGACAGAAGCTTTCTGGAGTGGCAGGTTAGCAGGAACTGTAACCATCACAGCTTGAAAAGATTTCTATTGTGCTGCTCTCCTCTGCCCTAATCTCCCATTATTTAAGCATAAACACAGCAGACACTATCCACTTGCTAATTCTCTTTTAAAGCTACCAAATTATTAGTTTTTAATGTTTTCACTGGGGGGTAAAGCCTCTTTAGCTTTCTTCTATAGTTTTGGTGAGGCTGAGACCCTCAAGAGTATGAACATCCAAGACTGAGGACCAGACATCAAGATCATGTATTAGGTTCTGAAAAACTGCAGCTTTAAGCAAGTAGGGGGGTAGTGGGAAGAAAGGCCAAGAGGAGAGGACAGCAGTGCTCCCAGGGCCACCCCACCGCTGCAGCTGTGCCAGGAAAAGACAGCCTCTCAGCTCAGCAGGACTCTGGGGTTTTTAAAGAGAATATCTATCCCAATGGCTGATGAGGAGAGCTAAAACCTGAATTGTATTTGAAGAAAACAAGATAATGGTTTTATATTCTACATAGACTTCAGTGTAAAAAAAATTCAAAGACAAAAAAGGAACCCTCCTCCCCATCACCTGCCAAATATCATACAGTTGGTTTGCTGCACTGGTGGTAGCTTCAGTTGGTGTTGGAGAGGGGAACAAGGACTGAATTTCACGTGTTGAGTGCTGAATGCAGTTCCAAACCCGTTCCTGACTTTTCATCCTAGCACCCACACTGATCCCATGGCAGTAGGTCCCAGCTGAGAAGAGATAACTGGATGCCTGAATGCCCAGCTGCAGCATATGAGGCAGTGCAAAGTTTCCAATTTTCCTGCCTGAGTGTGGGGAAGACAGCATCTCTCTGCTTCAGGCATACAAGGATGGCACTGGCAGTGGCAAGCAGACTTCCAGCATCACAGCAGCATCCCTGCACTATTCACTTTCCCTGTATTTTTATTCCTTATACATATGCTTACAGCTTAAAGCCACAGAGGTGTGGAGCAGACCAAGCTGTGAAGAACACAGCCTGGATGGAGCATGGACACCCAGTGACGCTGCAGTGAGGGATGGTAACGTCTCTTTACACCACAGAGAAGTGGGGATTCAAAGCCAGCTCCCTCCTTCTACCAGCGGTCACATCTGACCACGTGTCCCACCTCCCTAACAGCATCCTCTCGTGTCCCCACAGCTCCTTGCTGAGAGCTGCTGATGAGCTGCAGCATCCCGGCACCTCAACACACTTGCCCACTCTGCAACATCTGCCCAGACAGCTTTACTTTCACATGCAAAAAAATTCTAGATTATCTCAAAAGACCAAGCCTTTTAAACATTTAAAAAGAAATTTTGGAGCTTAAGACTCAGCCTATTAACATGAAATATCTCTCTGTCTTTTCAGTGCATCAGTCATTTCTGAAAATGTCTTGTCTGATCCACTTTTGCTTAGCCAAGTGGCAAAGTCTAGAAGTGCTTGCATACTTAATTTGCTTGTAGAAACAGGACTCAAGAGCCCTTGAAAATGTAATCTCTGATCTTTGCTCCTCAAAGTTAGGGCAAGTTACTCACCTTATGGTGGAAAAATAAGACTGGGGATTTATTCTAATTTTCACCTCTGCTCTAGGCAGTGTCATAGAGCTTGTGTGTATCCCAGCTCTTGGTTCAACCCAGCAGAATGCTTGGCCATGCAGAAAACTTTGCTTAAGTCTTAGCAAAGTCCTTTGAACACACATGTCAAACAGCATTTCAAATGGTAAGCTTGATTTGCTTTTCAGAGGCCAGTAATACAGATCTGGCCTAAAGACAGTGCCTTGAAAACGGAAATGTACCAGCAGAGAAAAAGTTGACTGTTTCTCCTTTAAAGGCTGTATTTTATAAGGATTACTTTTGTTCTGGGTAGGAAAAAAAAAGCAAACCCAAAAGCCCAAGAAAGATTCCTAACCAATTAATAATTAACAGCATTCAAATACATTTATGTCCACATACAGCATTTGTTAAAAAAGAAATATGTTTTGTGTTGTAACACCTTTTGAAAAAAAAAAAAAGAGAGAAGAAATTAATGTACACATTACATTATTTTGGCACTGGTATGGACCATTTTTAAAAACATTTGTTGTTATTATTTATAATGGTTTGTACAAAATTGTAAACTATTTTCAAGTTTGTTCGTTTTTACTTTTGTTCATCATCACCTTTCAAAAACTGTCACTGCAGGAACAAAAATACCCCAAACTAAACCCCAAAATAAAATCAAGGCAGCTGTCCTTGCCCCTTCCCACCCTTCCGCTTGTCCTCCTGCCCACTTTCCCTAAAAAAAGATGAAGGAGACAGTTTTTGAAACCACCCGACAGTAACTGGTGAGCACACCCTTCCTGGGAGCCCTCCCGCGGCACAGGGTGGGCTCCTGCACTTCTCTGACTGACACAGGACTTCTCTGAGAGCAGAAAGTGCCACCCACCAATCGTACCTTCCCACCTCTAGAGTAGACAAAGATGGCTCTTTAAGTCATTTTATTTTATTTCTTTGTTGTTTTTCCCTTTTTTTTCTTTTTCCCTGTTTTTTTTTACAAAAATTTCTACATCTAAATCACTTTGCTAGAAACATTATTTTTCTTTCCTTTTTTTTTACATTAGTTAAAGCAGAACCTGCTTTTGTGAAAAAAGACAAGGATCAAGGTCTTATTTCATGCAGAAAATGCAAATTAAAGATAATAAAAATGGGTATTTTGTTCTGTTTTTTTAGTTGTTTTTTGTTTTTGTGTTTTTTGTTTTTTTTTTTGTAACGCTGTACAGGATGCAACGCAGCCACTCAGAGTATGTTAAGATGGTTCACAGCAGTCCCTTTGATAGTATACACTGGTATTGCCATTGATCTCCCTGTCCTGTTGTCATTGTTGTCCACTTAGTTGTTTGTCTGAATTTCAGGCCACATAAAATGTCCCCAGTTAGAGAAGACATTGCCGCTTCTTCATCTTTGAGAGGAAAAGAGATGGGTGCGGTTCGAGTATATGATACATTGGCATAAATGGTTTACATTTTCCTGGGAAGGATGCCCTGGCCTTAGAGGTCTAATCTTGTTTGCTTTCATACCTCTTAGCATAACATCCCTGTGGTGAGCACACCATGAGCGGGCATTTGTCCTTCAGAAACCAGTTTCTCTTCTGAAAGGGGACATGATTTCACACAAACATAAAATATTATGACACGCGAGGCAATAGAAAGAAAAAATACTGCAGACTGGACAATGGTCCTGCCACCAGGGTCATGTGTACCTGCCAACAGATGTGATTTTCTGTCTAACTCTTGAGGCTCTCCTTTATTCTCAGTTTTTCCACTTTCTTCTCCAGCACCTGGCTATTCATCTTTCCAGATGTTAGAAACTGTTCTCTGTGGCAACTGATGAGCCTTTCTAGGGAGTTGCTCACCAAGAATCTCCACTTTTGGTCTGCCAAGCACATTGGCCCCAACCCAGTGAAACTGTCAGATCCAGTCATGATTTTAAGCAGATGTGCAGTCATCAGGACTGTCCCTGTGCTCAGAGTTGAGTAAGGGACGGGGTTGTGATGGGCTGGGCCACTGTGTGGATTTAATTCCACCACGTTTCTCTGCTTTGCCCATTGCCTTCTTGCTTCAGTGTGATTGAAACGGGAGACAGAAAGGTTGGGGCAACCTCACCTCCCTTGCTAACCTCTTCCTTCATCATCACCTAGCCTTGGCAGGAGCTGAAACTCATGGATCTCTGCCCAGTATCTGTCTGTGCGATACTCTGGGACATGTTTCCCTTCTCTCTGCCTCCAGATTCATGGGACATGAGGCTAGTGAGTTCTCTAACAACAGCCTGGAAGCTGCACTAGCAAAAAATATATTCCTGTTCAAAGCACTCCTGATGGGTCCCCAGATGTCCCTTGAGGCAGGTGGCACAGCCGTCCCCAGAACTTCAGGTCCTGTGGGCCATTGTCTCTGGAGAAACAGGGTTAAGCATTGCCAGCTATGCCAGAGCCAGCTCTCTTGCGAGGTGCTGCTCCGCTTTGGCATCCCATCTGACATGTCATGATATTGCACAAGTGCCACCATTGCAGTGAGAAGTTACCTGCTCACCTCCTGAACTCACCACTGAGACCCTCTGGTCTCATTGGGAATGGCTATTGCCTCTGCAAGGCTTGGTGCTGCAGCAGCACAGGCTCCATGGCCCTGGGCTCAGTCAGGGGATGATGATGAGAAAGAAGAGACCAACTAGATGCACCATCCCCTATAGGTAAAAATAAAGAGGACCTGCTCAAGGACTGAGTAGGGTTGAGTGAGTCTGTCCCAGTGTGGGGCAGAGCTTCTGTCAGCAAAGAGGCAGTGCTGGTTCCTTTTTTTGCAGAGTTGAGATCAGCTACAGAGAAAAACGCCTCTGTTAACCTGAGACAGAGTGTTCCTGATGCTGAAAACAGGCCATTGCCCCTTATCTCAGTTCCCAAGTGGCATCAGCATGACAATAAAAGCAATCATGTTTTCCTCCCTTCCTAGCCTGGCTTCTCCCACACTGGTGGTCCCCAAGCCCTCCCCACTGGTCTCAGCAGTGCCAGGGCTTTCTGTGCAGCTGGGCAGTGTGAGCCACATGACTGCACATCCAGTGAAGCACATTGCAGTCAAAGACATGTCCAGAGGGGTGGGAAAGTCAGGGAAAAGATCTTTGACCCTTTGCCTCGACACTTTGTCCACTGGATGCCCAGCACGGTCCCCAAATAAGACCTGGACTCAGCATCTAACTGAATATGGCAATTAACCCTGGAGCTGTCCCAAGTCGCTCAGCTGGCATAGCACTGAGAGCTGGGAGGTGCTACCCTTACAGAAACCAACCAATACTGACCTACTGTTTCAAACACATACTGGAGGAGAAATTATGACCCTCTTCAAAAAAATATTTTTATTCACTACTATGCTATCTAATCCTGCCAGTATAAATGCCAAGTTCAGCTTGTGCAAATGATAAAATGTGCATCCCTGTATCATAAATGGGTCTACCACCTCTCATATCCCCGCTTTGTCATACATATATTCAAGATTACTCTGTAAGTGCTTTTTGCAGGTGGCAGTGGCAAGATCTGGCTATCTTAGATGGGAGCAGGCAGCCCACAGCATAGAGCTGAGAACAGGGGGTTTGGGATGGTTTGGGTCCATTGTATTTCGAGTGGGAATATGATAGCATAAGCTTCTTGGAGCAAAGGACCGTGTTTTATTATAGGGTTTTCTATTTTGAGCACAATGGGGTGCAGGAGCTCATGCTCACACAACTCCTCCTTGTTTTGTCTCTGCAAAACACCTGTCCTTGCTTTCCCACCAGTCCTGCTTGGCCTGCTCATCAGCAGAAATGGCTGAGTCAGGGCTGTGTGGCTGCACCGTGCTGATATGACAGCTGCAGTGGAGAGAAGCCTTATTGCTGAAGAATGGCCTTTCCTAACAGAATTGAGACTTCCCTCTGGACTGACTTCCATGTAAAGTTGGTTTGGTTTTGTGTTTTTTTCTTTTAATCTCTCTGCAGGAACACAAAAAATACAACATTCATTGGCCCAGCTGCAGAAAGAAGCCACACTTCTGCCCCCCAGACAAGACTGTCCTCTGCTTTTCCAAAGCACTAAACATAAGATAAGACAGACAGGCACTTTCTCATATTGCTTTTTACCCTTGACACACCTCCTAGTCCAGAGAAAGATGGATCGTAACACAGAGGGTTACCCATATGTCTCAGACCTACTACCATCATCATCCCTGGCCCTAATTCAGTCAATGTCCTACAACTGAGCCCACTCATTTGTACTTCTGACTTTCTGTACTTCTGCTGAAGAATTTGCCTCTGCAAGGCCAATAGCCACTGAAACAGATAAGTAAGCTTAACACAAGATCCCTGCTTTCTTTCAAAGGAATCTGCTCTCTTCCAAACTTGTACTTCATAAACAGCCAGGAACCCACAGGCAAGGTTCTATTGCAGAGGATCTTAAGATAAATCTTTTCACATGTAAGGCTTTCTTTATACCTCTTCTGGGCAGCTGGACATTTCCTCGTGCTTGTCATCCTAGACTAAGTCACAGGGCAGAAAGCAACAGCAGCAACAACAGTTTCTCAAAGGAAGTTCAGGCTCATACTGCCTTTACTCCATCTGCATTACTTCATTTATGCACATGATACATGACATCTTCACCCCCTTCACTACATCCCAAGGTACAGTAAGGCATAGTGCAGGTCAGCTGTCCAGGAAGAGACCATGTGCACAAGAGATTAGGGTCTAATACACAGCCTCCTCCCCTTGGTCTCAGGGATGGTGGGATCAAACACTGAAAAGTTACTTACATACCATCACTTCCACCTCTACAGCCCACCTCTTCTTTATTGTACTTGGAGGTGGATCAGGGAGCCAGCCCTAAGATCACCATCACGATGGGCTGTGCCTCCGTGCAGGCACAGACGCAGGTTTGCCCTCCAACCCCTGTGGGGAAAGTCTGGGGAAAATGCATTATAGTATCACAGCCTGGAGGACAGTGCTTCTTTATTACACTTGTCACCTTTCAGCTGTTCTTTACTTCTGAATGTACAGAACCATTTTTATTTGGTTTACAACAAGACATTAGAAATCAAACATTTTTTTTTTCAAAAAAAAGGACAAAACCAAACAAAAAACAAATGAAAAATAAAACCCAAGCCCCAACACNCAGCATCTGCTTTAGGTCCTGCTTCCAACATACAGGTTTCACATCTCTCACCTGACCCATGCTCCCTACCCAGTTTCTATGTCTACTGTAAAGACACCCCATCCTGCTTGGTAAGCCCAGTCTCATCTCCAAGAAAGCATTTGGTAACCCACATGGCATTTCTTGCCCAGTTGGCTCTGATCTCTGACACCAGGGTAGCACTCAGCCACTGCTCCAGCTTGGCACGGCAGTCACTCCCCTACACATCCCAGTCCAGCTCCTACAACATTGTCCAGGTGCAAATGACTGTCCCTGCCTAAAGGGACTGAGCTCATACTGAAGGCAGAGCACCGTGCGTCTCCCTCTATTGTCCTTAACCCTGACCTCACCATGCCCCAGAGGCTGTGGTCTCTGCCCACCGGGCACTGCTGCCATGGCTGGGTTTCCTTGCGTGCTGCCTGCAGCTGCACCCAGCCTGTCTGACTCGGTGGAGGTCTCAGGTTTTCAGTACTCTAGATCCTTCAAACCTATTGTATTGCACATATATTTTCACTGCCTCTCTCTTATTTGCTCTACTTCTGATGTTATAGCTCTCTTCCCAACAAGAATCTCTTCCTCATCCCACCCTCTCCATTAGGATTTCAGTAACCACATTCCCTAAAGCCACTGTCCTTTGGTCTGCAGCTCCAGAGGTTTCTCTTCTGCCTGATAACAAACAGCTCAGAGATTTAAAACCCCTTCCTCCTCCCCACAAGGAAGAAAACAAAACCAGCTTCCTCCCCCACCCCTTATCTCCTCCTGCCAGAGCCTCTGGAGCAGATCTGGTCAAACAGACTGGTCGGATCAGTTCCCTGCATGGCTGTTTCTGGGAAGTGGATGTGCTGTCCATTGGACAGAGGAAGTGCCAAGCCTTGGCAGGTTCCCTACTTATTTGCAAGACATAAGCTGCTGGCATGGTGTCAGATGTGCATGCAAGAAAGCTGGATGCCAGTTAAGACCTTCAGTCCTGTTTGTTTCATGCACTGTGAACGTAACCTATATACACTACGGGCTGGTTTATGCTTGAAGACATGAATATAAAGGTATACATTTTCCTTTTACTTTAGTAACCAAAGCTTTACTTTGACCCATGGAATAGCAGGGGTTTGCTACCAGGGCTCTTATTTTTCTCTTTTGCTCTTTCTCTCATTCTCTCTTCAGTTCTTAATACTCAAGGTGAAGGGGGGATAGGAGAGGGATAGGTAGGATTACAGTCCCAAGGTCCTAGTTCCTAAAGGTCCCTGAGTGACAGCACTATACAGTATCAGAAAATGAAGCAATAGAGTTGCATTGGCCATGTATATCCTGAGAGAGATTTCATTTCTATTTCTCCTCCTTCTACTCCTCCACACGCCTGTCTAGTGTTACGCATGGGAAAGGTGCAAAATGTTCTCTCCCCAGCCCAGCTCCCGCAGGCAGTCTGGACCGGTCTGTTACAGTCACTGCTAAAAAACACAACCCAGCAAGCAGCAATCCTACCCCAAGCTGCAAACAAACCCAGTCCCAATCAGAATTGCCTCCTGCACCACTGTAGCAAAAGTCAGAAGCTCCACTTTAGAACAGCACTCACACTCTTTCCTCCCCCTTTCTCCACTGCTCTGCCTTTGTGAAGAAAGGGTGAACAGCAGCAGGCACTCAAGCTGCAGTGTGGAAATCCCCTTCACCGTAGCAACAAATTGAGCTTTGTACCCACTGCATGGGAGGTTCATGCCTTTCCTTTCCTCCTGTATGTCATGGCTTGAAACCTCTGAACCTTGAGTATGATCAAAATTCCCTTTTTTCTCCACTCCTTTCTGGATCACTGGTCCTCAAAACAAGACTGGGGTTTGTTGCCTTTCTTAGGGATGGACACAGATGGCTATGGAGGGGGAAAATGGAGGTGCCACATTGGTTCTGGAGCAGGACATTTCTAAAACATTCTTATTTCACTCCTGTACAGGAACATATTTTCTATTATTCATCCGACTCACAGGACACTCAATTGTTCTCCAGCATTCTGCCCCATCATCAGAAATTATAAGGCAGTTCCTGAACTGTGAAAAGTCCTGACCGCACACTCTTTGGCAAAGACTATTGTGGAGGACCAAATAGTCCAGATGTCTGGATATACTAAGACTGACTCTATGAAGTAAAACTGACCTGGTTATACCAGGTCAGAAACATTCAAAGAGAGAAACTAGGATGACTCCTGATAAGAAAGCGAATCCAGCCAACAAAGAACTGAGGCTGTAGAAAAGGAGTCTGGCTCCCAGTCCCAGCAAGTGAAGAAATCAGCTGAGCAGTGCTTTATCCCTGGAAAGCTTTTAGATTGTCCCCATGAAATTCTGGGCTCAATCTCTGATTGGAGCCTCAAATACTAAACACAGCCCCCCTGTGCCTGATCTCCAGCTGCTGGAGGACCTGGACTGTACCTGCAGGGCACTGGATGGGGTCAGTCAGGACCCCACTTCATGTGGGGCTCAGCACCTGAGCAGCAAAGAGCATAGGTGAGTTTTGTATCATCTGTGTGCCACTGTCCCTGCTGGTCTTTGCAACCATCTGAGAGAGCTCTCAGGTGCCTAACTCCTGCCACACATTTGTCAGGCTTTTACTACAGCTATCAAATTACTGGAGTTCCTGAGTCATCTCCCTCAGCTTCATAATTTCTTATCACATGGTGATTTGTTTTCCCTCCAATCTGAATAGGCTTCTTACAACTGCCTCTTTTTTTCCCTTCTATAGTTCTGACCACCCTTTACACTGCAATCACATATATAAAGGGTAAATGTTTAGATATTTTATTTAATCATCAGCCAGCTGGTTCGACTCCCTTTCAAAAACTGAACCTGCTGATAGGCAGCCTCCACCTGGGAACTGCAGTCATCTGACATGCATATATTCACCTACATTATACTTCTGATGTCATAAACCACAACTTTATGATTTCTATTAAAACATTTAAAAGCCATTTCCAAATAGAATCCCACTAGAAAGCATAACTTTCTCCATTGGCCAAGCTTTAAATTTCTGCATATCAGGTAAACAAAACTACTCCATCCAGCCTTAGCCCTATCATCCAGCTTCATTCACTCTTCAGACTCTTATTCCTATACAGACCCTTCTAGACCATAAACTGCAATAACAACATCAGGAAAATCTATTTTCAACAGCATCGCTCTTGAATGTGGAGAATGGCAAGAGACTGTTCTGCAGGGCTAAAATACAAGTCTGATTTAACAACTGTGCTAAAACCTTGGTGAGTCCAGGGCAGCCTGAACTGAATGTGTGCGTGCATGAACATGAACCAGGGAGACAGAGGTTGGGGGCAATTGAGAAGGATGGATGTTCTGCCTTTATGCTTAGGATTCTATTAGTGGAAAATGCATAAGACACATTACTGATATAAAAATAATAATACGTATTACTGTAATGAGCCCTGATCCTGCTTCATCGAAGTCAAGGAAAAGCTTTTCATGACTTCAGTGTTACTAGGTCAGGCCTATAGTGATTCACATCTTCATAGCACTGTACTATGAATGAAAAGGTGTGCATTAGATGCATCTGTCATCCGAAAAACAGAGTTTCCCTGGTCTCAGAGGATCACTCTGCTCTCCCAAGCAATGCAAATCAAGGGAAAAGGAAGAGCATGCTAGCAGGACAATAAAGGGATGTCTGAATTGTGTCTGGCATGTAAAAACCTCCATCGGGTAAGAACAAGGCTCTCATCGTTACTCCAGGAATGGCAGAATGATCATAGGGTTAAAGTTTTGCACTTGTGAATTTACTATTTTCATGGCTTTTCTTAATATTATAAGGGAGATTATCAGTCATCAGAGATTGCCAAAGTGGCCAATAATTCAGTGATTTTCTTAAAAGTCACTGGCTCCTTTGGAAAAAGTTGACCTTGTTGTCCAAGGCCAAGTTACCCTTCTGTACCTGTATAACGAGCGCCTGTGGACAGAAGCTGCTACAAACTTAGGGGTTTCCACAAGCACAGACAAGCTCAGCATTTTCATTGCAACCTTCACCCTGCCCAGTCTTTGAAGACCATCCTCTTCCAGCAGGATGGTGCTCCATGAAACTCTACTGCATCCTTAGTTACATCTTCTGCAAGAAGGGACACAGGGTACTCTTCTATACACTCCGCGTGCATTAACAGAAAAGGGCTGATAGAAGCAGTACCAATCAGAGGGTGTCAGCCCACCATTTCCTTCTGAACTTCTTAGGAAAGGGGATAGTTATAACTTCTGTATATTTTCATCCTGAACCACAACAAAGTTAAACGAAATCCACCCATTCCTGCATCTTACCATAGGCTATGGTCACTCGGTGGGCTGGAGTGTGAAGTTCCTTGTCTGGCACAAGGAACGGGTAGGGAGGAGAAAGGGTTGAGTTTTCAGAGTCCTGCAACTGCTTTTCTCCCCAAACTCAGTAAGAAAGATGCAGGGCGGGAATGATTAGGAACAACCCCTCCTTTCAGGACTGAATCAGTTTAGTTTACTAAAGATCAGATGCCAGTGGCAAACAGCAGCACTGTCCCACTGCTGATCCCCAAAGTCCTCTCTTTCCTAGCAAGTCTACATTTGCACAATCTACCTCCCCAGCTCTGTCTCTGTAATACAGGCTGGGACTCCGACCTCCAACCTCACAAAGCTGCAATGAGCAAACAAAACCCTGCTATTCCCCCCAAAACACTGCCGATTAAAGGTCATCTGTGTTCTCTTTCTACAAAAGACATTACAAAACCCCCCTCCCCAGCTCCCCTCCCCAGAAAACATGCTTGCACACACACACACACGTCTCTACATACATGCTCACATACACACACACAGATGCGCCACACACACACACATTCATACAGAAAAACAGCTTGCAAACTCCTGAAGGTGGAAAAAGGCAACTTGCAAATGTGCCTTGGTTTTTGATAAGCTCCCTCCTCCCCCCTCCCATAACCCCACATTGCCCCTTCCCTCCCAAATAATTGCCTTGTCCTCCCCCCTTCCCAGCTCTTCCAAAATAAATATTCTTTTTATTTGTTGGTTTAAAATTCTTTTAGGCTTGTAAGCAAGAGAGAGGGAGAGAGAAAATAAAAGAGAAATCTCATAGCATGAGAATGAACCCCCACCATTTCATGAATCCATGAAAGAACAAACATGAAGGTGTTAAGAGCAGTGACAGAAGACAGATTAAATAAATATAATAATAGAGAAGAGAAAGATGAAATTCAGTAGTGAAATGAAAGTGAGGATAGCACAGCCAAAGATAACCTATCCCCCCACCAGTTTTTGACTAAATTTCTTTAAATCTCCCTCCCCCCCTTTTTTTAAACTTTTTTTTGTGTGTGTGTGTTTTTTTTCTTTTTTCTGTCATTTTTTCTTTTTTTTTTTCCTTTCTTTTTTGGTTTTTGGTGGTTTTTGTTTTTTTGTACAATGGTTTAAGTCCTTTATCAGGAAACCAAAATCAAGACAAACACATCCCTCCCTGAAACCAAACCCCCACCCATATACTCTTCTCTTCCTTACCCCCGCCACACTCCATGGTTCTACATGTGCTGAAAAGAGAAGAGTAAGCTTAGAATAAATCTAATGACTCAAAGGAATAAATTATAATGATAGTAAAGAGTAAAACCCAAACCCAAAAGACCACAACACTCCTGTGTTGTCATTGTCTGAGTGTCTGTCCCTATCTCTCTTGGAGGCTGCAGGCATCAATTTACATAGTACAACCAGTAAACAAGGTTGAAGAATCCAAAGGTGATTGGAAAAATGATTCGTGACCACTTGTCAATGGTGCTGACATCTGTCAGGTCTGGGATTTTGAGCTTCAGCTTAGATGACCGCCGGCGGAGACGGCAGTTGGCACGGTTGCGTGCTGCGGCATGGTGGGTCAGCGGGACATGGCGGTCCAGGGTTGTGTGGTGACCAAATCCATCCCGAGAGGCCAGCTGCTTGCGGAACTGGATTCCTGAGCCTTCAAAGGACATGACAGAGTTTCGAGAGTCACCGACGCTGCTCATCATGTCTGTGGCTAGCAGCTCGTTGTTCATCTCCAGAGTGCTGAGGAGGATGTTACCATAGGGGTCAACCTAGAACAGGGAAGACAGAGAGAAAGGTAGCAGGGATATCCTATGCACAACACACACAGGGCCACACCACAAAGGGTGATTTTGTACTGGTTTCTATGTAACAATACCATTGATTGGGTCATTTGTGAGCTCTGAACCTGGACTTCTGCATTTGAAAGTGTTGTCCACTGATGCTGAAGTTGAAGAACTAGCCACATGTGCTCACAGCAAGGTTTTGAGCAGGGTAGTGTGATTCTGCCAACACCGTAGGACCAAAAGCCTCAGGGATACTTTTAGGTACACCTGCCCCATGCAAAAGGATGTTCCTGATGAGACTGGCTTGAGGATGATGACAAATGATCAAGGAGAAAAAAATCCCAGTAATCACCAGACAGGGGAACTGGAGTTCATCTCTCATGATGAGGAGAAAGGCTTCTCCACAGCTCACCCAGGACTGAATGAACAGTGGAGAGTCTGAATTCTCCTTTCACAATGAAGGAAGGGGACAAACCTGCTCTCTCACCCTCTTCTCCTCATAACGGTGGCGCTCATTGTTGGCCTTGCTGATCCGTTCACTCTGTTTCTTTTGCTGCCGGGGTCCTCTCCCAAAGAATATGTAGTTGACAAAAGCATACTCCAGGAGTGCCAGGAACACGAAGACAAAGCAGCCCATGAGATAAACATCAATAGCCTTAACATAAGGGATCTTGGGAAGAGTCTCCCGCAGGTGGGTGTTGATGGTGGTCATTGTAAGCACCGTGGTGACCCCTGTAAGGAGAGGGTATGTACTCTGTTACTGAGGTGGGATGGTTTCCTGAAATGCCATTCTCAGCTTTCCCATCTCTCCTTCCAGCTGGACAACCTCAGGAAGGATGGGAGCAGTGCAACTGGGAAGAAAATTGTCAGTATTCTAAGCCCAGCTGCTCAGTACAAATCACTGCAGAAAATAAACCAGCCACCAACAGTGGGAGAAAATGTCAAAGCCGAGTATCACCAGGATGATGGGCATCAACATCCTCTGGACCTTGGTTCTTTAAGTCCTCCCTGATCCTCCTTATTTCCCTCAGTGTGACAGGAAGCACTCAGTTTTGCTTTCAGTCTCTCAATCTCTTCTCTCTCCTTTTCTCCACTTTATGAACTCATCAGGCTTCCCTGGATGCTACTGAATGTCTCAGTATCTTTGACATGAATTTATAATCTGCTGTGACTTTTCAGTGTCACGAATAGGAGAAAGAGTGAAGAGATTGCCTCTCCATGGCATTCTCTTTTTTTTGCCTGCTCCATAGGTTTCTGTCTACTTCCTTGACCCCATCAATTCCCACCTTTCACTCACCAGCTTTACCACTCTCTACTTCCATTATCATCACATACACTCCCATGGTTCTCATGCTCTCCTTTTTAGGCTTACTCATATGTCCTGCATCTTAAAAAACACATTTCTTGGTCTCACAAACCTTCCTTCCTCTGAGTCTTCTCAAACTCTATCTTCTCCTAGAGCTAATTTGAGCCCTAACCTCTTCTATAAGATGCAGCCCCTACCTGTGCTCCATTGGCTCTCAGAGTTTTTCCCTACTCACAGCCTCAACCTGTGCTCCATTGCCTCACAGCACCTTTTCCTACTCACTTTCCTTCTCACCACTTGGCTCTCCTACTTCCTCTGAACTTTCTATCATTTTGCACAGCCCATTCTCATATGCCAACCATCCCCCCTTTCTCCTGTTCTTTCTTCAAAATCCTTATTTGTAATCCACCCCCACTTCCCTTCTGTTGCTTAAAAGACCTCATTTTTTTCCTCATATAGGAAAACATTCCTACTCAGGGGAGCATGTGCTTAAGAAGAACTTGGACTTTAACTACTGTCCCACATTTCCCTTGGTTATGAAGGTCTTCAGCTACAAAAAATGTCTGTATAAGGTCTAAATTATAATGAAAATGTGTGATACCACTTCCTTTACTTTTTTTAATCTTTTAGCCATTCAACCACCACTCTTCGGGCATCCACCGTTAGCATTTATCATCCAACTAACAAGACTTCCCTTCTTAACAAAACAAATACAAACCAAAACAAAGGAACTGGCAAGCTCATGTTATGTTAGAGTCTCACAGGCCTGAGAAGCTGTGACCATTTGTGCTTTTGCTATAGAGTTTAAAGTTGCACCCACAGAAATTTATGGTAGGACTTTCACTGATTCAAATAATACAGACTCAAGGTTGGGAAGTACTGATACTTCACAACAAGGAAAGTAGGTCTTCTAGCTGAAAAATTGAAGTTTGTTCCCAGAAAAAAGTGTCCTTCATTTGAGACAACAAGTCTGACAGACCTATGTGGCTTGCTTAGGTGCTACCTAAGAAAGAAAAAGGTATTTTGTTTTTTACAGCTGTCCTAGCTGATCTCGCTCAAAACCCCATCTTTTTCAACATATAATGAGAAATACATACCCAGTGCCACTCGTGCAGCAGAAGCATCATAATTGATCCAGAAGGAGACCCAGGACAGGATGGTGATGAGAATAGATGGCATGTAAGTCTGCAGGATGAAGTAACCAATGTTCCTCTTAATCCGGAAACTCAAGGATAAGCGCAGATATGAACCTGTCAATGAGATAGTAAATGGAGATGTTGTTTGAGAGGAGGGCACGGCTGTATTTATGGTAAGAGCTTAGGTTAGGAATTGAAATTTTATTTGGAAGATGTTCTCAAGAGGCAGGGATAATGAGAAATTTCTCTTCTTGTCTTCATTTGGTTTTGCAGACTCATCCGCTTTTGAAAGGGGGTTCTTTAGAGTCTGCTCAGTTGGCTCAGAATATTAAGAAGAAAGGAAACCACAAAAGTTATTACATCAGACATCATGGAAAAATGTCTGTTCAGTGCTGAAGTTGCTATTATGGCACATGCCAGTTTGATACAGGCTTACACAGGAGACTTTAACCCTATATCTGGATGCAGTGAGATGATTTTCCAGTGTTTCCTGTGCTAGCTTTTCCTCTAAACAGCAATGAAGATCTGAATGATATTTTTCCCATGCTGTTTTAAAAATGGGTTATGGTCAGACTGGGCAAATTCATATGCAAATAGAGTACTGTGAGTTAATCTGTAGGCCTTTTGGTTTTTTTCCAAGTTGTTGCAACTTCCTCTTACTCTTTTACAAAACCAAATGGGGATAGTGATGACAATAAGTATTTTTGCGGTCCTTCTACTGGAGCAGGGTCATTTTGACAGGGACAAAGTATGACCTCTCTCATTGCTGTGAAACAAAGTCCAAAAAGTCCTTTCTCCTTCCCACCTCCATCCCTTAGGCAACACAGCAGCCTGAAGTATGGGTGTAATCATCGGTTGGCAGCTAAAGTGACAAGAAAACAACAGTCTATAAGGATCAAGGAGATAGGCTGGGAAAAAGGAGGTTATGGTCTCCCACCATCATGTGTCATTTGTGTAGCAGATTTTACCAGTCTTTATTTTTTCAAGGTCTTACCTATTTAGACTGCAACCTTCTTTTGGAGGAATACTGCCTCTTGTTGTGGGTCTTTAGATTACCACTGCAATAGGGCCCTGCTCCCAGCATGCCCCAAGGCACTATTGTAACAACACCATCTGCCACCACTGCTGATAGACTTGGGCTGTGATTTCATGGCATTTCAAAAATTATTTTATTTAACAGGTGTGTGGCACATTGTTTATGCAGTGAACTCCATGCCAGATCAAAGTGAAGACAGCAACCAAAATCCAAACGTCTCCAGCTTTCCAACTGGCAACATCTGAATCACCCAAAGCTCTCCATATCTTTTTATTGCTGTGTACAGATGGGTTTATATCATGTCATAGACCACTTGCTTTTCAACTGTTATATTCTTCTGCTTACTATTGCACCTACATTAACTTCAAGAGCCAGTTGCAAATCACATAAAAATAAGGTAGAGGCTGAGAACCTCCTAAAGAGGTTCTGTTTGGAGCTCATTTGGAGTTTTGACTAAGAAATGAAAACAACTGCAGCAAAAAAATTATCCCATAAGCAGGCAAAAAAAAAAAAAAAGTAAACTTGGTGGGCACAGAAGAAGCCTCTTTTCCAAAGGAACAGGACCCTAAGTTGAAGTCTAGATCCTAAGTTAGTGCCTCAGCATCTGTGTCAGAGGAAAAAACACATTGATGTTGATCAGCAGGTTTGCATGTTCTATCACATCCCTTCAGCAGAGACTCACCGGTGGTGAAGACCACTTCCCTGCTGACGAGCCTCTGCTCGATAATAGTGAACTGGGGCAGTTCTAACACCTCCATCCCCGTGACAGCAGAATCATTTCCTTGCCAGAAGAAGACAATGTCATCAACCGTGTAACCATCTGCAGAGGTGAAGAAGCACAGAGAGAGAACTAAGCTGACAAGCTGGAGCAGATGAGACCCCCATTTTCACTAAGGTGAAGGAAGAGGATCCAAAGGAAAGCCCACACCATCAGATAGCAAGCATAGCCCCTCCCTGCTGACATATTTTTCTGTTTCAGCTGAGCTTTGCAACACAGTCCCCAGGAGAGGAGGAAAAAATTGGTCAGAACTCCCACTTCCAGCTAGAATTCAAGTGAACAAGGTGAGAAGTGGCCCATTAAGCCTTGACTTACACTACATAATCTCCATGGCTGACATGACAGGGACTTGTGTGTGCATCAGAAGCCTCTGTCAAATGCACCAAACACAGCATTCTGCTTTTCAAAACTGCCTCCTTTTACCAGAAGGGGGAGACCACACAATACATTCTGCTGGGGCCGAGGTAAACAGAGCATCCGAGTGTTAAAAATTCTCAGAGAAAAAAAGATTTACAACTGCATTTGCAAAGAAATTTGAGCATTAGACCATCTCCCTCTTCTGAGTACTCTCAGTCAAAATCTGGAGTCGGGAAGTGGACAACATCTCTGAGACTGGGGGCTGATTTTACCAAGTGCTGGCTGAAAAGTGCAGTGATGGGAGAAGTGAGGAGGGGGAGTCAGGCTGGTAACAAATACTCAACCCTTATGTTTCAGTGTAATGGATTTGTTAGCTCAGCCAAGGGTACAGCCTCTTACTTTAACCCCAAACTATACATGTCAGACAGGGTTGCACAGCCTGGAAGTGCTGAGGAGCCCAAAGCCACAGCCCCAGGAGAAAGACCCCACAGATGCTTTGGATTCATTGGGAATGAAATCATGCAGCTCTTCTTCCATCAGTATGATGTTCACAGTCCTGCCCATTGCCCTTGTGGACAAGGATTCACCTCCACTTGAAAATTAACACCGCTTATGTCAAGCTGGGTTTTGAAGCACTGTGGCTGTTCCTGCACAAGGGGTGGCCTCTTACTCTAAGCAAAGTGCAGAGCTGCATGGGAATACCTCTGTGTGAAAAGAAGCAGTAAAATATGTACAGGCTTTGGTATAGCATGGTGCAAGGCCTCTTTTGGAGCACGAATTTCAACTATGCCCACAGACAGCTTTTATTCACAACCTGCACTGCAGCACTACAGCCTGCCTTGTCCACAAGTCCTTGCAGCAGTCAGTTGGCTAGCAATGCTCAGCAAGTCTAACATCCACTAGGGAAAGCTGCCACCAAAACTAGCACTAGTGTATTAGTGGGATCAGGGGAATGAAGAGCTGTTGAATGTACCATGGAGGAAAAATACTTCTACCTAGCCTTAGGGACCAAGGTTTACTTGAGATCAGAGCTGAACCTTTGAGAATGGTGTCATTCTGCAGCTCCTGAGTGGACAAAGAGCTGAGGGACCTGGTCTGATCTCATAGTTTACCTTGCTTTGAGCTGGGGCTGGACTAAAGACACCCCAATGTCTCTTCCAAATGGAACTATTTGATGACTGTGTGGCCTCCAAGCCCACATCCTGTGCTCTCAGTCATTGCTGCGCTTATTCATGGGTGCTAAAAAATAATAACAATCTTCTAAATGCCATACCAGCTCTGCTTCTGGTGTAAATCATGTAAGCCAGGGCTCCACCTCCTCCCCTATGGAATGTTGCTGCTCCCATGGCAGTAAGTGGTAAAGCAGTCACACCCATGAGCCCATAGAGATTAAGGATCCTTAGTTTATCATCTCATCTGCTGCAGACACTGAGGTATCACAGGCTGCTGTGCTGACCCCAGTTGCAGAGTTCCCCAGCTCTGAGCACAGGAACTATTTGCATCTGGCTGCAGTGTCTCTCCCAGAGCACTGAGACCAAGTGTGGAAAGCAGCAAGAAACAGGCACGTCCCCCACTCCTCCCCGTGGCTGATTCCAGCGGCTCAAACATTCTCACAGCTGAAAACATTGTGTGCAATTTCACATTTGAATTCATCTGGCTCAGACCTTCAGACTCTGGTTGTTCTGAATTTTTCAAGGAGGTTACCAAGCCCTTTCCACTCAGCTCTCCCCCTCTGCAGAGAAGCACCTAACCTGTAAACAAGTCACCTCTCCACCTCCTTTGCAGTAAACAAACCAGACTGAGCTATTTAGGTTTCTTACTGAAAAACATCTGCTCTAGCACTTGAACCACTTTTTAGCATCTTTTCCCACCCTCTTCAGATTTCTCAACTTCCTTCCTAAATTTTGGAAACCAAATATAGACAGAGCCCCTTTCCCCATCTCACCAGTGACATATTCAGAGGCCAATCGATTCCCTGCTCTGACTGTTTATGTAACCAAGGTTCACTCCAGCCCTTGCTGTCAGAGCTCTACTACAAAACCTCCAGCAGCAGTGCTCGGGGCTGCCATCCCTTCATCTTTTCCCCCAGTTGATACCCATGTGGGTACAAGTCCCTCAGCCTGCCAGCCTTGCCCGTATTCCCACACCCAGGCCTCCTCATTTAGCTCTATTCAAATACATCCTGGAAGTATTCAAATTGGGAGGTATTCAAATGTGAGGCGAGTAAGCCATGCAGACTGCTGTCTTCATCATCCACAAATTTAACAGCAGTGACTTCAAATTTACTTCCTGATCAGCAATGAAAATGTCAAATTACAGTAACTATTTTTAGGAGATCTCGCAGTTAACCAGCTCTATTCCATTTATTCTATGATGTGCTGCTACTGGGTACCAATTTTTTTAATTTTTTTTTATTATGGCATTATGCAATATGAAATCAAACACGTTTTTTGGGAAGCCATGTTAAAAAGTGATTCCAAAGGGAAAGGATGTTCAGTCTAAAAATAAATGCTTCACTTTGATTTCTAGCTTTAAAAAGAAAACCAAATTTCCATTTTACCTTTAAAAAGTAAAAGAACTTTCACAGACAAGTCATTTCAACCTGAAATATCATAAAGTATTGATATGACGTCTTAAAATGTCAGATTAACAGCTTGTTTGCTGTCTGCCTCATCAGGTTTTTGCCGAATCCTGGCACACAGCTAGGCAGGGGTATATGTGGTGGGAGCTATTTTTGGGATGGAGGAATGGGATCAACAGGCAGTGCCAGCACTGGCTTATCTCCTTCAGGTACCTGCCTGGAGCTGCTGTTGTGAAGAAGAACCTAGCTGCCCTCTGCTGCTTTACAAACCCGCCACCCCTGCACCACAAAAGGGCTATTTGGGTGGTGTGTTTTAGGTTTTTTTAATATACTTTGCTTTTTAAGCCAGCCGTGAAAGGACTGTTATTTCAGAGTTGTATGGACTTGGAAGCAAACAAAATGGAGCCCTGTGGATTTCAAATGTGCAAGTGTTTGAAAGACAAAAGCTCCGAGGAAGGGAACAATTGAATCTCTGTGTGGATCTTAGAAGTATTGTAAGGAAACGTAGCTTTGACTAACAAATTGGCTTGACATGTCCCATTAAGAACAAAATTGCAACATGGGGAACTATGGGTAATTTTCTGCCTTCTGTTTTCTTGGTTGTACCGTAAACTATTCTCAAAATGCTAAGGAGTGCCAGAAATGACATGTCATTAGTGCCTCCAGCAGGACCTAATTTACATCCCATTACCCGCCACGCCAAGCTGCAATGGCTGCGCATCCTGAGCAACCCGCGCGGCGAGCAGGAAGGGGGCTCCCAGGCACAGGCAGGACTGGGAACACGGCACGGCGCCTTCCATCTATGGATGCTGTGGGACCTCTTTTATGAAAAAAGCAATTCTCTGATAATCACCACTGAAGCTGCATCATCATTACTGCGAGATCTGCTGCTCTGGACCGCTCCTGTGGGGATACTGCTGTGCATTTTTATGAGGGAGAACCGGACCTCCTCTGCCAGCACAGTCAGGAGAGGCTTTCCATAGGGGTCAAGGGAAGATCTAGGTGGGGAAGGACTGCGGGAGGGCTCAGGTCCCACCTCCCACCTAGAGCAGGGCTAGCCACAAGTGAGGGCAGGTTCCCAGGGCTTTCTTAGGGCTAAGGGAGGCTTCCACCACCCTTCTGAGGGCGAGATTTTAATGCCTAGCCTGCTGCTAGAGCTCCATTTTCCTGGGCATTTCGCCCACGAGGTCCCCCTCAGAATGGAGTTTGGATGAAGGAGCCTGGTCCTGTCCCAGAGGACATTCTCCAGGAAGGGTGGCCCATAACACCTCATGAACAGGAGGCTGTGGCTGGGGCAGGTGGCATCAGGTGACAACATGTGGCAGAGCACAGGCATGAGGAATACGCACAGCTCTCGATCTCCAGTGTACAGTTCTGCTGGTCCAGGGGGTACCTCCGCAGGTCCATCATGCAAGCGGCCGTGGTGGTGATCCTGAAAGGGGAAAGGGAGAAAAAAAATCCATTGTACAATTTTTCTTACAAAAAATAAAAAAGGAGAACGGAAAGGCAGATGTGGAAGTCAGGCAGCATTTGGGGCCGCTGTTTCCCTGGAAACCAGGGAGATCCATAGTGGGAGGTGTGCGGGGCAGGGGGTTGGATGCAGCGCACCCTCAACTGCATGGCTTTAACTTTCGTGACTCACATCAGCAAGACAGTATCTCTATTAACAGCGTGGGGAGGGATTTGTGTTCCTCCTCTGTTTCTCCCTTGAGCGAGACAAAGAAACCAGGAGTAGGCAGAGCTACGGGCAGAGGGGGAAGAGGAGAGACATGTCAGTTTGTGAGAGGGAGACAGCTGACACGTGCCTGTAAAACAGATGATGCATTGATTAAATTGACCACAATGACCCATGGAGAATAGCAGACCACATAATCACCCCACCTTTCCTCCCGCGTTGCCCCAGTGACCCTACTTGCAGCCCCCACCCATACCCCCTCCATTGTATGCATTTTGGCACTGCCAAATCCAAAAGCCCAGACCCCACAGACAGGGCCCTTCCACTCCTGTGGGCTCTGGTAAAAAAAAAAAATCACTCCTGTGCAGCTGGTTACGTGATCAATATTCATGAAAGACACATGGGGGTGTGTGTGCTTCCCCTGAAAAATAAATACAGGGGGAGGATGAGGGTCAGTGCTGCTTTGCAGGTGTCAGAGCAGAGTGGGGGCAGGGTGGCACAGTGCCCACGGTGGGGTTCACGTGAGGGTGCCAGGAGGGTTTGTGTTGTACATGAAAGAGCATCGCTCTCTGGGGTGGGGAACTTTGGGGTGGGGTAGATGAGGGAAGAGAGATGAAGTAGGGACAGCAAATCAGCAGCCTGGCAATGATGCCCTGGATGAAGCCCAGGCTGCCCCTATTTCTGAAATATATTGCTCCCCTCACCCTTAATGCAGTTTTCTTCCTGTGCAATGTATGTGTGCAGAGTGCTGAAGAGGAGGGAGAGATTGGTGCATTTCCCCCCTCTTTTTTTTTTTTTCAATTAACCATCTGGAAAGCATTAATCAAGCTACACATTTTTTACTATGTAGGCATAACCAGTGAACTGTTAACGAGAAAGCTTTATCTTCTGAGCCCTGTGGCCTGGGAGAGACAGAAAAGAGAGGAAAAAAAAAGAAAAAGAAGAAAGCAGAGAGGATGAGATGGCGACCCAGCCAAAAAAAAAAGAAGGAAAAAAAAGAAAAAACATCAATGAAAGAAAAAGAGATCAGAAAAGAGGAGAGAATGGGTGAAGCTGGACATAAAATTGGAACAGTGGAGGGAGAAGGAGGAGGTAAGCAGATGCAGGAGAGGGCTGCCCCAGTGGGGGTGTCAGTGTGGGGGTTACAGCAGAGCAGGCGAGCAGCCCTGCAGAGCTGCTGGCTCTTTAAGAAATCTCGTGTGCTAAATTTATCTCTCTGCTGTCTGTGAAGACTGTTTGTAGGAGATGAAGCCTTGAGGAGAGCCTTTGCCACTGCCTGCTGTGCTATAAATAGATCCGAAGAGACGGAGGGAATTTATATATATCCTCCCTGGGTCTAGATACAACATTGCTACTGCCCTCTCTCTGAGCAGGGGGCCCAAGTGAGCTCTTAACCCTTTTATCTGTAATGCCGTTGGGGTGGAGGAGAAAGCTCAGAGGGGGAGAAGGATAACAGGACAGGAGACACTTAAAAATTATCACTGTGGTTTTGGGATTGCATGTATTGCTTTTACGGCCTCCCAGTTTGGCATCTCTAGGGGGCTGTTGGAAACTCAAAGCCTCTCCCACCCTAATCCTCCTGGATCGGGGTAGCTGGGCACAGGAGACTACAAAGCACAGCTGGGAGAAGCTGCACCTTGCCAGGAAAGCCCCGGGTGGCAGGTGCAGGGTCCATCCAGGCCAGGCACTGAGACCAAAGAATCATGAATGGGTATGACTCATCTCCCTATGCTGTACACAGCATATACTGTGTACATTATACTGCATCCATGGGAAACAGCAGTTACAAATGCATTCTCCTGTTTTCCCTAAAGTGTGAGATTCAAAAATGTATTAAATGAAAATTTTCCACCCCATTTGTGGGACCCTGTGGGCTAAAACCTTTTCATAGTGTCCATCCCAAAATTGCAGCCTGGCTGACTTAACTTGGCCACACAAAGGACATCCAGGGGAAGCCTTTTCTGGTTTGAGAGGGACCCTCTTGCCTCTCGACAGGATTTGCTGATCACCTGCAGTGCTGGTTGGAAATGCAGAGCACGACACAGTGAGCTATGGCTACCACACTCCATGCACCAAATTCTGCTCACACTAACAGCCAGCATAAATCCAGAGCCACTCCAATGATTTTTTGCAAGAGCACACCAATTTCTATCACCAGAGATTTACATCAGGGCAGGATTTAGCCTTGTGGATTCAAAAAGAAGAGCACCTCAGGACAGGTAGGACAGAAAGGAGAAAAACAAGATTAAGAGGGCATCTGTCCTCAAAAATCAGCTAATTTCTCTTTCCTTCCAATTAAAGTGCAGGTGTATCTACACTGTACAGTTCAGCATTCTCCAGAGGTACCCCAGTTGGCTGCAGGTCCCAAACTCCTGGTGATCTGCCCATGTAATACTGCTCAGGCAAGTGAGAATTGGGACCAAGTGAGGTGAAGGTTTAGTTCTGTTTTTGGAGTAGAGGTAGCCCAGTCGCATGCGGCTGTCCTGGGCTGTAGCTCAGGCAAATGCTCATCTGGAGCCTTTCAGTTGTGTCACCGTACCATGGCAAGGTGCGCCCAGCAGCCCAGGGACACCAGCACCACAGGGCTACCTGGATACAGGGCTCCTGAAGCATGACAAGATGTGAGGGGCAGCTGGTCTGGGGCACCAGATTCAGCTCAGGTCCTGCCTCTACGCTTCCTAAACCCTGATAAACTAGCCCTGATAAAGCAAGTGAGATCTCAGAGAGGAAGGGGGTTTTATTTCTTTAGACTTCAGATCTCAAAAACCACCCTGGATACCAACTTTGCCACACCCTGCTTGAAGTCCATGGCTGACCCATAGCATCACAACCCTGTCATTGCTTTACATGATACCTGCCACTGACGGTCAAATGTCCACCTGTAGTCTCTGTGACTGACCCAATGTTCACTTGCTCCTAGAGATACCAACAAGAGACTTCTCTAACTCCCTTGGTGGCTGCATATTATGGGTGGGATGGTCTCATAAAGGGACGAGAGGGTTCACTCACCTCTCACAGCCAAAGGGAAATGGGAGCAAAACTCAGGCACCCCAGCAACATGGTGGGGTCACAGCACATGCCATGTCTGGTCCAGAAGGCCACAGAACCAGCCTCTGCCTCGTGCTTTGATGGATATAAATGTATTACCTTGATATGCTCCGAGCTATTGTATGAAGAGATGTGTTTGATTTGCACATAGAAGACAGCATGGGGAGGGCTGGATGGCAAGATATATGGGGGGGATTGACACTAAGGAGGTGTTGGATGTCTAAACAAGGTTAACAGGCAACAAAGGTGGAAGGAAAGTTAGAGGCGGAAAAATGAGCAGAGAATAAAAAAATGATAACCACATGACCTCTGATGTAGGGGTCAGGATTGGAGATGAAAGACAGGAGAGCAGATAGTGCAGGACAGGAGGCCACTGAGGTAAGGGAACAGAGGAGAGGCATCAGGGGAAGCAAGGGGCAAAGCAATCGGGGGAAGGAGAGCTGGAGAAGAAAGAGAGGTTAAAAGACAGAAAACAGAGGAGGAGTGGATACACTATGAGAAAGGAGATGAGGAGACAGAGAACAAACCATTGCCTGCAAACAGCTCTAGACAGAGCGCATGGCCTCTAGGAGACATGACCAAAGTGAAAGGGAGCAGGGAGAGTGGGGACTGGAGGGAATGCTGGGGAAGGATGCCACCTTCCCCGTGGCGTTAGCAAGGGGTGCTGGCACCTGGCCAGGCTGCGTCTTCTCCCTCCCTCTCCTCCTCTCTACCCATCTCCCTCCCCTTTTAAATTCAAGAATTTGTGTGGTGTGTAATTTCATCTGCTTTGACGGCGATTCACAGAGACACTGCCCATGGAAGGGGAGAGGCTCGCCAGCGCTTTGCACAGTGTGCTCAATGAACTGGTCCTGCTCCCTCCAGCTGCTGAGCCCAGCCACCATCACCAACCTCCATCTCCAGCTTCTCTTTCCTACCTCGATCTCTGCCCACCTCATGGGCCTGTGGTCAGCCCCTTCTCATGTCACAACCATTACACCTTCTTCCCCACAAAAAAGACATTCGTGCCCTTGCCCTAATCATTTCTCCTGAGGTCTGTAGGCTGGACAGTTGGCAGATGGACACAGTTCATCTAGGGGGAGACAGGGCTGTGGAGAAAACACCTTACATCTCAAAAAAAAAAATAGGAAAAAAGGGACAGGCATTCATGAGATGACAAGCAGCTCTGGCAGGCTGTGAGCTCATGGAGATCCCCCTTCCCTGCCAGCACTCAAGCAGAAGCCAAAGTAGCATGGGTATCTTGCTCTGGAGGTGTCCCAGTAGAGGTAGGGACCATGGTTAGAAAAGCAGTCACAAAGCTCAAAGTGACACAGAGTGAGTGCTAGGTCTCTGTTAGAATGAGGAAAACTCTGCCCACCTGAAGCTTGTATTGACAAAGCAGATATTGGCACAGAAAGGGTAATGCAACCTTACCCTGCTGTCCCTCTGCTGTTGCCTGCTCTGCAAGATGAACCCAGCAGCAGCAGAGGACTGTCCCACCACAGCTGCAGCTCAAAAGGAAATGCTCAATTTTCTGCAAACCATCACCACAAATATTTCAGTTCTCTGACATGAACACCACCAGCCATTTCATTCCCTCTCTGATCCTCCTCATTGCTGTTTACTTATTAATGCCTTCTTCTGTCTTATTTAGAATGATTATGTAAGTTCACAGACACAGCAGCACAGAGCTCCAACCTGCTATTAAAACCTGCCACGGTTGAATGTCTTCTCTCCATCTCCTTCTTACCCTGTTGCAGGTTGCCTCCAAGGTAGCTGCCCTTTCAGCTCCTGCTCCAGTCAGATCTCCCTCTACCAAACTTCAGCTCCGAAAGCCCTCAGCTACCCATTCATCCTCTAGATCATTGCCACGTGTTGGGAGAACCAAACTCACCAGCTATAAGTAAAAGGGGCAAAAAATAACTTCCCCAAAATACCATCTGAATTCAAAAGGAGCAGATCCAGAATCTGTAAGGAGGACTGGGTGGGAGAGAGGGGAAGACTATTGCCTTTAAGGGGTTCCTAAAGAAAGTGGGGTCCCTTTCCCCTTAAGTTCACCCTTAGAAAATAAAACTACTGCACTGTCTGCATCAGAGCTGTGTCTATACCAGCAAAGTATAGCCTGGCACTGGTTTCTGAGGCCAATGATAACTGGTACAGAAGAGTCTTTGTCTACATCAAAATTCTTACCCTCCAGCAAAAGGGTCTGCGTGTATGTAAAATGCTGATTGAGAATGTTCACCAGCCCCTGCTGTGCTCTAACTAGGAAATGCCCGAGTCTGTTCATGGACACAAACCAAAACTAGGAGACAGGAATACCCAGGAATGTTCCCTGATACCTTTGGCTTCAAAAGGATGCTGCCTAAAATTCAGTATGGATGAGAATAGGAGTGGTATAGCACAGATATCCCCATTGTTTCTTTCTTAATTCAAGGGGAAACAGAGCCAGCAGCTGAGGCCCTTACCATATTTTGCAGGTATGGATTAAGTGTCATTGTGCAGGGAGTAACACAAACACTCTCACAACAATACATAAACATTTTTTTAAGTTGCTGGTTGCAACTATTTGTATTTCAGAACACCTGAGAAGCTGAAGATACTCCTGTTCCCCTGGGAATATAGAGTCCCAAAGCTCCCAGCAATTTGCAGCAATAAGAAGGGATGGAAGCAGTTTGAGTTTCACAAGACTTGTGCAGGCTCACCCCACAAGGCAAGTTAGACTTGAAGGGAATTCTGGTGACTAAAAGGAGAGAAAGAGAGAGTCAAAAATGTTTTGCTGAACATGGGAAAAAAACAAAATTGAATTTTTACTCTGTACGTTCTCAAAGTCAGTCATAAAAGCATGCTGGCAAATGTCACCTTCTGCCTGGCAGTAAGCACAAACTTTGAAGGGCCTGGAGGGATTTATAAACCCGTGGTGAATTTTGCCATTCCTTTATCACAGTCTGATCTTTGCAAACTCCTGGAGGTCATTAGAACCAAGAGCAAGGCAAAGATATGGAGTATTTTCCCCTTGTATCTGTTTGTCTAAAACTGACTCCATAAGCTTTGGCACAATCCCGCTAAGGTCATTCCATTTCCAGAAGCATCTGTGCTTGCATAGGCATCATTTGATAAATAATGTGTGCACTGCACTCAGATGGAAGAGAAAAAAAAGCTCTTCTAAACTAGTACTCAGGGTACCAGTCATCTAAATCAACCATTTTTTCCACCCTGGAAGACTACAAAGCAGATTTGCCTTAGCTGCAAGGTTTTGCTTTACTCTGCCTCTTTATTCTATTCCAAATGCACTGTGCATCTGGCAGGTTGTTAACTGGGTTGGGGGACAAGAATAACATGTTTAAAAAGAGAATCTTTTGTTATGGTTCCTTCAGACAACAGTGACCTGCACTAAGCAACAGAGCAGGAGGTCTCTTCCTTCAACAGCATCAGGCTGGGATGAAGTTGAATTGATAAAATGGTAACCAATGACTTAAAACCTGTGGGATTTGGCAAAGAATAGGGTCCAGGGATGGGCTTAGACTGATAGCTGGGATAGGATAAGCAGGAAGACTAAGAGGTGCTGCCAGGGTGAGCCAGGGGTTCAGGGCATGCAAGCTGTTTCAGTGATCTGTGAGGAGGCAGTGGGAATCAGCTGTTTGTGGATACTCCCTGACCTCTCTTTTTGCTAATAAACAAGTCAGACTTAACAGGAGATGTAGCACAGGCAGCAATTCCAGCCAGGCCCTGATGATGCTTGCCTCCGTTCTTGCAAGATTCAGAAGCAGCTCTAGCTTGCTCCTTTCTCCTGTTCTAGTGAGCTCCAATTTCTTCCACAGCTTCTAAGATTATTTTGAAATACCATACTGTTAAACTTCCAGTGTTTCCAGCTAAGTGTTTCCAGTGTTTCCCAAACCTAGAAGGCAAAAATGCAGAAGGGGCTCTGTCCTTAACCTCAACTGGGTAGCTGAACTCCTAATTAAATTCTCATTTCCCCTCACCCACTTAACGAACTCTTCTCCCATCCCCACATGGTTGTGCTAAGGCCCTGGCCCATAGCAGAACTCTGTGGTGGGAGCAGTACAGGGCTGCAGGATTAGCTCCAACAGGCTGGCTGGCTGGACATAAGCCCAAGTCTCAGCACCAAAGCTGACAAAGGAGAGATTTCTGTTGCCTTTGCCTAGCCTGCAGAGAGAGCAGTCTGAGCTTCTAGAGACAGGGTAGAGCCTGAATCCTCTCCCACATTTCCAGAGAAACCTCTCTCAGGGAGGGAAGGGGAAGCAAAAATTGTGGATTTTTTCCCTTCTGGCCTGTGACATGGGAGAAGAAAATTGCTCAGTGGTCTCAGTACAGAAAAAACTCTTCAACCTTAACATATCAGGCCATCTTCTCTACAGGAAATCTAACAACACCCATGGAGAGAACAAGAACATGGCTGCAAACAGCAGGCTTCAAGTGAAACAGGAGCAGGAGAAACCTTTCTATCAACTGGAGAACTCAATAACCCTGGCCTTGGATCTGGGGAATGTAATACAGAAAGAGATGGGTCCTGATCAAGAGGCAGGTTGGAGATATGAAGAAGTCCCCAAGATGAGCTCCAGCAGAGCCCCAGCTGTGGGGAGCAGGCAGGGCAGCCTTGGAGGCACCACAAAGGCAGGGTGGCAGGGGGGGCTCTGACAGCTTACCTGGTGCTGGATGAGTGAGCAGGTGGGGTGCTTGACATACATCTGTTAACCTGCATTGCTTCCCTACATAAGGTGAGCTAGGAGTGGTGCTCTAACTCCTGCCTTGCCCAGGAACAAGGTCCAGTCCACAAGCAGGTCAGCAGTAGCTTGCTGCAATGCAGGGGCCAATGTCCCCCAGGAGCCACTACCTTGCAGGGAGGAGCTGACCGGTGGGAACTTACCCCCATGAAAAGCAGAAATTAAGTGCTGCCAAAGCAGATATGTTCACCTTCTCTCAGTTTAAAACTGCAAATTTTCAGCTGTTTGAAGTATAACGATTCTTTCCTCCTTGCTTTAAGCTCTGAACAGGTATTTGCACTGATGAGGATAGCAGGGACCTGCTTCCCCAGGAGAGCACTGGGCTCAGAGCCCCGCTATGCCTTGGCACCTTTGCATGCATCCAAACTGCCTCATCTCTCAAACACACCTCATTGCAGTGACTATCATGGACAGGAATAAAAAAGCCCCACAAAACACATGCACACACTCACCAACGCTACCACCTTCGCAGGAGGAGATCCTTCATTCTCTCTGCACAGGATTTAGTCTCTGTCATCAAATTCCTCCGCAGTTTTTCAGTTGCACAGTTTACACTGCCTGGGCTCCTCGCCAGCAAGGGATTGCATCTCACTTGCTGTCCACCCGGATTCACGCCTGCTTCTCAGCATCCCAGGCCATTCGCTCCCCCTGTGAGCTCAGGGGTGCGTTCTGGGCTCCTCAAAACACCTGTTTTGCTGGAATTCAGTTTTGCCCCTAATCAGAATGAAATCAAATAGCTTCACGATTTCCCTGAAGGACGTTTTAAAGCTGGTTTCAAAATTATTTCAAGCTACCATATGACAATTTCAGCATTGTTAGAGCTGTTTCTATTTTTAGGTCTCTCGAAACAGATAGCAAAATACTGATGACATCAGCATTTGACAACTATCAACTTGTTTCACTACCAAATGGATGCTACGTGGTCTAGAAAAGGAAATAAAAATCTCCGACCATAATGTATAGCTTGTATGTGTGACAATGTAAATCTTATTGAATATTGTGTCAGGGATGGACTAGACAGTCTCTGGAGGACCAGAGAAAGCCTTTGGTGATTCTCTATGCTACCCTCAAGTGTCAGTAAGGGTAGTAAAGCAGCTTGAAATGGTGAGGGAAATTTTGACATAAGTGAAAAATTCTCTACGTAAAAATAAGAGTGAAACATCAACATTCTCTGGAATGTTTTTTCTTAAAAAAATTATTAGGGAGAAATTTTTCATTTAAAATTTGATGAAAGAAATGCAATTTCTGACAAAATGCCATTAGGAGGAAAAGTATACTGATCTCAGCCAGTGCTATACAGCTCTTCCTCACTATTTTATCCGCCGCGCTCCACTACCCAATAGATGATTGCTTTGTTTTTGTGGGTAGATGCTTTAAGCCTCCCTTCATATTACAGACTTTCCACATAATTTTAACACTTTCCTGCTGCGTGCCACAGGTGACCAGCTCTCCCTGTGCTTCACAGGCACTTTTAGTTCCCACAAGGTGTTTGGGAGCCAGGCAAGTTCAGGCATCATTGTGCCAGGTTACACCTCCTAGAAACCCTGTCACTTCTGCTGGTTTGCATCCTTCAACCACAGTGTTTTCAGAGGTAAAAGTGCCCTCTCGGCTGGATCTGGGCTCCAGGAACCCATTTGGCCTTCTGGGATTTATGTCATCTGCTGACTTGTTGGGGAAGGGGTTTGGGAGCACCAGTCCTGACTCCAGCCCCGCAGCAGCCCAGCATCATCACCCCAGTGCAGCCCACTGCTGTCTATGTGTTCCTTTTTTTGGAGACCTAGCAACCAGCTTTTAATCCAAGCCCAGTGTGAATTATTCTACAGTAGGCTTTTGTATCAAACACTTTCCTAAGATATAGCTGTACTACACTTGCTGCACTCCCTTTGTCCATTAATTTGCTAATTCTCCCCAAACCAAGCATATGTTTTTCTGACATACAACTTTCACAACAGAGTGGAGCAGAGGAATAAAAGACTTCATTTACTCATGCAAACAAGTTATCTGAGGCCTGATGTTGTTCTCACTGAATTGAGAAACAAAATACTCATTGACTTGCATGTGGGCTAACTTGGACCTTGGGGTCTGATCCAGTGCTTGAATCTGATCCTGCCAGTCACTTGAACACTTGCTGAAGACAAGGGGCTGCCAGGGTGTCATCCTCCCCAGCCTCTGACATCAGAGACTGCTGAAAAGAAAAATTACTGTTGTGCCACAAATAGAATGATTGAGTCACTTTGCTACAGGATCAGCTCAAAGGAGGGTGAAGGGACTGGTGAGAAGGTAGCAGGAGAAGGAACAGAGCTGTGGCATATTGTCCATGGAAAAACAAACAGGCAAACAAAGGAAAAGAAACAGAAATTGCCTCCCTTGGCCTTTTTCCATGAGGGCACCTCCATTTTACGAATCCTTCTGAAAAATGCAGGAAAAGATAAGACCAGGCTTAAAACAGGGAGGACCTGCACTTTTCTTTCTGTTTGCAGGATAAGCATGGGTGCGTTTTTACAAAGACAAAGGGAACAGAGGTGAATATTCAATAACTGTTTTCTTACTTCCTTACACCTGCTGTGCACCTGGCTATGTGTTTTTGAATAGCATCACAGTTATTTCCATCTGCAAAACTGCACCTAGCACTTCTGTTGTCAGCAAAATTGCAGGTGCAGGTGTCAGGACAGAAAGCAGCCCTAAAGAAAAAGTTGCCCATAGCACTATGAATAAAGCTAGAGGGACTTCAAACACTCAGAGCACCTGGTTTGTCCCCCAAAACCCCAGTGTTTTCAGGGTAGTAAAAGCCAGCCATCCTGACTTGAGGTACAATTCAGGGACAGGAACTGCAGTTGCTCAGTGTTTCATTTTTGCAATTGCCATTTTCTTCAGAGGCAAGAGAGCAGCTTCCAGGAAAACCAGCCAAAAGTTAAAACAACGCAGGCTGCTCTTACTATGGCCCTGGAAATAACAGGGGCGAGCAGCTGTCATTTTCTTTCTTTTGGCCTGGATGCAGTTTCCCTCATCTCACCCATTTACACAGGTCATGCGAGGGAGCCAAGGACCCTTCCCTGAGGGAGCCAAGGACCCTTCCCCATGCTGCTGCCCAGCAGGAGGGGAGAGGAAGGGAAAGGACAGCACAGGAGGTCCCTTGTGCAGTGTCCCAGCCCAAGCCAGCTTGAGGGTAAACCCTCCAAGGACTTCCACTGCCTGTCACCTGTGCTGTAGGGTTCACACTGCTCATTATTTGAGCTAAATGGCAGTTGACAAAGGTATACTAACATTTCTGCTTCTTTGGCTAGGGGTGGCTGCTCAGGTGGGCTGGCTTAGCAACAAAGAGCAGGCTGAGCTTAGCAGCACTCTTTGCTCCCTCCTTCCCAACAGGCTGAATTTATGCTCCTACCTTCAAGCAACTTCTTGCTAGCCTTCACTCTTATTTTAACACAATGAGGACATTTGGGGTAGTCAGCTGTGGGAAGGCTGCAATCTTTCTGGTAGATCAGCAAAGATGGCTCAGGGCTCCTTGGCAATATCAGCCAAACAACATCATTGGTCCAAGGTCCCAGGAAGGCAGAGGCAGAACAGAGTCACATGGATGGGCTTGTTTCACCTTTTGCTGTCTCTGGGCCTGGAGCAAGAGGCATCCACTAATTGGAAGGAAAAAGTAACACGTACGTAACCCCTTGTATCTCACCTGTTTCTCACCACCAACAGCAACTGATGCTCTTCTGGTTTCCCAGGGCTCTGCCATAGGGAAAGCACAGTGCACAGCCACTTTGCTGCCCTGGCAGGATGATGCCTTGGGCAGCCTCCTACTTTGCTATGCCTACACCCAGCCTTACCCTCCCCGAAACAGCCTTGCTACTTAAAGAAGAGGAAAAAAAAATCATAAAAAGTCAGACTTTGCTACAAAACACGAAGCAGGAGCTGATACTGTAAATGGGAATGGTGGGTGTACCCTCTTTGAAGGAGAAAGGTCTTTCCTCCCCCTTTGCTGCACTGGGACGTAAGCCCAGAGCTGCTATCGCAATCATTTGTGAATGTGGAGGCAGGTCTAAAAAGCCAGCTGTGAATTTTGGTGGTTGAAAAGGAAAAGAAAATATCCTCAGAGAAAAGCTCAAAGCAGACAAATACAGGGTTGGGAAAATCATTGCCTGGATTTCACCTAAAGCATCCAAAACCTTCACTCTTTCCTATAGCTCCTAACTGCCCTTTTAGCACTCTGTCCTCTCCATTTAATTGTTTTACCTACTCTGGCATCTCCACATATCCAGATGACACAGTACAGCCAACCTTTGCCACCTTCACTGCACACAAACACAGAAATTTCAAAGGCTGTGGACTTGTCTACATCAATTTATTCCAGACACCACAAAAAGCCTCCTCACTTTGGACCATTCCCTGAGCAGATATCAACTTTCGAGCTTCAATCTTCAGAACTGCACTGGTAAAGAGACATTTTTTTAACAGTACAAAAACCTGTCACCAATCTCATACTCAAAAATGACTAAGGCGATTTGACTCAAACACTACAGAAATTCAGCCTTAGATACAAGAGTAACAAAGTCTCGTCACCATAGGCCAAACTTGCAGAAAATTATAAGCAACTGAAAATGAGTGTTTCAAATGGAAGTGTTATGCAACATGAATGACAGTGACCTGAAATGCTCAGAACAGACTATTACCATCTCCAGCATTTGTCTACAGCAGCACAGGAAACTTTGGAGGCCTGAAGGAAACAACCATTTCCAGCTTGAAGAAAGAAGAGATACTTAAAACTGGGCAACACTTGGGTATCTTTTGGGCTTTTGGGTCCTTGTCTTACCAGAATATCTCTGGAAATGAGGGAAGCTTAGATAAGATGTCATTCTCAACCACAACCAACAGAGATCAGACCAACTCTTAGACATACCTCAGGCCATACAGGACAGTCCCATCAGGATGGAGCCGAATCATTCGATTCTTCACTGTCACCCCATGCAGAAAGGACTTCTTGTCATTCAGGAAGTAGGTGTCAGGCAGCCACAACTGGTCAGCCACCCGGTTGTCCAGGGTGAGGTTGAGAGGAAGGTCATTATATGCCAAGCGTTTGTCCCGCCAGCTCTGCTGGAAGTACATGGTGATGGTGTAGTCCTGGGAGAGAAACATGCAGATGTCAGCTTGGCTTCAGGGTAGGGACATAACTCAGTTCCTTCACTATTGCCACTGATGAGACCTTTGGTGGGTCTCCAAATGCCTTGGCGCCCAAATGTTTGTGTCCACATCTTCACTAGTTGTGGAGGACTGTGTTTTGTTCTGGGAAAATGGAAACAGGTCAGCTCTGTAGGGCACAAAATGTCATTACATGACTCTAGTTGAACAAAACTGCATCCCACTCATGTTGTCCCAGTTGGCTTAGAGTTTGGCTGCAAAACTAACAGTAGTTAAGAGTACAATAGCACTAAAGGATGTCAACCAACAGTGGGCTACACTGTGCCAAAGATTTCAAGGACTGTTCACCCGATTAAGTCATGTAAAAGTGTCTGGACACGGTGCAGTCACACTCAGCCACTGCTTGTTACCATGCAGTTGGTAAAAGCCAATTTTATTTTGAGCAGAATCTCAGGAGGTTCCCAAGGACACATGGAGAATCTCACCTTAAGGCCAAGGCTTCAAAGTTAACCCAGGCCAGCCGTGACAAGCTATTAACACTTGCCTTGCTATATGAGCTAAGTTGGGAGCCTACTGCGATTCTCGGGAAGGGACATATGTGGAGGAAATCTGTCACCAGTGGAGCATGATCCACTGGTAAATGGGCAGTTCCCTAACATCCCCAGCTACAACAATGCCATACGTGTGTCCTGCTCCCCCACTGTGCAATAGTAAAAAGTTGACAATTAGGACTGCTGCTAGGACAAGAATTTTATAGGAGGCAGGGAAAGCTGCTTGGTGGCCAGCGGCTGTAGCTCTGCAGAAACCATCCTAGTTGCTGGACAGTAACAGCACATCCAGGGGAGATCCAGAGGCTTCAGATCAGCTTGCTTAGAGACACAGTATTGTGGCACCATACTAGAAGAACAATTATTTCTTCTTAGGTAAATGAGTAGTACAGGAAGGTGTCTTGTACACACCAATGACAGAAAACACTCTTACAACAGGTCTTAAATAGCCTAGGAGCCAAGATTTTTTGGGCTAAACCAGCTAGTATTAAAATAACAGGATGTTGATTAGGAGGTGGGCACAAGTCTTGCTGACAGGGGCCTTACAGAAGTCAGTGATTTTTCAAAAGTCTTTAAATACAAAGCATTTTTGCAAATGCATGCAAATGATCTAGAACAGATGGGGCCAGAGACTCATTGTCTCTTCCCAAGCAGACACCTACAGTGCCTCTGGAATCCTCCTGACCACACAGATTTGCATTTCTGTTCTGCAAATCCCAGTTCTGTGCAAGGGGCTGGTGAGGATCCCGCTCATCACTAACATCTGGGCTGAGCACAGAGGCATCCTGCCCTGCCTGTCTTCTCCCACTGACTTCACTCAAAGCCAGGTTTGATTCACATCTCTGAAAACAAGCTCAAATAATCCCATGTTTTGGGTATGCCAGCTTTTGGGTATCTGTGATTCAGAAATCTAGACCCACATGCATATCCAAAAGATCACAGAGTAAATCTGTGGTGTAGACTGGTTACAAAAGCTATATCTGTCACTTTCTGTGTTAGATTGAAAAAAACAAAAACATAATGACAGCTTTTTGGCCAAGAAACTCTTTTGCTTTGCTTTTTAAGGACTGCTAAACTCCTGCCTCAGAAGTCTCACAGTCCATCTCTCAGGGGCACAAACATTTTCATTTTGGTCAAGACCTTGCAAAGGAAAATGTTCTCCTTGGTACCCCTCCCAGGGTGTTTGGACCTGCATTGCAGTGAGAGCACAGAGGAAAAGTCTGAGTTCCTGGAGCCTCTTATACTCCTTGGTAACAGACTCTTCCCCTGTGTGTGGGAAACTCAGCTACAGAAGCATAATTTCCCTTCTCCCCCTTTGAGAACTCCACCTGCACGTCTCAGCCTGCTGCTTCACCGACCTGAATTTTTCTAATTCTTGACAGAGCCCTGCAACACCTCACCCCCAACCAGGCCACCTTGCAGTCATTGCAGGCTCCTGCCAGCCTTCATGCAGCAGCAGACAAGAGGTGGCACTGATCTCCAGAAGTTAAAAAAGGCAAGCTGCTTACAAAGTGAACAGTCATTAGCACCTAAGAGATACACCTTCCAAACACCTCTTCTGCATTTCCAGGATTGATGGGAACCAACTCAGAAGGGTGCAGAAATAAAAGCCTATCCTGTGACAATCAGGCTGCTGATGTTCTTCAGGTGCAGAGACCTGACCAGCCTCCTACTGCAGAAAGCTGAAACGCTGTAGTTAACAGCACTTGCAAGGGGTGAACCTGTTTCAGACCCAGATGAGCCCTGATGAGTCTCACTGATGTGCCCCTCATGCCAAAAGAGCTTGTACGTTCCAAAACAAGCTGTTCCTCTCTCCTCCATCTCTGCTAGCCCAGTGGTGGCCAGATGCTTTGGTTTGTCCTAGAAGTCCTGTACCTGGCAGCTCACAAGCTGCACAGCTCCAACGCTGCTTCCAGACCATTTATTTACCACAGTAGTCCTGTGCTGCCCTCCCTGCCTTGCCAGGCAGCCCTCGTGGCCCAGCTGCGTGCGGGACTGCACTCAATGCTACAGCTCCCCTTCAGCCCCTCACGAAGCTGAGATGGCACCTGAGCCTGGAAAGCTGCTCAGCATGACCATCCCCTTGGGACCCCCACTCCACGTGCCTCCATTCAGTCTGCTTTGCTGAGCTCCTTGTGAGCTGTAAGCCCCAGCCCCCCTCGCCTCCTCCACTCCCAGGTTCTGCAAAGGCTTTGCTCTCCTTTTCTCTCCTCCTTGCCGTGTGTGACACAAAACAGAGGTGAGAGCAACATGTGGAGCCGGCAGCTACTTGGGTGGCAGAGATGCCTCCCTGCAAGGAGGGAGGAGAGCTCATTTAGAGGCCCACGAAAGCCCCAGAAAAGGAAGAGGAACTTACTTGGGGTCCTCACATGTGGAAATGTAAGTGCATCCTACCAGCTACTGAGGACAGGGCTGCTAGCATCTATTTCCAGACAAAAGAAGGAGATGGATAATTCCAGCCTCTCCTGAAACTCAGCAGAGACCCCAAACCAAGGATGATGTAAGAGGACTGAACAGTGAAAGGCTGAAGTGCTGATGGTGGAGGAAGGTATTTACCTGCAGAACCCCAGAGGCAACAAAGTCAGTCAGGCATGCACAGGGATTCCCCAGTTTCTCAGAGGAGAGGGTAGGTAAGTCTAAGGGAACAGCAGCTGGGGCACAACAAAACGGGAAATAAACTGACACCATTAGTATGAATTGAAGAATTCATTTCTACTGGTTCATCTTTCCAAACACATTTATTAGCATCTGTTATCAGCCCCTCCACCACACAGAGCCCCATTTGGGAGTGCAGTGCTCACCTATCCTTAAAAAACAAACCTATTACTACATTCCCTTGTATAAAGTCCATCTCCAGCTTTCTTGTAGGCCCTCTTCAGGTACAGGAATAAGTAGAGTAAGTAGCTAAGAGTAGTAGGTAGAGCAGAACCAACTAAGGCACTCCAGTAAGGCAGCACTCTGCAGAGAGCAGCTTTAGTCTGGAACTTGAAAGCCACCTAAGGCATTCCTCCTCTGCATACAGCAACACACTGACAGAGTTCCTAGGCTCAAGGATGCCCCTTTGGAGGATAGCACTGTGTGAGAGAAGAGGTCCAAAATTCAGGACCCTCTCTTCCCCAGAAATTGCTGCCCTTCTTCCGCACAGTCTCACATCAGTATGCAGAACATGGTATAAGTCCCAAGTGGTATTCTTACGAGTCCTTGTGCTGATTTTGGAGACACGATTGTACTGTGTCAGACCAAAAAGTAGTACTCTGAAAAGTAGTAGAAAGGCTCTGGTAGAGGCAGAAAGCAGAAAGGGTGGGGGAGAACAGTTGCATGGGTAAAACATAGAATAGAGCTGTATAATTGCAGTATCTGATGTTCTGCAATGGGTTGTTGCACAAGAACAGACTGCAGGCAAGGTAATGGAAATAACTTTCCACAGAGCCTGTGGAATTTGCTGTTACAAAAGCATGAAGTCAGGAGCTTAACTATCTTAAAAGGTCTAGGCATTAATGTGGAAAATACAGTGCAAGTCATAAAAGGAAGATACTAAGAGGAAGGAATAGCCCAAGGACACAGAGCTTCCTGCTGCAAGGCAGAAGCTCCATCTTCCAACAGAAAGTCACCAGAAGCATCCCTCCTGGGCAGGCTGCTTCATAAACCCTCAGCATATCACAGATCTTGGCAGGTTGGGTCAGATCATTTTCCTTTGTGCTGTGACCTATAGAGTCCCCAGTATTAAACTTATCCAGAGGCAGAAGTGTGCATGCTTATTGGGAGCTACACTAGAATCAGAAGCCAGGATTAGAAATGGAAGGAATAATGTATGTGAAAGGGTCAAAAGTTTGCTCAGAATACAGTATTTTTGACAACACAGATGTCTCCTGTACCTAGTCCATTTCTAGGTACGTCAAATGACTCTTACACATTTCAGAGAGGCTTTGAAAGTGAAGGTGACTATTTTAGGCTGCTAGTGAAGGTTGTGTTTCACCAAGAGCTTCTAAGGTATTGGTAGCAATAACTTTTCTGCAGAGGAGAGTGCACATTGCTCTTCCGTTGCTGCATGACTTTGGACATGAGGGATAAAGGAGGTTTTACAACTTGCCTCTAGCACTAGCTATGCTGCTTGACTATTTTTCCCCCACATTTCCCCTCCACCTCAACTTTGATAAAGCACCTCCCTTTGGAGAAGTGACCAAATAAAAGTCCTTCCCCGTATAAGCAAATGACATATGGTCTCCTTGTCCAAGATCACAAAAGAACAATAAAAAAGCCAAGATACTCCAGAAAGAGGGAGAAAAATGGAACACCTGACTTAGTGAAAACCAGGCTGCCATTGCCAGAGACTAATGAACAGTTTGTTGGCTTCAACTTCTTTGATGATTAAACACCAGCTCCTGTTCCCGTCATTCTTGGGAGAGAAATTAAAGGACAAAGTAGTCTTCAAGTATGTTTCATTTTAAGGAGGGGGTGGGGAAAATAAGAGGAATTATTTTTAATGGGAGGAGACAGGATGTGCCTGCAATCAGTTGCAAAGAATTGAAACAGTGTAAAATGTACAGAATACATGAAGGACAGAGCAAGACTGCCATAGTTCTTCCTTAGCAAGTTTGTTTAAGAAAATTACTTTGCCCTCATAAGGGACTGTCCATTTCCATGCAGATAAAACAAGGGGACCTTAATGAGAATCAGTTAATCTGACATATGTAAGTATCTGATAGGTCTAAGACTGCACAAAGTCTGTTCAGACTCTCACCTTCACTTTGGGCAGGAGGCAGCAGCTCTCGTACTTACTGTACTTCTCATGGGGAGAGCATTCTGCCAAAATTCTGCTTTTCATTTCTTTTTTGGTGCAAGTCAGTGCCCAGTTTACAAATCTGAAGTTCTGCATGACAACTGTTATACATAAAATGACAACTGGTTTAGATACTGCCCTTCTCCCTGTGTTTCAGCTTAGCAGGTGAGAAAGCCATACGCTCTTTTCAACTCCCCTATTTTTGAATAACCAGAGGTCAGCACTGACTTGGGGATCAGGAAGAGCACCTTCCACACACAATCTCTGCCAGTAATGCAAGCCAACAGGAGTGTGTTGGCTTCTAGGATATGATCTATGTCTTCCCTTGCTGCAGGTCTTTGTGCTCTTGAACTCATTTTCTTTAGGAACCTGAGAAGTACTTTGCATGGAGATGTTCCCCTCACTAATCTGATCTACTTTTGTAGTAATTTGCATGTGTTTAATTGCTGAATGCATGTCCAGAAACTGGGACAGATGTCAGCTATATCCTCAACAAGCAGAGGTGTGCAAGTGTCACTTTGGTGCCCTATTTCTCTCTTGACAGGCCCTATCCCTGCAGCACCTGGCTGGTGCTGGTCCTGCAGGCATAAGATAGAGGACATACCTAGCTGGGTTCTAAGCCAAAAGGGTGTGGATCTGCCCATTACAAGGCTTTTAGACTTCTGAACCTGTAAATCAGTGCCCTATCTGGGCAGGAGGCAATCTGCTTAACAGCCCCAGTCATGCTAAAAGCATAGGCCAAGAGGAGAAAGCCAGAACTGGTGGGCACAGGGATGAGGATCATCTGCTCTATGAACACATGCAAAACAGCAACCTTGTCCCGGGTTACAGGCAGAAATCCTGAAATCACCACCTGCAGCCTAACATCTTCCTCAGACATGCTCTTAGAAAACAATGGCAGGCAGTTTCTATTCTTAAGCCATAAAATCTGTGAACTACTGCTGGAGACCATTTCTGCTGGTCTGGTCTTCTCACTTGATTCCCCATGAACTAGTAGCTGGGTAAAACTCAGAGTCCATCCTAGCACCAAAAGCAGAATTGTTTGACTCTCCCATTTCTGCACCACCAGTAGCTTTCACTTCAAACCTCATCATAACTAGAGAAATTGTCTCTCCCAGAGAGGAACCACTTAACGAGAAATGGTCAAACTAATTCTTGGTTCCTACACCTTCCCATGCCAAACCAGTACAGAAGGACGTGTTTTGTCCAGACAGCCAACTAAGGCCAGAGAAGCAAGGCCATACATTAAGTTCAGAAAAACCACGATGAATGAATCTGACCAATTTTCAGGCAGAAAGTCAAAGGGATGGTGCTTCCTGTCCTTTCACTGATAGCTGGGATGGGAACAGGTAAGGACTCCTTATACTACCAGGAGAGCTAAACACAGGTAAGATGCTCACTTAAACAAGGAAGGAGCTCAGGCAGCAAATCCCCAGCCAAGTAATTTCTTCCAGGAAAATTCTTGGTTAGAGGGGTGACTGGCTTGAGACAGTGCAAGGAAGACAGCAAGATGATCTCTCCTCCATGAGAAGTATAATACAAGTTTTCCCAAGTGAAGTCTGTCCCAGCAATTAGATGGGTCCCAGACAGTACAGGTAATGTGTTCTTCCCTCTCCTGAAGATTTTTAAAGGCTTATTGCTCACATCTATGTTCTACTAGTGCATCAGATGTCTCCAAATGGCTTCATCAAGTCTTCCCAAACCCCTTCTCTCCTTTACCATATTTACTCAAGGCAAAATCTTAACTTAGCCCCTTTTGTTGATTCTCTTAACCTCTCTCTAGGTATGCACAAGGTCACCCATTACTACAGTGTGAGACACACAAGCATTAATGCACTATTTCTTTGGAGTCTCAGAGAAGTGTTATGATCATGCATTGCATTGCTGTCAAAAGGAGTCTGAGGGCATGCTTATATTACAACAAGCTTTCTGATTTGAAGTACTTGGTAATTTAAAACAGATTATGCTGCCATAGGCTTCTTCTGACCCATGACAGGAAAAAATGGTGCTTTCAGAAAGGCCAACTTTACCTTCCACTCTTTGCCTGCGCTGATCTAGTGTGCTACACAACTGCCTCATGCACATCTACAAGCCATGGGACAGTGCTGGTACCTTTATCCCACTCCCTCTCCTCTCCCATCTAGCTTTTCCTAACTCATCTTTTCTTACTTTCCTGACACTACTCTTACTGCCTTACAGCATGTGTTGCCAGTGCCCTCCTGAATATATATATAGTTGTATCTAATATACAGCCATTAAAACTCAAAAATGGTTTTAGTAATCACTTTGTATTTAATTAAACATGCAACAACTAGCCTATTAGAGTAAATTGAATTTGAGTGAGACGTTTGAACAGTGACTAGTGAAGACACAGTTTCTAAAGCCCTCGGAAACATGGCAGAAGAAAACTGGATTGCGCCAAGGAAAAGGAGATGCTGGAAGACCAGCAATGCTCCCTATATGTTTTCAAAGGGGCTTCAAAGCCTCTGCATCCTCAGAGAATTTTCACCTTTTAGTGACTTTCTTACCTCTTGCTTGTGGAGAAATGCTCACTTCAAGTGGTTAAAACTCAATAAACTTTTTAGCAGGAGCAACATGGTAATTTCTTCAAAACATTCCCAGAACTCTTCACTCCTCTGTGCCTTTTTTATATTTAAATGACACATCCTCCTCACCTTGGCAAGAGTTTTACTGGACACCAATCCAGTCAGACTCTATGCCAAGCAGGAGAGGTTCTGCAGCCCTCATCACAGGCACTGATTAGTAGAGATCACAGGGAAAAAAGGCTGGAGGAATGTAGAATTAAAGCAGTTAAGGGGCTTAGCAGCCCGTTGGAGTTAGGTACTCTAGAAAACACCTCTGGGTATCAATATGAGCTCACTCAATGCTAATTGTGTGGGAGACATTGGGCACTTTCACCTATGCCTCATTTTTTCTTATCCATAAAAATAAGACGCTGATGCTGACTTGCCTCCATGATGCAGTTTGGGACCCTCACATCTCTAGGCAAGTGCCAAGTGTGTAATGAACAGAAATTACTTTTTCTCCCTGGGGAAAAAAAATTAAATAGAGCTTGTGGCAGTCAAGATCACCAATGCAGTTTGGGTCTGCAGAGATAGGGAATTATGTTTTGAATGGAACAATATTAGTATAGGAGATTAAACATAGGAGAAAAAAATGCTGTATATACAGCTCTGAAAGTGAAAACATGAGACTCTCTGCAACCATATCAAGGCATACAGTATTTTAAAGGGAAGAAGTCAGAGAGTTGTAGTTAATGGGACAGAATCCAGTTGGAGGTCAGTAACTAGTGGAGTCCCTCAGGGGTTGGTACTGGGACCAGTGTTGTTCAATATCTTCATCAACGACCTGGATGAGGGTACAGAATGTATCCTCAGCAAGTTTGCTGATGACACTAAGCTGGGAGGAGTGGCTGACACACCAGAAGGTTGTGCTGCCATTCAAAGAGACCTTGATAGGCTGGAGAGTTGGGCGGGGAGAAACTTGATGAAATTCAACAAGGGCAAGTGCAGAGTTTTGCATCTGGGGAAGAACAACACCATGCACCAGTACAGGCTGGGGGCTGACCTGCTGGAGAGCAGTGTAGGAGAAAGGGACCTGGGGGTCCTGGTGGACAGGAGGATGACCATGAGCCAGCAATGTGCCCTTGTGGCCAAGAAGGCAAATGGCATCCTGGGGTGCATTAGAAGGGGGGTGGTCAGTAGGTCAAGAGAGGTTCTCCTCCCCCTCTATTCTGCCCTAGTGAGGCCACACCTGGAGTATTGTGTCCAGTTCTGGGCCCCACAGTTCAAGAAGGACATGGAACTGCTTGAGAGAGTCCAGCGCAGAGCCACTAAGATGATTAAGGGAGTGGAACACCTCCCTTATGAGGAAAGGCTGAGAGAGCTGGGTCTCTTTAGCTTGGAGAAAAGGAGACTGAGGGGTGACCTCATCCATGTTTACAAATATGTAAAGGGTGAGGGTCAGGATGATGGAGCCAAGCTTTTGTCAGTAATGACCAATGATAGGACAAGGGGCAATGGTTGTAAACTGGAGCATAGGAGGTTCCATGTAAATATCAGGAAAAACTTTTTCACTGTGTGAGTGCCAGAGCACTGGAACAGGCTGCCCAGGGAGGCTGTGGAGTCTCCTTCACTGGAGACATTCAAAACCCGCCTGGATGCGTTCCTGTGTGATGGACTCTAGGTGACCCTGCTCTGGCAGGGGGGTTTGACTAGATGATCTTTCAAGGTCCCTTCCAACCCCTAGGATTCTGTGATTCTGTGACACTGCTTTAACTTGGAGAAGGAAGGTTTGATATTTCAGGTTCCAAAAGCTGGCACAGAGATGCCATTTCCTGGGAAGTAGACAGAGACAAACAAATCCTTTAAATGACGTAAGATGTCTAACTTTCTGGGTGGAAAAATCACCTCAACTAGGCTGGCACAGGTTGGCTTGACAAAAAGGTTAGAATGGTATTTATTTCCTCTATAAAGCAAAGCTTGATTATGTAGGGAGGGTAACTGGAAATAAGCAGATAAGATGATAAGATGATGAAATGTAGAAGAGCAGAACATATTTTTGGCAATAGGGTTCAGTTAGGCCAAAGGTGGTCTCCTAAGGGCAGAGAATGGCAGCTCTGTGGTTTGAAAAAGGAGGCCTACATTTCAACAAGCCCAAGCAAACTGGATGCAAACTATTGCATTTGAAAGCCCCCAAACCTCTGCACACAGAGACCCAGTTCTATATTTGGGGTGACTGCTTCTATATATGAATATTCTGCCCAGCTGCATTTGTGGCCCCTAAGTTGACAAACTCAGTAAGGCAATTAAAAAGTACAGGATTATCAACTGATCTGTTCTAGGAAACAATTTCATGGACTTAGTCTACCTCTGGCTCCAGCCACGGGTTAGTCTGCCCTTGGATATGCCAGGATAAAGCCAAGGGAGCCAGTCCAGGCTGACACCAGCAGCAGTGCACACAATATGGCCCATGCCAGCATTGTTCTGCTTTAGCAATCCAAGTCTTGGGGTGGGATTATAAACCTGATGAACGACTGCAGTGTAGTTAACTGACAATAGCATTCAAAATGCAGCTGTATGAAAAACTCCTGATTCTGCTGAACAAGTCAAGCTTATTATGGGATGTATGAAGAAAAAGGAGATTTCAGCAGGCTGTAGAGGTTCACAAGCGAGAAGACTTCAACTTCATGGCCAACTGGATGGCAGAGAACAAGCTGCAGTCTCTGTCCATGCTGAGTGAGTGCTCTGCAGTACCAGGACCAACAGTCCTGGAGCCAAGGAGCTCTATTTGCAGAGCTGGCTGAAAGTTATTGGCAGGGAGCCCACGTGAGCCCGGTAAATAAAGTATCCAGATAATAAAAATACCCAAAGGCACTGTTTAATTTTTCTGAGGGTTCTGATACAGCCAGTAATATTGAGAAGGAACAGGAATCTTGCAGACAGGAATAGGAGCACAGAGCAAAGCCATTCTTCCAGAAGAGTGGCACACAAGGCACTTGGTAGGTCTGATGGCTTACAGCCTATACAGCTAAATACCTGACACTCATTCATGGGTGTAACAGCTGAAAATGAAGAGGGTTTGTGTTTAGGAACTAGACTGGGACTCAGGAAAACTAGGCTTGTGGAGGAGCTTGTGTATTTTAAAACTTCAGGTCCCCTTGAACCTTAGCTGCAAACTCTTGATAGGCAAAAGGGTCAATAGTTTGTGTATCTGTAACCTAGGAATGCATGAAAGGGGATGGACAGGGAGATAGAAGCCACAGGCTGCCTTCCTCTGCAGTCATACTGAAGTTAAAGGAGGTACCATGGCAGCAGGTTGCTGCAGCAGAAAAGGGAGATGAGGTCCAACCTGTAAAGAGTGAGTGTGTTTTGGATTTGTTTCCCTCTTCACTAGAGTCTCAGGTGGGAACTCAGTGCACCCTGCAAAGTGCAGGCAAAGCATGTGCAAGAGGACATACTCCAGCCTGGTAACCCACTGCACCCTGGTACAGATAGTAGGAGGCCAGCTGTGCATGGCCTGCAAGAAATGACATGGAAGGGGAAGGTGGCTCTTGCCTTTTAGTCCCTCCTCTGCCATTTTTCTGGCTGGAGCTGGCCTGAAATCAAGGCAACAGGGACTGCCCACATTTCACCCCACATGCATGCATGCCCTCCTTTCCCAAAATGATCCCTTTCGTCTGACTAGAGGACCTTTCTGGATCTCCAAACAACTCAGCAGATCCTCTTTCTTTCACCATCTCTTTTCCTTGAATGTTCATTTTTCTCTGTAGCCTAGCAACTCAGCACAGACTCAGAATATTAACAACTCCTGTCCCCACACACGATCTTCTCCAGAGGCCTGAAAAATGTGATAGCAGAGAGGCTAAGAAGGATAGGAGCAAGCACGAGAGATATAGGGAACGTGCAGGAAGCTTCTACCAGCATTCAGAAACAGCAAAGATATTCAGCTGTCATATCTGCCACCTTCACTTAACATGTACATAACATATAGAGCTATATATAGCCCCATTTATTTACATATTCAAATAGAAACATGACATACACGTACTTGTATTTGGATCTAGGTTCTACATTGAGGTGCTGGCACTCTTGTGCACATGCACTCTATTGCTAGATGCTTTAAACATATATATGACAGGATGTCAGAGGTCAGATTCTCAAGTTCTAATTTGGTTTTCAATCAAACCAGATGAAGCTTTCACTTGTGGGAAGATACTTTATCATTCTGCAGTGATCCTCTCCAATGCTGCAGCCTTGCTATTGAAACAGGTGGCAGTTTGGAACACTGCTCTAAAATACAGACAGCTTTTTAATATATATATGTATATATATAAATATATATAAAGGCTGTGGGAGTTCTGCCTGTGTAAAAACCTGAATAAAAACTTGAGCAGGAAAAAAAAAAGAAGACATTTTTATCCTGGGCAAAGTTTTCATCAGTAACAGTTCTAACTACTACAGGAATGCTGGGGTGCAAGCTGAAGTGGTTCATACCATCACCATACAACACTGAGATGTTCAGATCTAAAGATAACTTGTCTGATATGGGAACAGATGGAACACTGCAATACATAGCACTGTTCAGCTGAAAGCATGCTGCAAAGCACATAGCCATGGAATCTCATCCTTTCCTACATGACTTCACTCCTGCCATGGGTGGACTCACCTATGAAATGAAAAGTGAACTTCACCTCTTCAGTGAGAGCACAGAAATGTTCTCATTTGGGAAATCACCTAGTGAGCAAAACATGTGAACTCTGTTTCACAGTGCTGGAGCAAGGTTGTCTCAGCCCTCCTGAGGTTTGAACTTGTGATACTGGAGGACTTGCAGAGCTGCTCCTTAGGGATAACAGCATCATGGAAAGATGCACAGGAGGGAGTAATTTGCAACAAGCATTGCCACCACATGTTATTCAAGCTGCAAACCCCAAGGTCTAGGCTAGGAATCAGCCAGTCTACCCAACAGCTTTTCCGTAACCAAGAATTTCCAGTTATGCAGATAAAAAGCTTTCTGCAAACTTTCCCATTAAGATACCATGTGAATGCTACAAGATCCCTATGAAGAAATCAGCATAGTAGAATGGAAATCCTCAGAGGCTGAGAGTCATTTTCTAGTCCAGCATTTCACAGTCTTCCTTCAACTGAGAGCTTGTTTCAGCAAGGTTTCCACAGTTCACCATTTACTGATCTATGTACATGGCAAAATCATGCAATTCAGCCAACAAAAGTATTTCACTCAAGGACATCATTAATGTCCAAAACATCACAGCCCTTCAGCACAAGCATAGGAGACCTCTTTATAAGGAAAGCGATAAAGCTGTCCCCTCTCACCCAAGGACACCTCCAGGCCGTACAGTAGCAAGGAACCAGCAGGACTGCAGCTTTACCAGGCTGCTCTCTGCTACACATGGACTGAGGCCTTCAGACCTCTGTCTCAGAAGGAATCGCTGGTGCTTTGTTCAGGTCCCAGCTTTCAGCTGACCACAGCATTTGAAGAGACTGTATGGTGGTCTTCAGGTTGTTACTTAGCAACTTGTCTCTAAGATGGAGTGAATTTACTGGGCTGTCTCTGCAGTCAAGGAACACCAGGACCAAGGGCATAGGGAGAATTTTGTCACAGGAATGGGATAATCTGTGAAATATTATGGAAGACAGACAAGATTTTTCCATTCTACAAGTTGCCATAAATGCAGTAAATATTGACATATGAGTCACACTGACCTATTTTCTAGTTTTTAAACTCGGACAATCTCTTTGCAATCAATTTCAGAACCAATGAATGGGAAGTACTTCAGGCCCCTTCACAAGTTTGCTTTATTCTTAACTATTTTGTGTAAGAACCCTACTCTTTTGTGGAAGGAGCATCCCCAGTCTTTCAGGCAGAATGTGGACCACTGCCTGTTTAAAGATGAGCATTCACACCCCCATACCATCACACTGCAGAGTACCCCTGAGGCCAGATGCTTTACTTGTTCTCATGCACCACCTTAGACCAAGGGATCTTTCAGCACAATCAATAGGCTTTCTGTTAAAAAAGAGCATAATGTGATGTGAGCAGATCATAGAATCATAGAA